>VZTD01005870.1:377231-436484 GCA_013397725.1 Rhagologus leucostigma
ATGGGGAATGGAGGGAGGACTATGTCTTGCAGGAAGAAAAAAATGATAATAAAAATATTTGACTTGCTGGAGACATTAGATGTGCTTCTCTGCCTTTCTCCCCAAAATCTTAATGATGTTTACAGGCTGGACTTAATTTATCTGCAACATAAACAGGCTAGCACAGGCAATCTTCATTCCTAAAGTTGCTATTATGGTTTCATGAGTCAGCAACACAGAAAATTCACAGGTTCTATGCATTCTTGATGGTATGCATATAAAACTTCCAGTAAATCCTGACATTCAAGAAACTAGTGCTCAAAATATTTTTCTGTGACTGTTGCCGCAGTAGACTATAAATACTACGCATAAAATTCTCACTGTGGTCTAAAATCCAAACACCTGATAAATAAACAGTTTATAGATACAGAACAATTTTCTCCAGTAGATGAGAAAAAAAAATATAACATATCTAAACCTATTTTACATACTCTGAGCAGTTAAATTCTGAAGTTACAAACAAAATTAAGCATTACAGCTCAAATATGTACTCCTCTAAGCAGCTTAATTATACAGATATAGCACTTAATTCCACATAGATACATATGTAAAATGTGACAGTTATTGTCTATAGGGATAAAGCTGAAAATAGACTCAGGCATCTCATCAAATTCCTACAGCAAAAGCCAGGCCAATCTCATTGATAAATAAATCACTTAATTCTTTCTTCATTTGCCATTACCCTATTGCAAAAGCATGAAGCTGAAGCCTAGAAAGTCAAAGCTAAGGCCTGACCTTCCATCTCTATTCTATCTGGCTGCTCCCTTGTGTACCCTTCAAACACATGCCATCATTTCCTGATGAGTTTAGAAGGGGTTATCAGGAGAATTTCAGAACATGTGTCAGTTTTGTGGCAACCTGAATGCTATACAAACATCTTCTGTGTTTAATAGGCGATTTGTATTTTAGTAGGTTTATCCATTCCCAACTTTATTTGTTTAAAGGTGCCTTAACCTTGACATAAATCAATGCTAAGCACCTGTAAGGAGGACTTCTGAAGAGTTTAAAAATTAAACTCTACAAAGAGCTATATTTTGCAAGCAAGTTTCTTTCAAAAATAAACCAAACCAACTTGTCAACTTCTTTGCTCACTTTTTCCCTGCCTTGAAAATTATGCAGTTTATTTTTTTACACTCTTCTTATAGAGTTCTTCTGAAGATCACGATGAAACACCAGGCTAGTCACTATAAAAATGCCACCATTGCTGGCTCCCAAGTACCTTTTTCTTCCTAATACAACCATGACTGTTTGCATAAGACAGTAGGGCAAACGAGCCAGAGGCCCCAGGTCGTGCCTTGCAGCAACCTTCCCTTCCAAAGGAAAACAAAAAGCACTGAACCTTTTCTGCCATATGCCCAGTCCTTCCCCCATCACCTCTGTGGTGAAGACAGCCATTATTACATTTCCTTTTGGGTTATTTACAAGGTCTTGGCTCTGACATTGATTTCTTATCTGTTTCTATGACAAATGTTAAGTGTTAATAAGATGTCCTTCTAAAGAAAGATAATGCTAAACAAATTATAGGAATTAATTACCCCAAACCTATTCTTTATTTTTTTCTCATGAGCATTGAAACAAGAACAGTAAAAATTACTCAAGACCAGGAAAAAACCTCACACTTTTTTTTCAGCCAATTAGTAAGCGTTAGCAGATTAAAGGAAGTTACACTTTTAGCCAGGCAGTACCTCGAAAATCTAAAGCAAATTTGTCAGGGAATATAGAATAACCAGGCAAGCACAGCTCCCTTATGAACAGTTTTTTAAATTGTAAATGAAAATTTACTTTTTACTTTTTCAGCTATTTTGTTCATGGTTTAAATTTTAAGATGAAAGGCAAAAGTTTCAGAAATCTTTTCAGTTACAGAACCATTAAAATGATAAACATTTGGGATCCCAAAGTACACTTCTACTCTAACTGTCCTTTCAGACCTGCATTGACTGCACTATAATAGCTGCCAACATTTGGTAAGGATTAGCCTTTCATTTAGACAAAAGCAAGCATTCCTTAGCTAAATCAGCACTTTTTGCCATCAGACTCATAAAACCTTTTCACAACACAGATTTTCAAGAGAATCCTTTAGGGTTTTAGGATGCTGCTCCTTTTACTAAGTAACAAAATACACCCCAGGGTGTCTCATTGACCGCACTCAGCTGTCCTTTGACCTCTGCAATTGTTTAGCCTAACTTCAGGGCCACAGAATCTGCCTCCCCCCCATCAAAAAGGCTAATGTTGCTTCCTCCTAGCACCTGGCGAGGCAAAATCCTAGAGGTTCCCCCCTCTTCCAGATTTATGCCATGTTCCAGATGTTGCCAAAATGTTCCTGCAGGCAGGTTTTGGAAGCCCACAAGTGCCACTCAGAACCTGGGCTGTGGCCATGACCCCCTTGCTCTGCTCAGGGCTGCCCTTGCCCCAGGGATACAACAGGTCATAAAGCAGGAATAAGATCTTCAGCCTTCTGGGTACACTGGCTATTTAAATGCAACAAGAAACTATGTGAGCCAAACACTGTGTACCGAGGCAAGCCTCCCTCCTCTCAGAAGTCAGAAAAAAAAGACGTGTGAGAATCTCAGTTGGAAGCACAAATCTATCCCAATCATTACAAAGATCTGCATTCTTCTTCCCATTTGTTTTAAACCCTTTGAGAGGACAAATAAACAAACAAACATTCACCCTTCAAGTGCATAAAACATATATTTAGCTAGTTGCTTAGGTATTTGCAGAGCCTCTAAGTAAAACAGCAGAAGAAAATTGTTACAGCTTCAAAAGAACTGTCATTAAATAATGAAGCTGACCTCACTGTGGGTATATAAGAAAAAAATGGAAGCACAAATCAGCCCTCTGTTAAAGGCTTTTTGATTAGATGAACTGGATTTCATGGGTTTTTTTAAGAACTTGGACATTTTACATGCCTGAAGCAAAAATAAAATCATTATTTACAGTCCAGACTGCTCCTAAAATGCAGTCAATGGAAATGAAAGCAGAGGTGCTGATCACAGACATTCAATGTATTGTCTATTAGGAAAGGCAAGTACAGTACCTTCTCAGATTCCTTTTAACCTATTTGAAATGCAGTCATGATTAAAGGATGCAGCTAAGAGTTTGTGAAGCCTTGCTGCAAAGTTGCTTAAAACTCCTGAACACCTGAAAAATAAAAAGGGAGAAAAAAATCAGAATGACTCATGCCAGCATATAGTTTAAAACAAGTCAAAAAACTCTTCCTGTGGAAACCCGGTCTAGGGTGAAAACTGAACTGGGGTGAAAAAAGGAGTGCCAATTCCTCTTTAGAGGAATACTTGGTTGAAAGTGCTTGGTTGTTTCTCTGTATTCTACCAGAAGTACAAACTTAGAATTTGCACATTTTTGGCGCTGAAGTCACTATATGAAAGATTAGGAATTTATCACATTAACATGATAAAATTAACTGTTGCAGAAACATTTTTTAAAAATTATAAAGTAGAAGTAATCATTTTACTATTAGTTTAAAAAGACAAACTAAATGGGTGAGCAGTTATCTACCCTGGAGATCAGGGTCAAAATGAGATCAGAATTAGCTGGTTGCTGTCCTATCTGGCTTTCCATAAAAGTATTGAAGTGAAAACATTACTAATAGAAATTGCAGTTTATAAAAGAAAATACACCTGAAATAGCCCAAGAAATGGCAAAAATGGTGTAGCAAGCAGCAAGCAAAAGAGTAACTCCTAAAATACCTAGGGCTGTATGGAACAGTAATTAACATCAGGAAAAGCTTTAAATTAAGTTATCATTGAGTGGACTTTGACAAGACTTTCTCAGGCAGACAAACTGGTTTGGTTTCTCAATAGCAACAGACCATATTTTGCCAAAAGATTTAAAGGAATTTTCCCTGTTGCTCACAAATGGGTTTTTAAGGCTTAAAGCTGGGACTACAGGCACAGGCCCGCTGTCAAAACCAGAACGCAGCCGCACACCCAGAATTCAAACTCCAGGTTTTAAAATTAAAGGCCTTAAAGCTTCCTCTCAATTTTAAAAATCAGCCTGTTTAAGAGAGCAGCTGTAACCCTCACCTCTGGCTCAGGCAGGGTTTTGGTCAGGATTGTTGCGTTCGGAAGAAACGCACTAAACAATCTATCGCCAGGGACCACCGATGCCGCCCCCCACGGCACATGCCCGCCACGCTGGCAGTGGGTCCGGCACAGATGGACAACAGGGACAACGCACGCAACTCCTGACCAAACTGTAGGGCTCTGCTCAGTCTTCACTGATTGCAGAATGTCAGTAATCCAATTCCAACAGCTCCTGGCTCTGAAATTGCTATTTTTCAGACACGTGCTGAACATTTCACCTGCTAGTAATGACATTTTTGTATTTTCTTCTAATTACACTCAAAGCTAAGACCTTTGGCCCTAGGCCACAGACCTCTATTCAGGCTGCACACATTCTCTTAAAGGCCCTGAGCCTTTGTTGTCACTCTCGGTCTTTCATCTATTATTTACATCCATTGAGAAGAGAGATACTCCACCATTTGTGAAGCTTTAAAGCTTCTAATCATCTTAATTTCTTCGCCTTTCAGCCAGTGCTTCCCCTTATGGACCAACGCCAACAGTGTGACAAAATAATTTTTCAAGCCAAGATCCTCCTGGACCCTTCCCAAACCTTGACACACACTGGGCTGTAAGTGCCTTTTGTCCTTTGCTGGCTGCTTTTGCAAACACAGACCTTTGCTCAGCTTGGGGGTTGGGGGTATGGATCTGCTTGTCAGTGCATTCGAGGGAGTTTTCTTGGGGTTTATGTGTTTTTGCACCACTTTCTCTCTGTTAAAAAGTCTAACTCAATTAGTCCAGCTAAATCAGAGATGCTGTAGGGAACCTTATCTCTTTTAAAAATATTAAGTACCTTCTACTTAAAATACCATCAACTATGCATTTTAAGTTTTCATTTTTTTTCCAAAAGCTAAACTGCTGATATGCCGCTTTGGTATTTATACTGGTACGTGCTGACACAGAACTGACAGATTACCATGCAATATTTAAGACACAAAATACCATTAATATTTCTTGATTACTGGCAGCATTAATTTGCCCTAACCTTATAACACAATGTGACAAAAAAATTTTTTTCATCTTATGTTCAGCTCATCTCCTTCTTATCCTCCCTTATTTGCAAATGAAGTAGGAAACAAATCAACAGCATTTTTGCCAAGATGCAGAAGATCTCTCCAGAATTCATCAGCCACCAATCTTCATTTCCAAGACCTGTGAGATCTGCTAACATGATCCACATCTTGGCTCTTTATTCCACTATGGTCTGGCTTACTTTTGATTTCTAACAGTGCTTCCTTGTTGTCTGTCCCCTCTGAAGACCCCCAGCCCCCATGTCTTTTCTTATTTTTACCATTTGCTTCAACTAGCAGTTCACTTGAGACTCATCCATCTCACAATGCCTAAAGTGACAGATGCTCTCAGGAATGACCATACTGTTGAGTGAACAAAAGATAACATCACCTCTAGGAACTCGGGAAGAAATACAACTTCAACCCTATGACACAGTTATCCTGGCAGACACAGCACCATAAACCTCTCTCAAGTGAAAAAAAATCCAACCAATAACTGTCGGGAAAAGGAGTCTGACAATTAAAAGCCAAAAAGAGTATTCTTTCTATCGTAAGCTGTAGTTAGTGGCGTTGATGGCCTTTTTTTTTTCCCCCCCTAATACCCCACTGAAGAATTTTGTAGAATTTACCTGTGATAAAATCAAGAGAAGAGAGAATGGAGAAATTTCACACAAAAACTGTTTCAGGACCCCTACAGACTTGAATGGAGGAAGAAGGCACTTTGGAACAGCTTCAGCAGAAGGTCACACAAGTCCCTTGCCAAAACACAGACATTACCTTGTTAAAATCTACACATCCTACAGACCAGCTGTTGCTCAGTTAAATTCCACAGGAATTCAGAATCATCGTGCAAGCCTGTGCCCTTGACAAATGCATACTGTAACCAGAGTAAGATTACTTTAATGTCACAGCTGCTTGATAAATCTGCAATCTGCAACTAACAGCCCCTCAGTGTTTTGACATTTGAGCATGCACCACTTAAAAAAAAAAAATTAAATTAGAATGATAGATTTTCCAGCCAACACCCACATATCCAACAACAGAACGATGCTTATTCTTAAACAAAAATCTGCCCTCTATGCCTGTAAGACTGAACTAAAAACTGCCAATTTGAAATACACCCAAAATTTTCCATCCAGTCAGTGGAATGGGTCTTGTTGAAGAGTCCTGGGTGGTGCTAGAAAATTTTACTTAAAAAAGGAAAGGTCATATTAGCTTCTCCTGGTCACATATTTGCAAAAGTGACACCACAAATGCTGAGAATCCCTTCTCTGCAGTGAGATACAAAGAATTTCCCTGTCTCTCAGCAAAGATTTAAACAGCATCTCACGTTCAGTTTTCAAACACTGCATAAAATAACCATCATTACAGTACACGAGACTGAGAACATGTGAGTTTTACAGATGTAAAGTTAGAGCTGTACAATAAAAGACCAGGATAGGGGGCCTGATAACCAAACATCTCCTGTCCAGTGTAAAGTCAGGGAAAAATCACAACATGGACTTCTTAGGACTTATTCATTGATTGTATTTAGCCACATTTATTAATTTGTGATGAGTTATGATTTTAGGTCCCTATTCTGATGTAGAATGTTTCCACTGTGCTCTCATAGCAGACCACATCAAACCACAAGACTGTAAATACAGAAGTAATGTATAAATACACCATTTTTTAATATAGGCCATTTTCCCACAGTATGCCATTTTGCAGTACCATTTTGGACATCCAGCACATAGAAATTAAACTAACAACCAGTTTGGTCCTTCCTAAAGAGGATCTCAACTCTGGGCCTCAGCCCACCTTTAGAGTTCCTCTCCCATTCTGAGCCACCAAGTGATCGGACACTGAAATCTTTGATAAAATCCGCTTTAGTTGGGAAAAACACGAACAGGAAACTCTACAGAAGACCATTACTGGTACATGATTGAAAAAGTTTTATGCAAGACTCTGCTTTCCACCTCATGTCTCAGCAAATGGCAGGGTTCAAGGTATACTGCAGCTACCAAAAATAAAAGCAATGAGAAAACTAACACTGGGAGATGTTCAGGCACATTCTGCCATGGTATCTGACTCCACTAACTCCACTGCACCTTGAGTGCCACCATGTCCAGAACAACTTTCTGAAGCTCCTTCCAGCCCAAATGAATCAAAAAAGCAAATAATGAAGTCTGCACTTAACATCCTCACAGGAAAAAGTCTTGAAAATATATAATGCTTTCACCCAAAATACTTGAAGATCTTTGCATCAGATATGGATGAAAAAGTAGTAAACTGTATCCTGCCTTATAAAATCTGTACTCTGCACTCAAACAGGCATCTTATCAAACAACCAGCCCTTACACATTTTATCTCCAAATATTTATCACAGTAGAGAGAAGTGTTTATAGTTAATATGCAATCCATCTTCTGCATGCTGCTGCTTTTAAACAAGACAAAACATGAGGTAAAGGGTCAAAACTACTAGAAAGAGCTCTGAATAAAAACTCGTATATTACAACCATTTTGCTGGAAGAGACAAGGTGTAAAATAGACTACTGCAGTCAAACTCCCTATGGAATAGGGCAAGCCAAGGGTACTGGATCTAAACAGCAGTGAATATTATCAGAATTGTCAGTATTAAATTGTTTGGTAACTCCAGACTGCTTTGAAAATCTCTCATTTAATGAGAGTCACATTTTCCAATTGAAGCTGAACATTTTTAATACATGTATGTAAAATCAGTTCTCATTCAACGCAATTTTAACATGGAATGATTGAAATATTGATATTAAACTTACAGGTAACTTCTGTCATTACCATTAAGTTATTGACACTGAAACATGACCTTGAAATGACAGCTTCATTAATTCAAGTTTTACCAGGGAAGGTTTCAAAAAGCCCTGATTAAATTAACTACTTTTAAACACAATAGGATCAATATGTATGCAGAGAATGTACACCCCCATGGCAAGTTCTGCTTGCTTGATTGATCAAAAACAAAAAAATCCTGTGGCTTTCCAGATCTCAGCTGGTGCCAGAAATCCACATAGAAAAAAAAAAATCCATCTAAATGAAACTCTGAAAAGGTTTACCCTTCACCAGTCTATTTGCACTTCAAAAACTCCTTAAGTCCTTCAGCTAAACCCCAGGGTTGAACCATTTCAAAAATGAGAGGGGGATGGCCATGATTTATCTTCCTTCTGTGCTCTGGACAGAGCTGTAAAATCTGCCTGCTGGTGTGCCTGTGTGCTACAGGCTTCTTTTCATGAACCTTGGATATTTACCAGTTAAAGAAATAACTCTGCCCAATTCCTTACTGCCCTTTGTCTCCTTCAGTCAGATGCGAGTACCATTTATAAAGCAAAATTTTGATTTTTGGGCAGTGGCATGCAAGCTGATGAAGCTGAATCAGCAAAATGGCCAAGCATCTGAAATTAGCATTTTAAAGGAAAATATAGCAGATCTTATTCATACCTGTAAGGACTGGCTGTTGCCTTAGTGAATTTGTGCTCAGGGATCACTTGTTTAACAATCTAATTTAAGCCTATCCCTTATATTTACTAGTATCAAACACATTTTTAGCAATAAGCTCAAATAACTTTCCGTTTGTAGACAATCAATGTGTTAGGTCACCCAGGATGCATTTTCCAGGCCTCTGTACTTCAAGATACATTACCAATAGAAGGAAAATGGAGATTTCATGGGTCACAAACTTCTGGGTCACGAGGACCTTCAGTGCTGCTGTCAGCCTAGTAAAACTCCATCGATACACTCTTGCTTTATATGTCCACTATTAAAACCCCAGCACCTGAATTTCTACAGGGGTTTTTCCTGAAGCAAGAATACCAGTTCAACAACTTTACTGACATTCTTTGAACAGAATTTAATGCTCTGACATTCAGTTAATATGTTAAAAACATAAACACGCATATACAATTTAAACATAAATCCTACAGCACCAAGAGCGCGGGAAGAGCACAAAGCAAGGGCACTGAAACATGTTTGTGTACTTCAACTTTTCTAAAGCTTTCTTCTACTCTTAAGACCCAACCCTATAACCTCGTATCTATCAGTGGCACAACTCTTATCAGTCTAAATTCTTCAGACTTGGGTAAACAGATAGACTTGCTCTCAAGGTAAACAACCATAAGAATAGATTCAATATCATCTATTTTTGCATGGAAAGGGCTGATTTATTTCCAAAGTCTTATTCAGATTTTTCTTTTATCCCAGATTTTGTATCTTCCATTCTAAAACAACAGAAATGGATGAAAAATATTTTATGAAAATATAAAAATGTGCACATCCTGCCACTGTAGGCTGAGTCCTAATTAGACTAGAGTGAAGCTTTAAAAACATTGACACTGTTCTTATTTTTGTGCAAGCCAAATACTGGCCCTAACAAAACTGCAGGACTAATCTGGAAAAAAAAAAAAACAACCAACCCTAATCACTCTATTAATCCCCACTCAAATCCACAAGGATACTTAAGTAAGAGGTTGTGGATATAAGAAGGAATGGCATCTTACTCAGCATCTGACATGCTACTCAACTTAACTCCTCAGAGTCTGAAACTCTCCTCTGATCCAGAAAAAGAGTCAAAGATGTTTTAAGAATATATACATCCTCTTTTATGTATAAACTTTTCATATTAAAAAACCCTCTCCAGTATAACTTGGTTTTTTTGCAAAAACTGTAATAGAATATTTATTTGATTATGTCTTTCACTGGCTCAAATTTGTAAGACTGTGCTGAGGGCGTTTATAAACTTGCATCTTCTCCTGGTGTGCTTGCAAAAATTTATGACTCCAGCTGCAGCCTCATTAGCAAATCACTTCAACTTCCCTACAGGGGCCAGCATTTGCTATTTTAATAGTTAGAGTTTTCACGAAGGTAGAAGTTTGTCTCTTTTTATCACATTCCCTATTATCAAGAACAAGCTTTGTATATTATTTATTGTAATAAAGAAGTTTTGAGTATTTGTGTAGCCATCTATTTTTTTCATACTTATTTACAGTTTCTGAGAAAACCCCAAATGGACACACTGTTTAATAGGATTTGGTACTTCTACTTCAAGCAAAGTGAATGTCACCACACCACAGCCAGGCAAACCAACGATAGAAATTGAAGTCCAAGCAGACAGAAGAAAAATACCATAAAACAGAAAAAAAAATCTGGAAAAACAAAACACCAATAAGAAATACCCTGTGGATTCATTAGCAACCAGGGTGGCAGGCTTTCCTCTAATTCCCTTTAAAAGCCCATGACTACCTGCAGAGCCTGGGAGTGCAAATCACATTAGTGGAGCCACCAGATGACCAAAGAAAGCACTGGAGGCCTGGTGAAACCAGTAAACAAAAGGCAGCATTCCAGCTGAATGCCGCTGCTAGAGTCAGCATTGTAAGATGCTTGGATCTGATAACCCAAAAACCAGATTAGCTGCAGGCAACAAAAGAGTAAAATGAGAAACAAAGGGGTCATTTTGACACATGAAGAAATAATTTCCATTAAACCATCTTGAGTTTACTGTGTAGTTATAAAAACTGCTCCTACTTGAAGTGACATTTGAAGCAATGAAGTTGTGACAGTGCAGTGTCTTGGAAAAGCTCCTGAAATAACACATCCCTGAATGCCATATAATTTAAAGAGGCAAACTGGCCTCTTTGTCTTTGAATTTTTATGACATTTTAAAGGTCTAATAATGATTTTTAAATCTGTTGTACAGATTTCAGTTAGAAGACTTAACACGTACGGCTAGGCTGGATAAAAAGAAGATTCATTAGTTTTATCTGTATTTAAAAGTCTCCTGCAGAGAATGCATATACCCCAATATTCTCATGTAATTACCTCAGAAGGTTACCTTCTCTCCCCAGTCCCCACCTCCTCACGTGAGTGTCTCACTTACTGTCAACACAGGAAAGGAAAGAATCGTATTATATTCCTTATCAGAAGCTTGAAACAGGATTTTTATCCTGAAAAAGCCTAGGCACACCATAACTACAAGGACCAAACCGCAAAACTCAAACACAAAAGTCCGTAAGGATATGTGGACACCAGAGAGAGAAGCCTTTCCAGGCTAAAATTGGAAAATTTGCCACAATTTTGCCTTATACAATTAAGAATTCTATATACTCAAAGCCAAAACAAGTTTTTTTTCCTTCTTCACGAAACATTTAATTGTCCTGCTACGAAATATTCTCAAGCTAGAAGAAATTTCTGAGGAACACTGTGGTATACAGAGAACATTTCAGCTTCCTAGCTTTGCTCTCTGCATCTCTTGTTGCTAGCACACAACACAGAAACCTGAGACGTGGTGAGGGAACAAGCCTTCCTGGAACACCACACTTCTTCCCTGGTTTTTGCACACATGCAGCAACTAAACCTGTTAGCATCAGTAAGGATGGGGTCTCAGATACAAAGCATATCTATCCATAGCCAACTCAGATTCCTCTCAGTGACAAGTGCAGAGAAAACAGACCCAGAAAACATCTCAGCAGGGTCTGGTGGAGACAGCATAAAAGGACAACCTGCAGCTGTGTCCAGATATAAATATATGGTATGCACTGACCTGGAAATCCTGCTATCGAGGCTCAGTGAAAGGCTTGTCAGAAAAAGCTCTGCAAACACCTTCTGCTATTTGACAACGAGACAGTCAGCATTAGCCATTAAACACATCTGAAAGGGGAAAGACGTAATGCAGGCCTCTATTTAGAGGATATGGCCATTTCTGAGGACATCTGTACCAACATACATCAGAGCCCAAAAGTCCAAAGGTATGGAGTAGATACTGCGCACATGTGGTTTTCCCCTGGTTTCAGACCATTCTGCTCTGGAGTACTACCATGGCACCCATGCTGCTTCTAGTGTTTTTGCCACACACATGACCCAAGAGAAAAAGGCGGATGGGCAGAAGATAGATGGAATAGAAGCCCCTCTTCTCTTACTGCCCTTTTAAAGGTATCTTCCTATCCAAAATAACACTCAGGCATAAACACACCTTTATAAATGCACAGAAGGAAAATGTGAAAGGTGTGAAGATCAGAGTCAAGAAGAAAGGAGATTTCAAAAAGGAGTATGACTTGTGGCCAAAATGCGCACACATATATGCTGTGTAAATCTAGGTGGAGAGGAAACACCAGATACTGTTGTACATCTGGCTCATCTTGAACCCTTATACTGAGGAGATTCAGCCTAGTATCATTCAAAGAAACTTGTGTTTGTATTTATAGCAATCAGCCAGTCTGAATACAAAGACAGATGCAGCTAGTAATCACATAAAATGATCCACTTCAATGCAGCTGGCCTTTATACTGCAAAGAGAAAACAACATGCCTGGTAGTCATGAACAGTTAGATTATTATTAGTGATTTTACACAGTATCTTTCTAATAAAAATTCAGAGCACTCTAAACAAAGAAGCTGATCAGTTCAGAATATTAAAAAAACTTTAATACGAGCAGACCCCATGTTTCAATCACAAATGGCTTTTCCAAGCAAGGCTATTTATCTCAAGTTGTGTTGCCCAAGTTCCCCCATCACTAAGATATTCCAGAAAAACAGAAACTCCATCAAGGCTTGCTGTTTAGCTGCTGTTTCTTGTGCAGAAAAACACAGCATGGCCAGACCTTCCTAAAGATGCTAATGTTAAAAGCTTTCCTCTCTTTAAGGAATTCTAGTTATTTCTACATAGGGGCAAGCACCTGACTCACAAGTCTTCCCTTAGCTGGGAATGTCATGGACCCAGTTCTGGGCAGTTGACTGAACACCTGGGAGGTAGAGGAAACTGGTTTCTTGCTCCTAAGGTCATTTAGTAGAGCTGGCACAAGGTTTCTAGAAAGACCCCCAAATACACAGAAAAATTGATGGGCTCCTTATAGACCTGATAGGAAAACCACAAATAGATCAGGGCATCTTCACTACTCATGCTGATCTACATCCTCTATGACTGCAGTTTGAGTCCGCGTCTTCTCTCACATCAAAACTGCTTTGTTGAGAAGCTCTCTATATGAAGACTTGTACAATGCCCAGAGAGCTTCCTTGAGCAAAATTTTGGACCACAAATATTGGACATTAGAATAGTTACCCCAGTAGAGCAGAGCAGAAACCATTCATAGAGAAATTATATCTAATCCAGACACTGCTTGCCATGCTAAAAGTTCAGGAATATTTACAAAAGCTATTGGCTATTGAAGCATTCTACCTCAAGGTGGGAAGAGAAACCAAGCTGCTCTTGGAACAATTAAAAAGAAATGTAGCATAGAGAAAGAGACACATGAAAGATGCGGGACTGGGAAAGAATACTGCTCTGCATTCACAAGGATAAGACAG
This sequence comes from Rhagologus leucostigma, assembly GCA_013397725.1. Taxonomy (NCBI): domain Eukaryota; kingdom Metazoa; phylum Chordata; class Aves; order Passeriformes; genus Rhagologus; species Rhagologus leucostigma. The sequence goes on from VZTD01005870.1 coordinate 390,666, forward strand.
TTGCTAGTGCTTTTACTCAGTTCTTCGACATGTCTAGTGCTCTGGCATGAAGCGAAAGGGAAAAATCGGCCAAGGGGAAAAAAAGACCTTTCAAAAATAAGAATTTCATAAGAAAAGTAAATAGAGAATACCTTGTCCTCTCTCACACACTCTGACGTGGAGAGATCTCATGAAGACTCAGGAACAGAGAAAAGATCATTCTACTTTTGAAGTGCAGGAGGCAGCAACAGATAGAAACAGTGATAAGGAACTCTCCCTGCTTGTGATTACAAACCTGAGAGAGTCTGATAAAAGTGGGCTAAGAAGGATAACGGCATTTTCTTCTCACAACATCATAACCAACTTACACTGAACTTTTCTGAATGGAGCTGACTTTCCTATAAAGTGATACAAGGCTCTATTTTTGTCAGGGTTTCTTTAGAAACTACCTTGAACTGAAAAGCCAGTACAGAAAGATCCTGAAAAGTTCACTCATATTCCCACCAGTTGATTATAACACAATAATCACAAATATATACCAAAACATATATTAAAATAATCTAATCCTCTCCACAGCTCTGACTGGCTCTGAAATGGAAGTCCCCCATCTGTCCCTCTCTTCTTTCACGGGAAAAGCCTCTATTTCTGCTAAATGTATTGGTTTTCAAGGCCATACCCACATCCCGATCTATAAAGAAAACAAAATGCTTTGATGGAGTGAAAAACAATCTTTCCATAGAATTCAAAAGGAAGACAATTTTTTGCTCCTCACTTAAATCTCCTGTTATTGTACAGGCATTTTCAGAGGGCAGGTAGTGTAAAAGCTATATAAGCAAAAAAATTACAGGCTTCAATGCCTGTCACCCTTGAAATTCCTAATGTGACAACAAGCAGTACTTCCCCACCATAACCTACATGCTTCTGGTGCCTTCCAGAAAGCTTTTTTATCTGATGCTGAGAACAGACTCCTGCTGCAGATCTGAATGCCGAGGACTGAAAGTACTGCACAAATGACAGAGAGTTGGGGAAAATGAGTGGTTGAGTATAGAAAGAAACAGGAAATCAATTCTCAGAAATGCCATCTTTGCTTCAGTGCTTCTGTTTGGCCTCATCCTCCCACACTTGCTCTCTGTCTCTCGCCAGCTTCCTATTTTACCAGCTCTTTTCCTAGCTACCCACTAGTGAAGGAAGGAAAATTTACCAAGATCATCTTTCCTCTGCTGGTGCATTATGTGTCTGTCTCAAGAGTACTGTCTGGTTTACCCTGGCCTAGGTTTGGCTGTCATCTAAAAACAGAGCAATTCTTTCTTTCAGCCTTTTTTGCTTCCCCAAGTATCGATTCTCATCCCATGTAATGACAGGGTTTGAGAGAAGCACATTTTTCTCACAGAAACTCTGAGAAAGCAACAGAAAGATGAAAATTACAGTGTATGAAGAGTAAACAGACATATTTTTTAAAAAAGTAGGGGTCAGCTGGATAACAATTCCAGATAAGATTTAAATAAACATTCATGGGAGGTAGCAGGAAAAGCAATTGGTTCCTCACGCTCAGACGCACACAGGTAATGACCTCTGTCTCTTGCTCTCCAAAAGCTAACAATGCTGGTTATTGCACTCCTCCACAGTGAGCTCTGGAAAGGATCCAGTGCACTACTGATTACATTTCATCCACAGTTAGTTTAACCTTTGAAACATGACAGTCAGTGGCAGTGAGCAGGCCAGCACATAAGGTCAGCTCAACCTTGTTGGTCCCAGCATTCTCACAGTGTTTGCACAGAAAACAACCTGGGGATCAGGGATTCCTACCCTGTAAATACGAAAGACCCAACAGGGACTGTGCCAGAATGCTGATTTTATTGCAAGGTGTCATTCATGGCCATTAATCTGTCAAGACAGAAAAATACACATTTTCCTCTTTCAATAAAACCAAAATAGTATTAGACAGAAACAGTCTCATTTAGGAAGGCAGAGATTTGACTATTCTACCGTTAGGTACCAGGCAAATGTTGCACATTACTCCTCCAAGAATAGAAAGAAAAAAAATACCGAAGAGAAAATAAGTACGCTCTGAAATACGGTGAGACAACTAGGTCAGCAAGTGTAACAGGAACACTTTGTGCTCAAAGGAAAGCTAAAAAACCAATTCCTGTTCAATTGCCCATTTTTCTCAAGTTACTTCCTTTCCAGAACAGCCTCTTTTGAAGCTCACTTTTTATCTGCTGTACACCCAATTTTAAAATGAAAAAACAGCATCTTCAATTACCATGAATTTCTACAGAAAAGTACAGAACTTAGCAAGATCAGATACCTTATCTCTTTCTAAATATTATTTCTATGTTTTAACAAAGCCCTTAGTCTCGGGAAAACATATGCAAAGGGAGAACAACAAAGATATTCCTGGCTTCAGAAACATTCTAGTTAGTTATTTAGAGCTTATCACATTTTCCTTATGGATAGATTAGAAATATTTTTAAGATATTAAAACGGAAAAAAAAAAATCAATTTTCCTCAGGAACTACTGCCCTCTAACATAATAGCAGCGATGAGGATTTTTTTAGACATGCTTAACCATCCCTTGGAGCATGTGCACTTGGATTTTTCATTATTTGTGTGTTTCTGTGGATGGCTCAGGGAGCACAGGCTTTTCAAGAGCCAGAAAGAGGTGAAAAAAAGGTCACTTCAGCAGAATTCATTTTCTCTTAAATTCTCAGAGAAATGTGGCTAAAAAGTGGCAACAACAAACCCATCACCTCTTCCTCTAGCTATTAGCATTTCCTAAGGTTCTCTCAGCTATAATACAGCAATATCTTTGGTTATACCCTATCACCTTTTCATCCTCCTCTAACGAGAGTTTTAGCACAAGTGCTGCCAACAGACCTGTTAAGAGCAGGAGCTGGACTAGACCTCCAGACGCCCCTTCCAGCAGCACTTCAGCGCTGCCATGAGCAATCCGCTCGCCCACGAGCTGCATCTGTTCTTGCTCCAGAGGGAAGGCCTCCCCTTGCATCCATTCACACCACTGCAAATCCCCACCATTAGGCACAAACTGGAAACATTGCCCCTGGATTTTCCTGGAGAAAAATCCAGGGTCCTTCAAACTAGGCAGGAAGCTATGTGGGCTTGCATAAAGAAGCAGCTGTGCATCAAAGTTTACTGTGCTGAAGTAACGTTAATTCTTGTATTTAGAGCTGGAAAGAGGATGCTGCTTTAAAAGCTCACAAACAAAACAGAGCCTTTGGAAAATCCCGAGTCTTGCTGTCTGAACTCGCTCCCTCCCAATTCTTCACACCTCCCTACCCCCATGAGTCTTTACAATGTCCTGCACCGAAGTACGTACGTAAAGCACAATATACTTTTCCAACAGTTTGTGTTACCTTGGAGCTGGCAGTATATACACAGGGAAAGATGCTGCGCTGACCTACAGATTGGCTGCTTTCCGAAGCATCCACAGGAGACAACAAGCCACACAAAGGAATAGTTACCCCCCGTACAGACAAGTGGGTGCTGGAACACACTGGGTAACAGGAAAATCCAGCTCCAAAGAGCAGGACCACAAAGCAGAGATGTTTAAGCAGCTTTCCTGACAGCAGCAAGGTCAGGTCAGAACCAGGGTGAAAAAAAAGCCCTTCCCAGAGCAGGGCTGGTGCCAGCACAGCAACTGGCCACCTCTGGCTTGGAGAAGGCTCATCCATCTTGGCTCAGGAGCTGGCTGGGCTGGCTCCATGCAGCCACACTTTCATTCCTGCAGCCAAAATGCTTCATCATATGCAAAAGCACCACGCAAGTGAGATGGTGCCAGGGAGCAGGGACCCAGCAAGGCTCACCAGTGCTGAGCTGGCCCTAGATCGAAGTCAGCTGCCCCTTTAGGCACTGGGGTGGACATCTCAATAACAAGGAGGCACAAGTGGCAGATAATGGAAAGAAAAAACCCTCAGGATTTGGGGTTTTTTTTGAGAACCTTGAAAGAAAAGATAAAGAGCTTAAGTCTGACGTTATAGAGACAAAAAAAAATGCTGGCAGAGAAGTGCAAAAAGAAAGGTAACACAATCAAGGTGACAGGCTCAGAAAACAACTGCCATACAGACCAGGCATAAGGGGACATTTGCCCAGTCCAGTGGATGTGGTCCTGATGTGGTGCAGATGGCAGGTGAAAGCTTGGACAGTGGTATTTCTCTCTCCAAATGAAAAGGTAATACTGCTAGGTCAGAGACCTTACACAGGACACAGCCACGGTCTGGGTGGCCAATGCACAGTGGCAGAGAAAAGACACATGACAGAGGACCAGGAGCTCAACATCCTGGAGGAGATGCCAAGGAGAGAGGTCAAGATATCAGCTCCAGCCCAGGGAGACCAATGATTCACTTTATGGCCTGAAAGCACTTCCCGCCAAAGTTCACACAGGAAGATAATGTCCCCCTCAAATGAATTTATGCAGATGACAGTTCATTTGTCAGAGGATAAAAAGAGCCACTTTCATTTTAAAATGAGAACACTCGAGGTCCTCAGCAGACAAGAACAAACAGAAAGTCAGTATCTATATGTGAGCAGTTTCTGCTCATGCCTGTTGTCTGATTTTAGTGGGAGTTTACACCATGAGACCTATGCCAGCCTGCTGGTCCAAAAAGGCACATGATTATATCCCATTAAATCTCATACCAAGTCCATACTCTTCAAAAGATGCAAATTAAAAACCCCTGGATTGGGCAGGCAGATGTTCCTGCAACATAACTTCTGAATTAAAAACACTCCAAAATGGACAACTGCTAAAATAATGGGAACCTGGATGCGTCAAGAAAAAAGCACTTGTGAGGCAATTAACATTTTTTCTCTTGATTTAGATTAAACCCCCACTTTACTGATGCTAAGCCTCATTAAGACTTAAAAAAAACCCCAAAAACAACTGCTTCAGAAAGTATTCCTTGCCCAGTCTGTAAACCAGTTTCCTGTGCCTTTCCCACATGAACTTGTAATCCTTGATAAGGTTTACACATGTGAAATTAAAGTTTTAAGCTGAAAATCACCATTACCTCTACACAAAAACACTGTATCATGTCAGGCATCTGATACAGTAGACAAAGCACAGTGGCAGAAGGATGTAAAACAAAACCTTTCATTTCATTACCGCTGAAATCAGCTGCTGAAACTTGTTCATTGATTTTCCTTCATTAAAAAATAACTGATTGTAAAAGAAGTGTTGCTTGGCAGGATCAAAGCCTATGCTACAGGAAACACACACACAAAGCATTTGGAAATGAGGGTTAATTTGGCATGCAATTTAACAGCATTAGCTTTTATCAGCAGCATTTCAAGGTCAGGCACAGCCATGTTTAAAACGTTTGGTTTTGTTACAGTTTCAACTACAGTGTACTAGAGTTCAAAACATCTTAAATCAAAACTAATAAAGTGATCTTTAACTCTCCCTTTTATTAACTTAAGACTTGACCCTTTCAAGAAAAAAACCCAAAATTGTATCAAATTAGGAGATTACAAAAAAATGCTCTTCTTCATCTGAGCATGGGATTAAGTGAGACAGATTAGGCCAGATGAAAGGAGTCCTTTTACTGACATAGTTTGTTCAAAATTTAAAAAGCTTTTGAAGATATGTATTTAATATATCGAGTGACTTAGTAAAAACCACCTCATATTTCAAGTAGTGAATTTCTTCAAGTCTATGATTTAGATTCATTCTAAGAAAAAAACCCATTTTTTCTTTTTTACCTAAACCTAATTTGCTCAGAATTAAGGTTAGCACAATTTATTTATTCCCAAAAAGATTAATTCAAAATGTAAGATCATTCATTTTTTATTACACTTCAATTTCTTCAAAAACGTACAAAAGCATGATGGATAAAAGAAAACATGAAGCAGATTTGCTCAGCTCCAAAATAAAATACTCCAAACGCTTACTGGAGATTTTCCCTTTTATTGATTTAAAAACTCCAAAAGCTAGTGAGTGGTTGCATGTTTTCACGTTCACGGCTATGCTGTGGAAAGGTTTTCTGCATCTTTTCATTGAAAGTTTTTTCTCTATAAAGACCCCTAACTACCCATAATGCTGACAGACTTTAACAGCGGTTAGCACCAAATGTTTCACGAGATCAAGTCCATACTGCACTCGAAACAAACACTTTGATTAAGCAGTTACTGGCAGAACTTCACAGTACTGGGGATGTGTGCCTAAGAGCTTTACAAATGCTTATGGGACAGTGATGTTAGGGGGCTGAAATCTCTTAAGCCTCTTTCTTTGCAATTCTCTGCCACAGTTCAGAAGAATGCCACCCCATTACACCAAAACCGGCACAGAAAACAGCCACTCTCGCCTCTTGCATGAGCATAATTAATCTTCTGACACCTTGACAAAGCAGCTTGTTGATAGTCAAAGAAAGGATTTTTCTTATTTCCTCCCAAGACAGGAGATGGTCTTTATCCATCATCCCTTCTTCCTGATCTCTTCTTCCAGAGTCCCCACATCAGCAGAAATGTCTACCAGAGCAGACAGCAGGAGGGAAAGGTCTGACTGACTGATAGGGCACCAGTGCTCGACAGAGCTATTTAAGTGTAGGAACCTATTGTTAGAATCTTACTTTACAGCAGTTAAACAAATATAATGGCAACCAATTCAACCATTGTGCCACTGGAGTCAGCTCAAGCTAATAAGTAAAGTTAGCTAATTACACTGATCTGATTTAAAATCCAGACAAATTATAGAGACAGTCAGCATTACTGTGCACTAAAAATGTAGAAATTGTAAAGAAACAAAGTTTTGCACAGATTATGCTTTCTGAATTGAATTATGGTTGCTTCTCACTCTCCCTTGTGAGCAAGATCATACACTTTCCTTCTCTCCCTGGGTCTGCTAGGTATTCCTGATTAATCAAAATCATTTTTCTTATAATGTAGTTGAAATTTCCTCCTCTTACTTTACTGATTCCAAGTTTTAACATATCTTACTGTACAGATTGTGAGGAACTCAAGTTTTTGAGGGGAAGACATTATACAATGGCTCCTAAGAGGGAGGTACCATATACTACAAAATACACCAAACCCGAAACTAGTAACGTATCTTTGAGGATACTGATTTGGTGCAACCAAACTACAGGTGTCCTGATGTAAAGAAGATTCTTCTCACAAACACACTTCTCACAAACAGATGCTTAATATACAAATCACTGGTTCTGCATGTAGAAATACATATTTTTCTTATATGTACATTATATATGTTTGTATCTATTTTGTAGTTTCTCTCCACTCATCTCTCTCACCTTCCCAAAAAGATAAGCGAAATATTTGTGCATAATTATATATTCACCTAATTCTTTTCTATACTTACATAAAGGGTGGGCATTGTGTTGATCATGCCTTCTAGAAACCCTAATTCTTTGATAATTGGTGGTCACAGAGGAAATCAGTCCAGGTCTGAGAGGACCAGGGCATGGCACTCTGTGAACTGCTGCCAGCCAGGGCAAGTCCAACTCAGTTCTTGGTGATCTATTTCAAACATAAATCAGACCACAATCTATGTCTCACCAATGTAACAACCAAGGCAGAGGTGTACAAGAGCCAGTGTTTTCTTACTGAAGTTGCCAAGAAAAAGACCCTCATCTGGGTCAGAGGCACTTGGTAACTCCTGGGTTTAGCTACACCACTCTGACCTTGACTGTTTCATTCAGGACTTGCTCTTCCATAAAAATAACTGCCTGTGCTATCTGGCCCAGACCAGTTCTCCAAGCAGTCTTCTTTCATTCATTTACACCAGAACAACTACCACTATTTATCTCTGTGAGTAAAATTAGCCATTCAGAAAGTGAACATGGTGTTCTTGCCATAAACTGCATGAAATTTCAAGGGATACCAACCAGGCTGGAGCAGTTAAATACTGTTTATATCAGAGCAAGCGTAAAAAATTACATGTTCTTTCTCTTAAGAATACTGTAAGCCACAACCCAGAGGAAGATCTCTCTGCCTCTTCACTGGCGTTTTATGCTTGCAGATGTTGAGGCAACAACACGAACAGCCACCTGCAGTCTCCTACTTTTCCTTACATAGTTTCTCCATCTGGATTCAGGAATCAACAGACCTCTTGGTCCTTGTGCCAACAGGATAGATGAAGCAGAGATGGGGTACACTGGCATGGGTGAAGAGACCATCCAAATCCAAACACCCGCGTTAAATGCAGGGGAAGAAGCAAGGTGGTCTCTGCTGTATGTTGCTAAAGAAGAAAGAGGACTTTCTACACTGGAAGGGACTAGATTGGAATTGATGAGACACAGAGCAGCAAGGCTAGGCTATCTGAGTCCAGAGGAAAGTTAAACGTGAACAAAGGGCTGTGCAACACAAGGCTATGGAAAACAAAAGGAATATTGGAACTCCAGGGTGCAGAATTGGAGGTCATTCTCTAATCTAACTGTCAAACACTACTAATGCAGATTGTCATATAAGGGATGTGAAAATACAAGTAAGACTGTCTCCTTTCTTCCTCACTCTCTCAGTGTGCGCTACCAAAAAAGCTACCTTCCTTCATACTCAAGCCATAAACAAGTTACCTCAGAAATAACAATACTTTTTTCTGGATTGCAGTCTGACATATTTTCTTAAAACTGGGAATGCTGAGTCAAACTAGAGGGGGAGAAAACACAGATCAATAAATGGTAAGTTGCAGGCTTTACAAATGCCCAGGCCAAGCAAAGGTGAATTCCCCAGAGTAGAGATCAGAGTTTTCTGTCCATAAAAGCTCTCTACTCCTCAGCTGAACACTTCCTCTCTCTGTTGTCAAGTCAGTGGCAAAAATTTATCAAGTGTTTACTACCACAGTACAGAGTATTACTGGATCACAGGAACTGGACAAGGGCATTAAAGATCACCGGAGAACTGCAAAGGGTTATCTTCAATGAGACTCCAGCTATGCAAGAATTGCTAGTGTTGCTCGTCTAACAGGTCTGTATTTCCTTTCCTATTTGCAAAACCCAAAAGCAGTCTGAAGGTCTGTCAGTCAGAGGTGCAGTTTAACAACAAATACAACATTTTGAGTATCTGACTGATGAATTTTGCACGACATGCCTGAAAGCAAAGGAGTAGCTCCCCCTCAGTGGTGGTCCCAGCACTGGGACCTGCAGTAGCTCCTGCAAAGATAAGACATGCCTTTGAGTCTGTTTCTTTTGTTAATGAAGCATGGAGCTGATGTACAGTCCTGACTAGGCTGTATCTTCCCAGCACATGCAGAGCAAAGATATCTGGAGGGAGGAGGCAGCTCAAGAAGCAGAAAGAGCCCACCCACAGTTGCAGGCAGCTTTGTGGGCATCATGTTCTGAGCAGTGGACTGGATAGCTCACATGGAGCTCCTTGCTGTCCCGGGGGCAGTGTCTATTCAAGTCCAACCTTTCTCCAAACAGTCACGTTTGGGTACCTTTGCACTGCACTGAAAAAACATATGAAGAAATACCATGTTTGTGGGTTTTCTGTATGATGGCAGAACGGATCAGGACATTTACATATAGTAAATTTGTTATGGTAAGTTGCTAATTTAAAAGAAAGCAGTGCATTTGTTAGTGGTGCTGTCCCCCTGTATATATTAAGTAGAAGATTGTTAGCATACGCACATTCATTTAAAGCAAATTCATGGAGCAGAGTTGTGGATGCTTTTGTGTTGGAAGTAATAGTCACAACAGTGAGTACAAAGCATTTTCCTCCCCATGCTAAATACCTCTTGTACTTAGGTACCAGCTAGCAGAGCTTGAACATGAGGTTCTCTTCACTAGATACACAGAATTTCTTTGGAAAGATGAGGCCAAAGGGCACTCGGGCAATGAATTCATTTCAGTGAAGAAAAAGCTATGGACAGCAACTTTGCTTGCTTCTTGACTAGCAACCTGCACTAGTACTTCCTGGTTTGCTTAAGTCATAATTTACAGCACCATGACAAGTTTTAACCAGATCAAATGCTTCTTCCCATCCTGATGTCTGAATTGCAGATAGAGGGAGGTGCAGTCCTATTAACACCAGGAGCTATAGGTGGTATGTCAGTCTCTGGAGGAGCATTAAAGGGAAAGCTGACTCCAACAGTGAAGCTCCACCCTGAAGCTGAACGACTCCTCAGAGTACTGAAAAAGAATATGCTGACTGACGTCTTCTCCACGCTGACCCTCTGAGGGGGGTTTCTCCAGTCAGCTGTTTGTAGGATACTATAGTTCCCCTTCAGACAGCAAAGGACATGACTTTCCACCCCTATACTGATGGACAAAACACTGCTATCAGCCTTATCCAAGCAGAGAATTTTATTGGGCTTATGATTAAGTTCTGATGCATAAAAATAAAGTCATGTCCCTGAGCACTAAACACGCAAATACTTGTTAGTTTGCATTTTTGTAAACAAAATGTATTTCTGTACTAGAGGCAAGCGATGGTGACAAGGTTTCACGACAGGTTGTGCAACTTTTTTCTTTGCCAACTCATTCATAGGCCAAGAGTTTTGACTTTACACACAAAAAAAAAGCAGGGAAACTACAAGTTGCTAAACAACAAACAAGTAACATTTGTTTCAGAGAGAGCAGAAAACAACACAGAAGGAAACCACAAGGCATAGAATAAACAGATAAAAGCCCAGTACATTTAACAGGTTTAGTCGATATTTATTTAACAGCACTAAGTAGTGAGGAACACACTGGAAGGTAGCACTGTCTAACACAGTTCCTCTGAGTTTTTGCTTACAGCCACAGCTGCACCTTCTGGCAATGCAGAACCTGGTACCTGCAGAAAAAAGCCAAGTGGAGAGCTCTTCTATGGTACACAGCTAGCAAGGATTAAATGAAATCCGCCCTTTCAGAACTCAAAGCAATAAGCAATTCTCATTTACAACAGAATCCTCTGTTCAAACATGCAACTTCAATGAAAAAAACCCAGTGCTTTTTAGACTACAGTAAAATAAGACTTTCAAACATGACCAGTAGTAGTCACCCATTTAATTTCTTTTCCCACAAAAAACCTCAAAAAACAACCCCCCACTAGAATTACCAATGAAAACATGATTCCTCCCAATTACAAGTCTCTCCCACCTATGCTCTAAAAGACAAACAGCAATACAAATGTTTTTCAAAGTTCTTGATAAACTACTGATTTATAATTTAAGATAATTAGTATAAATTATTTGAATAAAGAAAATCCAAATCATATCCAAACCTTTCATAAAACTACTCCTAGCCAAAAGTGGTTTTAATAATTCAGGTCAATATTTTTCAGTGAGGTCGGCATTTCCGTGAAGCTCTGCCAAGGGTTACTGCAAAGGCAATGAAAGAAATTTAGCATTGCTAAAATACTTCACGAACCTACATCATCTCTTTCATAATCAGCTCTTACATTTACATATTAACAGTGTGAGGCAGATAATAAGAAGGTAAAAATACAAGTTAAATAAGTTTGAACACTCTTTAAGCAACTATAACTTTATTAAAATTCTGCCAAAGTTTTATTGCAATTGCCCTTGTCTTGAAATCCCCTGACTGACAGATCTTCCAGCAACACTCACCAGCTCTATTCAAAACCAGCATTGTTCTGACCTTAAAAACGTGCCCATTGCAGCTCTGTGACTATCAAGATTCAGATGATCACTTAGCTGCAGCAAAATGTCAGGATCTCCAGATCTGAGATTTTCAATGCAGGCCATGCCACCAGCAAGAGCAAAAGGCAAGACTGCAAATACAGATGTGTATCATTTTCAGAGACAAGGCTGGTTTAGAAGAGCAAAGAGTAGGAACTGTTCATTCCAAAATACTATTCAGCTCAGATTTGAGCCAGTCACTTAGAGACTTGCCATCAACAGCTGTTTGATGCACAATAAGAACATAAGTTCTAAAAGCAGGATTTAGAAAAAAGAGGTTCTATGTATTTTTAGATCATTACTTTAAGTCACTTAAATTCAACATGTGCAATTTAGAGAGGTGTCTGAATGATTAGTGCTTGTTCAGTGCATGTTGTTCTTGTTATTTAGAACACTTCTTATCTTCAAAAAGTACATTTTATTCTCTGCCACTCAAGCATGTACACCAAACCCTAAGTTACAAAGGAAAGCAGATATGTTGAAATGAATTATGCTTGTTTTCCATTGAAATTAAGTACAGTAGAGAAAACCAACTATATTTTTTCTTTCCCTTTCTCCACCCATATCCTTACACAGACCCAAGGTAAGAATATCATTTATCCCATGCCTTCTAACAAGTCACATAATATTTCTGTGTTTCGAAGATACTGTTTCAATTATCATTTAAGTTCCAATACTACACAGATCTAAAGCTGCACCTATTCGTCACACCATCATTACTCAGTGTCCAAACAACTACCATCCGCTTCCAAAGGGAGCACAGATTAATCACTCATGGTGGTGGCTCCACTTGAACACTGTGGGAATTGAGGCAACCCTTTATAGGACAACTCTTAGCCCAGAACATGAATTAACATATAATTTAGTGTTCTGCAAGGTTGGTAACTAGTTTTTTGTTGTTATTTATGTGAGATATTTCACACAAATATCATAGTTCTTCTTTTGAAAGTAACTGCAGTGTGACATGAGAAAGCAGGTGAAGTTAAGTACAGAATACTTGGTAATACTGATTTTGGAAAGGACAGCTGAAAGCAATGGTTTTTATAGAAAAGTGCTTTTTCATTTAGAAAGAAATTGCACATTATACAAAGCCCATTTTGGAGCAAATACGATCAGAGAGGTATGACAGTCTTCACATGTTTTCTTTTGACATCCAGTGTGTTTACCCCAGAGATATCTGAAGACCAATTCTATAATGCTTAGCAATGGAAGTAGACAATACAGATTTTTTTTTGTCAGTCATCTGCATGCAGCCTGGTAGCTTGTTTAGAGATTTATTCAACACAGTTTTCAGAAAAAGAAAAAAAATGGCAACTGCACAGACTTCAAAGCCTGCAGATTTTATTCTTCACTTCCATTGTTTGCATCATGATTTGAAACTAAAAATTTGTAAAGCACATTACAATAAAAAAGAGCAAAGCTGTAATCACAAATCTCAAGAAGCAGATAAATAATGTAAGAGGATGGTCTACAGACATGCTCTTACACAGTAAAAGTTAAAATTATTACAAGTTCTCTGGAACAGGTGCATTTTACATCAATGGTTTCATACAGTGTTAATGAAAAATCAGTTTATATCCATTTAATAGTAAACCTAATTGCAGTAGTAACTATCAAAGTGACTTGTGAAACTCCACACTTTTTTTGAACCAACATAGCCTCATTTCTGCTAGCAAATTAGCTAATATTGGATTCTCTGAAAATGAAGAATGCAAACAAGTTTTCACACAGCCATTTAAAAAGATGTAAATTTTAGTTACTGCAGAGCTATAACCATTTGCAGTATTCAAAGACTTTCAAGTCAATGACATTTAAGCTGGTCTTACAAACAGCAAAACTGCAGTGTGCTTCTAAATTGAAGCAAGTTATCCTACTTGGCACAGGGATGTATCAATTTTCTACTCTTGGCAATTTAAAAACAGACGTATTTTGTAGGATTGTATCTGCCCGTGATCTACCTTGCTTACATGTGGTTTTGCCCAGTGATTCATGCAGCAACACACAGAAAAAGATTGTATGAACACTGCAGAAACTAAAGGGATGGTTTTTATTTTGCTTCCATCCAGCCCAGCCAGAGAGAAATTGAACAGACTCAGAGGGTCTCTTCTAATACTTCATGTAGCAAAATAAAACAACATCACACCAATACAAATATTTCAGTCACCTGCTAAATACTACATAGAATTTATTTGCATATAGATTTTCCTGGGAATTAACTGAAAATATCCCGAAGAGCTTGACAGCAAAGAGACTACTGACATATAAATATCATATGTGCTTGTTTCAAGAACATGCCAACAAATCGGCTGAGTGTGAGCAAAACCTCTACATAGAGTAAGCCTCTCACTCTTCCTACCAAAGAACAGGCAAGAAAGCTAATACAGCATTAAAAAAAGTGGGTTCAGAGACCTAATCTTAAGAGCAACGTAAAGAACTGACTTCACATCTTTTGCTCCTCTACTACAGCAAATGCTATATTGCCAAGAATTCACACAGTAGTGAAAAGACGACATCTTCAAAATCAACTTCATGTTTAAATGCTGTTCTTCCTGCTCTGTCTTTTCTGGTGATAAATACTAGGAAATCAATGAGGAAACATCATTTGAAGTGAGCCATTCATCATGTACCGAAAAGGGTAAGTACCCCATTAACTGCAGTGATCCGTTTCCTATTAGAATCACACAACAGAAGGCAACAGTGTTTCCATTAGCAATTTTTATGACCTCTGTAGGTGGAGGATAAGGCTAGGAAATGGCTTATTTTTGTCAGCTATAAAGCAGTTGTTGGGTGGGGAAGGAAGAAAATTTTCAAGATAATCAGAGTTATTAGTAAATCAAAGGGGAGGGGGGCAGGGGGAGGTAAAACAAATGATGGCACCACCAACTGCACATCTTCGTGCTCAGGAAATTTGTAGATTGGCAGTTCTCCTAAGTAATACTAAATATTTTAGTAAAATTTACTGTTATTGGAACCTTATTATACTGCGTGTAGGCTCGAAAAATTGCTATCATTGCCTGTGACTGCTGCCTAATAAACAGAACTTCTCTACAACCTAGAAAATGGATTCACTATTTTGAATGTTCCTCTAAAGCCAGTGTTACAAAAAGCATGAAATAACAATTCAGGCTTTAAAACAGAAAAACAAATTGTATTAAATTAAGCACTGCATTTTTCTCTGTCCCTGTTTCCCTTCTCCACTCTATGCTCTCGGCAACAAAACCAGACAGAACGAACACACTAGGTAGAAAAAAGGAATAAAAATTGTAGGTTTTTATGGGCCCCTTTACAACTGACAATATGACTGCCTTCCCAAAATACCAGTCCTGAAAGAAGAATGAAGCTTTACAAATGAATAGGCTTTTCCTAGAGCTCAGGGAGTAGAGCTGGGAGGAGGAAAAAAGAAAAGAAGAAATAGCTTTATTTTCAAATACTCTTTCAATTAATTTAACTGTATTTAACATAAAAACGCTTCTCAATTCAATTTGATATAAGCAAGAGATTATATTTTTAAGGCAATCTCACCCTAAACCCACAAAATTTTAAAGTACATACACCAAAACATCATGTAATCTTGTGAAACAAATTGTAGGGAAAGCACCTTGTGCGTGCCTCAAAAGTAAAAAAAAACCAGGCAAACAAATGCCCAATGACAATTATTAAATTTAAGGGACGGAAAACCAAATTAAATCAAATAAAATGATTATGCATCTCCTGTGACCCACAGTTTAGTGTGAAAACCACTGGGAAAATCCTCTGACCTGTGTTCTACACGAAGACAGCCTGAAGGAACATCAAGTCACTTCTGTTTCCACTTTGTCCCCTTCCACACACAGAGCACTGAATTAACATTGAATATTTTAACAGAATTCATCACATCTCAAAAACTGTAAATTCATACAAGTTTTTGAGCTTAGTTCTACCCGAGTTTCCACCTTACAGAAGACAGTGCAAGCCACTTGATTTGTTTGCGCCAAAACGCAATGGAAATCCAGATTCAAAACTCCACACTCACTCCATCATGGCTAAACTGGAGCCACAAGTGCAGGATACTAGTCCACCGAGTGTGCTAGTGGTGGTAAAAATATGACAGCCTAGGTAGCTAGGTATGAGTTCTCCCCTCAGGAATAACTAGTATTACCTTACATGCCACCCGCAGATGAGCCCATCCCACACTAATTGTTAAGCTACTTTATGCTGCCAGCAGGGAGGAATAAATGAATGTTACTACAGTCATGAAAATGAGGGGCTAGTTAGCCTTCATAAGTGAGATTGGTTTCACCTACATGAAACCTCACTAATTACTTTTTCTTCTTTTAGCATTTCAGACCAGCTTTTACACACACACACCTCCTTCTTTTCCTCAGTGAAAAGTTAATAATTCTAATTTTCTGAAACAGTCAAGTGTATAATTGTAATAATTTATGGCTTCAACTGTTTCCCAGAGAACTGATTTCACTCTTCTAACAGTGCTCTTAGGACCTTCTTCATTAACCCTTGTAAAGTCAGAGCTCAGATTTCACCATAACAGTATTTTTCTTCCCTCTGTGCCAGTGTACCTCCCATACCAAGGAGAACACAAGGAAACCACCACACACTACAAACACATTTGCGGCAGTGTCCTTACAGAGTGAAGCCTAGGCATCTGCAGGAAGTTAGGAAAAAGCACTATTATCTTCACTTATACAACTCGTGCTTTGATTCAACCTTTCTTACCCATGACTGAAAGGAGTCCCCCATTGTGCTGCCCCACCTGGCAGCTGCCCCAAATTCATCCATACCATCAGAAAGTGGTAGGTACATCTTTACAGAAGGTTTTCTGTGAGTTTGCCAATTTTCCTAAAACTATGTATTATGCTACAATTTCTACATTTAACTCCTGATGCTATTTTCTGATACTCTGGGACACATTCCCAACAACCCTGCTTCACCAGCCTCCTTTTTCAGCATTCTTGTGTTCTGGTGCGGAGTTTGAGTCCAGCCTCTGCCTAGACTGTGGGCTTTGATGCTTTCTCTGGCACACCGGCACTTCCCACGTTCCGCATCACAGCCTGACATCCACATCCCTGCCTGGTCCTCAAAATTAATGTGTTTGTACTTCTTTGGTCTCTGACCATGGGTTTTCCCGACCCTGACCAAGACCTTCTGTCTATCCCAGCTGCAGCCTGACCCAGCCACTAAGCCAAACCCACCAATGTCCTGGCTCCAGCAGTGTGTGATCATACTGCTGTGAGTATCTGTGGGGATAATTAAGCCCCAGATAAGGGAGGAGCTGGGCAACCATCAGTTGATGGTCTGTTTTCATGAAGACAAGAAGAAGTCAAGCAGCACTGCCAGTATTCCTATAGATCAGTGAGAACGCTGTGGTGCTCACTTCTCCTGTGTCTGCTTGGCAAATGGGAGCAGCAAAGGCCTTTGGAGTTCCTCTCCTTGAGTCAGGTGCTTCATGTGGAACTCCAGTAACAAGGCAGTCAAAAGATTCATGATATTTACTGACAGTATGTATTTGGGTTGTGTGGAAATGTTATGGTGGTGGAAGGGTACAAGGGTGACTTCTGTGAGAAGCTGCCAGAAGGTTCCTGTGTCCGACAGAGCCAATGCCAGCAGACTTCAAGATGGACATGTTGCAGAAGGCCGAGCCCATCAGTGACTGTGGTAGTGCCTCTGGGATAATAGAGCTAAAAAAGGGAAAAAGTTGCTGTGCAACAGCAACTTCAGTTGGAAGGAGGGATGAGAATATGTGAAAAAAGTCTGCAGACACCAAGGTCAGGGAAGAAGGAGAGTGAGGAGGTGCTCCGGGCTCAGGAACCAAGATTCCCCTGCAGCCCATGGTGCAGACCATGGTGAGGCAGGATGTGCCCCTGCAGCCCACAGAGCTCCATGCTGGAGCAGAGATCCTCCTGCAGCCCATGGAGGACCCAAAACCCTGCTCAAAGGAGGCTGTGACCCCTTGGGAAACCTGGAACAAGCTTGTGGCAGGACCTGTGGGCCCATGGAGAGAGAAGCCCAGGCTGGAGTAGGTTTTCTGGCAAGACCTGTGACCCCATAGAGGACAGATGCTGGAGAAGTCTGTTCCTGAAGGACTGCACCCTGTGAAAAGGGACCCTCTGTTGAAGAAGGGGAAGAGTGTGCAAAGTCCTGCCCCTGAGGAGGAAGGAATGGCAGAGACAACATATGATGAACTGATAGTGCTGCTGGTGAGGTAGGAGGGAGAGAAATTTCATAGAATCGTCTGAGTTGGAAGGGACCCACAAGGTTGAGCCCAGGAAGAAGGGAGGTGTGGGGGAAAGGTGTTTGAAGAGCTGGGTGTTTTTCTCATTACCCTACCCTGATTTAATTGGTGATAAATTAAAACTGATTTCCCCAAGTCAAGTCTATTTTGCCCTTGATGGTAATGCATGGGTGGTCCCTCCTTGTCCTTATCTTCACCCACAAGCCTTTTGTTGTATTTTTTCTCCCTTGTCCAGCTTAAGAAGGGAGTGATAGAGTGATTTTGGTGGGTATCTGGTGTCCAGCCAGGTTCAGCCCAACACAGCAGAGAAGTGACAAAAACAACTTGATTCTTTTTTAGGGATTACAATGGATAAATTTCTGTGGAAATATATTATTCTGATATAACCCTACTGTTTCTTCTCCCAACTGGTCTGTTAAACTCCAGACCAGTCCCCTTCCCTAATCTGAGTCATGTTTACTAGGCCACACTGGGCCAGTTCTTATCATTCCATAGGTTTTCGTCCTACTCCTAAAGTTTTATCCCAGTACAGCAACTCTCTCCCATCATCCAAAGACTCATTACAAACAACACTGCCTATTGGTATACAAATTTGTCAGAAACACTTGGTTTCAGCACACTTTTTTCCCCCCTCATCTCAGCAGTTCTCAGGTTCCTTGTCATCATATTCTCAGCGTCACTGCCCAGCTTTGCCTTCAATGCCCCTTCATTTCCATTTCTGATTCTCAGACACTTCCTCCTCATCAAGCCAATCCTGATTCCTTTTAACATGTTATTTTCCCTTTAGTTTCCAAGCCCTCAGATTCTATTATGGCCAGTCCAATCTCCTTCTCAATTTGTTCTACATTGTTCACTCCAAGCTTCCCTATCTTTCTCAGCCTCCTTGTTTACTCCCCCCATGATTATTTCCATTTCCTCACCATTTTCCACCTGCACATTGCCTAAATCCAACAAGTCAAGTCATACAGTCACACACACACACAACATTCACCCTTAAAAACCTCCTCAGTTTCAGTGCCTGATCTTCAGAGGGGCTTTAAGGATCAGGGGGTACAACTAAAGACTGTACAGCTGCAGGCTCTAACAGAACCATAGGGGAGGCAGAATTTTAGCAGCGCAGCACTAGCAAGTTTCTGAGCATGAATAAACTAGAAGCTTTGGCTCTTAACTCAAATAGCTTTGGCTAATTCCTGAAGGGACAGCAAAGATGTAAACTCAAGATTACATTGACTCCTGCCAAGTACAAAGTAATTAGACAGTAAGGATTTTTAAAAAAGAAAAGCAAGCAAGAACAATGTTTTCACAGTATTTTCCCTTCTGCAAACAAAACGATTGCTCCAGCTCTGTGCCTGATGCCAAAAACTGCCAACAACTGAAATAAGGGGACAGAGTAGTCTGCAACAGCTGTTCAAAAAGCCCATGTTTCACACAAATGACTGAAGTCTCGTAAAGCACTGGGATGCTAAATTGTGTCACAGAAACCACTTGCAAATCTCAGCAGATTACAAGTTTCACCTATAGTTACTTAAAACAATAAAATAAAATAATGTGTCTAAAAGTATTTGCTGTTTCCTCTCATTTGTTTCTAAAAGTGAGTCTTCCTTCACTGCCAGTTTTAACCTCAGCAAGACTTTTAACCTTCATTTTGCCACCACTACTCCCCAGCTCCCAAGAGGACGCAAACAAGAACTTTTAAGCTTACACTCAACTGTTGTATTGATACATCTGGTTTAGACCAACTCCTTCAACTTCAGACAAAATTCATATGGATTTTCTATAACCAAACACAAAGTCACTGATCACATAATTTCCAGCCTCTTTTGAGACAAAGATTCTCATCATAAAGACAAGGTACTCTTTTTAGTAGTTATTCAACACTTTTGTAAACTGATAAAATTAAGTTCTAGTATCAGATCTACCATACACCTACCATGCCTGCATCACAAGGCCACAAATTCAGGCAAGGTTCAAACTAATCAGCTGTATATTGAGGAAGCTTTCTTGTGTAAAGGGAAAAAAAAAAGAAAAAAGATGACCTCTACATTTAGTCTTGGCAACCAGGAAAATAAAGTCACAAGAGCAAAAATTTCACAGGAAAAAGATTAGGTCATCTAATACCTCTTGTCTTCTCAGGCAATTAAGAAAAATACTTCCTAGTGCTGTATCCACTCCAACTGTGACTCAACTTCCTGATGTGTGACCTACCCTCTCTCAAAATACTAGTCTAGTATTTTGCTACTCCAGAAATCACCCAGTGCAGTAATTGGAAAGTATGGTTTCCAAAGAAACAAATAATAGCCTTCATGTCTCCAAATTTTTAATCATTAATCAAGGGGTGAATAAACACCCTGCAGTGCAGACTACCAGCATCCCACAGATGTAAGGTCACTGTATTACAGAGGAATTAATTCAGAATCAATTTTAAGCTCATGGACACTCAGTTTTGAACACCTGAGCTGGGAAAGAGAAGATACAACCCATGGTCATTTGTCCTACAGCTGCAATTCCCTCCAAACACATTATGCCTGTTAAAAAAACCCACAATGTATGTTCGCGTATTTTCAGGCAAAGGTAAGTAAAGAGCTTTATTTGAACATCCTGGGCTTATCTCCAAGACATCAATATTCCAGTTTATTTTAAAAATTTATTTTTCAAAAGTACGTTACAGTCACCACTGGCACTTACAATCTGAAAGTACAAAACCACCAATTTTTTTCCATTAAAGTTTAAACTAGAGATTAGAAGGAAAAGAAAGTTATCTCAAAAGCATAAAATGTGTTTTAAGAAGTTGATTTTCTTTTCTCTTTTAAAGATAATAACATTGCTAATTAAGTAGCACCTCACAGAAAAATAAACCTAGTGAACCAGTTGCTCTTGTTTTTCATAGGAATATGAAGGAAAACTATCCAAGGCTAAACTCACTTAAATTGGAACAGCCCAGAAGCCAGGCAGTTGCTTTGACTCCATCACCCCTCACAAAGCAGGGAAGGTAAGTCAATAAACTGACCCTTTAAGATCCGTCTAGTTCAGTAATTGTCATCAGTATCCAGTTGGCATTAAAAAAAAGTAGTCATGATCATGACCTTTGCATTTCTGCAAACATTAGCCATTGTCATGAGGAAGACTCCTTTGGCCTCATAACTCACATGCTGTTAATAATCGGCAAGAACACAGAGTGTGTGTCAGTTACTAAATAAGGTAAGAAAAACAGGATGTCATACTCATACCCCACTGTTCCTGTGCACAACCATGAGCATTGAACTAACCTGTACCACACTCAAAACTTTAGAAAGATTAAAATTAATCTATTTTTGATATTCATGTGAATTTTTCAACTATATTATTGTTACTTTGGGGCAAGATGAAGGATTATTTGGCTTATTTGTATTATTTCTATTTATTTCATACTATTTTTTTTGCCTGGCTTCCAAGAGAAACGTGGCTCATATTACATGTTTTCTGTCTTAAACCCACAATTTCATGCAAATGAAACAGAGGAATAGAGCTCTGAAAAATATTTCAGCTTCTCAGTATCCATGAGGAAACTCAGCCAGTTAGGCAGGACAGGTAGTACAAAACGAAGCCATAGGAAGAGCTGATCCTAACTACATCCTAAATAGAGAAAACATTTAAAATCAGAGTTTATAACAAAGAAAAAGCCAAGTCTTTAGGAAACTAGCTTCGTCAGTTCTGGCACTCCTGGAATTGCTTGTTAATATTTAGTTTTATTACCTATAAAACCAACATGGTGCAGACAAGACACCTGTATGCTGTTTTCATCTGACTCACCGCCTGCAGAAAATGCTCTGTGAGCAAAGAACAGACCTGGAACACTTTCCACAGCCCACCTCCCCCAACGCAGTCACCCACACTAACTGAAGTACAATGGAGTGGTCAGATCAACCTAAAAGCAGACAGAGCATGTCAGACCACAGGCTGCCTTCTCTAAGTCACATAGTGACTGCCAAGAGCAGATACTCAGAGAAGAACACAAACTCCATGATGTTCCTGCAGTCCTAAGTATCTGAAATATTCTCCCAACCTCCACTCATCTGCAGCTCAAGACTCATTTAACAGGAACCATAAATTTATCCAGCTGCTTTAGAAAGCACCATGCCTTCGACCTGAGAAAGGAATGCCATCACCCACCTCACACGGGTAATTATCGCCTTTTGTTTCCATTCAGCATGGCCCCTGCTAATTTCATTTGATGCTCCTCAGTTCTTTTCCTCCAGAAGACATGAACAGCTCTCACCTTCTGCCCCACAGTATTTTATGCACCTCAGCTGTCTGACTTAAAGGGCTGAAGTCTAGTCAATGTAGTTGGTCCTTACATAATAGTAGTTGTTCCACACTTGGATCAACCTCATTTCTTTCTCTGTATTTTTTCCAATCTTAATATGTGTTATCACAGAAGCAAGAGGAAGGAGACAAATTGCACGTGACCTTGAAGATGTAGGTATACTGAAAATGCATGTGCATGGCAGAACAATTTTTTTTTTGCTTTGGTTTCCTTTTTTTCCACTAATGCCTCAACATTTGCTTTTCTTTGTCTTTTCCCCCCCACCATTACATACCATTAAGCTAGCACGTTAAAAGTACCTTCCATTACAACCTCGAGACATTGTTTCTGGGCAATAACCCATTCAGAGCATCTATACAAAACTGACACACATTCATGCACTAAGATATATACTGAGGTATTTCCAAAAGAGAACATTGTATATTCCCTGAACTGCTACTCCAGTACATCACCAGGATGGAAAAATAGGACAACTGGAATTCAGCTCTATCTTTCCTCTTCTGTTATTACAGTATGTGATTGATTCTGTTACAGTGGTTTGCAGTGAGAAGGAAGATACTGCATGTGAAAGAGAGATAATAAAGCATAGGTCACCTTAAGCAGACAAGGAATTCTGCATATGGCAGCTGAACAGCCCAAGAACACTAACAAACCTCTTTGTCAACTCATTCTGAAATTTCATACAAACCTGTGTTGTGTTCAGCTATAACAAGAAAGTGTGTACTAGGTAATAGCTTTCATTAGAGAAATTTCAGTACAAAAGAGGATTAAATCATCACTGTGTGAAAACCAGAAGATAAGGTGGATTTCTCCTCTCTCTTCTTCTGGAGGCTGGCAAAGATCAGTGAAATTAAACACTGCCCAAGGCAATTGTTAAAAGCAGTTTGGCCATTAAAGTCATGTCATCTGGTGACCCAACTGACCTACATTAAACCCAGGCTAAAGGGCAATGTCATCTTTCTTTTCTTATAGATAGCGTGACTTTGCATCTTCGGCACAGATGGAAGACAACCCCTTTGGCCTTCTGGTTTCCACTGGTTTCCTTGCTGCAAACCAAAGTTAGTTGCAACCAATCTTTTGTACTTGTTTGGCCTTACAAGTACTTCAGTTTTGTGAAACAGAGCTGAAAAACAGCAAATCTACTCCCTTAAGGTTATTCAACCACTATCTATCTAACCAGAGGTTGTAGCACTCCACACACTTAATGAAGAAAAACATTATTAGGCTAATGCAAATATTACAAAAATTGTCTATTTAATTATCACTGCATAAATTCAGTTTAGATAGTCTGAATGAATGAGACGCGATAATAATTTTTCTATTATAACACTAAGTGTCAGATGAAGAGGTTACTCAATGAATAATTTACTTTAGCTCTAGTGCATAACCTACAGTTTTTCCACTCAGATTTGAGAGATGCCACGTCAAAAATGGGACATTCTTTAAGAATTTTGTGTGGAAATTCCACAAAGTCAGTTTATAGGGAAAAAAAAGGATGAGAAAAGAATATCTTTTATCAATGTCTCTTTTATGCAGTTATTCAGGAGAACGCCCCCAACTTACTCAGTCACTGTTTCTTATAGCAAATAGTGTTCAGCACAGGCTGCTTTAGGAAGAAATAAAGTAGTTAAATCTTGCAGCCTTAAAAGGGTTCTTGAATGATTTCTGTGTTCTGCTCTCCCAGAGAAAACCACTTCATCAAAAACCAAAGAATATTCTTACATTTCATTCCATCTCTGTTCAGTGCGGGCTGCAAGATACAGCACTTATTTACATTACAAGAACTTTTCTTGTTTGTCAACAAAAGACACTTTGAAGAGCTGCCACTGTGCCAGAAACTAAATTTATAGCTTGATCCTGCAATGTCTGTGCCTCGTCATCAGCCATCTTTGTCAATGGGAATAAACTGGTAGGCTGCCTAATGGCTCAGGAGAACAGAATTTGCATCTTCTGCAGATTATGCAAATTTATAACTCATTTATGCTTCATACTATGCTGTTGGTCTAGAAATTATATGTCTGCTAGAGCATTAAGTTGTTTTTATCCACAAAGAATAGAAGTTATTCCCTTGTTTGAGCCAGGAGCACTCTAAACATTCCAGCAACTAATTCATCCTGTTGGTTTTACCCACACTTTCAGTCTTCAAAATCTTTTAAGACGACTGAAGAAATGCATGCCATACGTAAGAATGCAAACAGCTAAGTCAACTCAGAGTTTAACTTCACTTTGCTTTTAACAGCCAAACCATACAGAAAAAGAACCCCCCTGTTTTCTCTGGTGCTCAACCACAGTTGTATCTTACTGAGGTAAATATGCTCTACCTCACTGCAGGGTGGTAACTTACTGTTGAAAGATCTAGAGTTAAGTAAGAAGTAAATCCTTCTGGTTGCTATTTAAAAATAAGAGCGTTCAAACACCTTCCACTAAAACAAAACACAAACAAACAAAACCAAAAAACCAAACAACAACAAATGCAATGCTTTTAAAAAAAAAAATTAAATCAAGGTTGCCAAATTCTGATCTCAAATTCACTGTCACGGCTGTTACTCTTACTTATGAAGCACCCAGTAGTAGAAACTCCTAGAATCTATTCAGTGACCAGCACACTGAAGGGAAGAACACATACCCAGTGAGTCATGAAAGTTTAAGTTTCATATAGTTTTATTAACATCTCTCAGTTTGTCCGAAACAATTATTTTGAAGAGAAAGGTTTCTGTTGGATAGACTCCCTTTTTAAGATTATCATGAAAGAGAAGTTTTCAACAGGATTTAAAAACAGAATCTAAAAAGTTGACCAAAAAGGGATAAAACATCGTGCTTAAAAAAACCAAAAGAGCTAGCACTGATGAAAAAAATTGGTTGAAAAATATGTTTTTGTGAAAGACTTGCTCCTGCCTTTTGGATGAGGGACAAAAAGAAAGAAGGAGCAAGGCTGATTTTCATTTGCAAAGTGGAAGGATCCCTTGAGGCCAACAGAAATGCTTTTACATTATATTTGGTTATACTTGGAATGCCAAAGCATACCAAGGCACCCTGATATCCTCCCTGCTCCCTAAATTGGAGGCCCCCTCCAGACTCCTCTGAAAGGCTTCGTGCATCAGAGATGGGTGGACGTCCATCCCTGCTCCAGGAGGGAAGGAGGATACTTATTACAGGATGGAAAAATCCTGCCAGAGGGGTGATACAGCCTCCTGCCACATTAGTTTTCAATGATTATTCCAAGTCTGTGAAACAGCAGTATGGCTTTTCTATTTTATTTATTTTTAAAAACCAAGTTCTTGTGGACTCTTCTGCATTCAAGTCTGTCCTTAAAATCCTTACACTTTGGAGACTTTTTTTTCCAACTAAGGCATTTACAAGCCCTCCTAGTAGGCTTACAACTCACACATGTTGAATACTAGTAACTTTGGATCTCGAAAGCTTAAAAAAGCATTAATAATAAATTCATTTGTTGTTCTACAGCTTTCAGAAAACTTAAAGAAATGTTGGAAGTATGACAACAGGTTTAAACAAGTTTTAAAAAAACTCATAAAAACAAAATAAAAAATTTAATAAACACTTGTAATTCTATGGTGCACAGCATAATTTTTTTGAGTTGCATACTTTACTCCTCTTATGCATTATACATATTTTTAAGTGAGATGGAAGGAAGATGACCTTTCCTTCAGTAATCTCACAGAAGTATACTTATTTTCATACATACATATACATTCACTCATTCAGCTCTTTGTACGTACCAGAAAAATTTAAATCTTGTTATACGTAAATGGCTTCTTATAAAGCTAAACGCTGACAGACATTTTGATGTCAAATCACACCTTTGTCCAGGGCAATGTAACAACCACAAGTACAAAACTATTAAGGAAATGACCTAATCAAATTAAAGGCTTCCCTACAAACACTTTAAAATGATAACTTGTGAGAGCTGCGTGCCAAGCACCTTCTGTCCTTAGTTGCAGGGACTAAATCAGTCTGCATTCGGCTTCACCCCTCTGGCGTCAGCCACCCATCTGTCACCTCCCTTTTTCTGGGGTAATCTGCTCTGTACTTATCTGAACACTAGACTCCTAAGTCTTGCCTACCTCCAGAAAGTTACCTCTTGCTGATATTGCGGGTAGAGATGGTTGAGACCAAACATGTGCCCGGCTGAACACAAACTACCATCAGCTGCATCTGCAAAACTGTAATAAAACGGTGCTCAACAGCACCCCCCTTTATTCTTCCAAAGAAACTCTATTTAGCTGCAAATAAATAGCAATAAAGTTGTTCCATATAACCGACCTCTATCTAAAAAGTGGTCTAAGGGCATACTCTGAGTCTTGCCTAGATGAAGACAGCATGGACACTGGTGGTGATTCACTTCAGCAGCATGGGAATCTCACCCACTACATAGGTTTGTCCAGTTAAGGTGTCTTGAGTATATGGCAAAAGACTCTTTTCAAGGACACACAGGGAGAACAGTATCGTATTTTCCCAGTCTAGCAGGATTCTTCTCAACTAGAAACGTTTATTTCTGTCAGGCAAAGTGGAATCATTATATACTATACCTCAGCTGCGCAGCACAAATTATCATGATGTTAAAAACTTCACTACTTCCAAGGCTTAACAGCTACGCCAATTTTAAAAAAAAATAGTTCTCCTAGCATGGATGCTAAAGATTTTTGCTGCAGCAATGCACTAATTTTCAATAAGTCAGCAGGTACTAAATCAATTTAAATATCATATTCTTGGAGATAGACTTACAAGCCTGACCATCTCATCTATAATGCATTTTTCCAGTGAAGATGTGAACGAGCATATTTCTGCTTGATCTCAATGGATACAGAGGAGCATCAATAAAGCGTGTTCAAGAACAAGAGTTCTGCATACAGTTAAACTTTGTTAGGAAAAAAGTAATTTTTTTTCCTATCTGCTTAATTTTTCAAATATGATTTCACAGATGCAGTAGGTAACACAGCTTACAAGATTCGGGTCACTGTCTCAGATGTACTACGAGCAGAGAGGCAATACCCTGATGCAAACATGAACTTCAGTTTCTTCACACTTCTGTTGTCAAAAAAGGCACTAAGTCACATGTGGTACTCCTCACATCTGTATTTAGAGTTCTGTAATTAACATGCCTTAAAAAAAGGCATTTTCCTGTGCCTAAAATCCCTACACTAAACCAGTGTGACATTTTGTACGTAGCTTCTGAAATGTAGCACTGAAAATTTAAACAAGGGAAGGTAATTGATTCATTACATCTATTTCTACTATATTTCTTTTTGTATTTTTTTTAGTCACCATTTCAAAAGGCATTGTTTAAATTGCCCTAATCTGCAAACAGCAACAATAAGTGTAGCAAATACTTGACAATGAAGATGTAAAGCTTCTAAAAACCTGTTACCTTAGTAACCATGGGAATGCAGGAGAATAAGAATACACGCAGTGTCAGGACATCATTTTGGATTCCACAGAGTTTGGGTTGAAATACAGTCAGCTTTCATTAGCTTTTTGTTTTTCCCAGTAGGTCCTTGGACTTTGAAACAAAAACTGAATGACAGCTATGAGCAATTCCAGTCTCACTCCTCATCAGCCACACCAAACAAAACAGCTCTTCACTGTGAACCCCCCCTCCTTTGCACCCAACAAGCCTTGAAACAAACATTATTTATACTGCTGACTCCCTCTGGATATCACTAATAAATTGCATTCCAAAAAGAAGAGTAAAACGAAGACCCACTTTCATGGTACTTAGATAATTCACTTTAAACAAATGTATTGCAAGAAAAATAAAAAGTCCACACATCTGCCCAGGATGTTTCTGTAACCCCACAGTTTATTACAGGCTTTAGAGAGTATGTTAATTCAGCACCAACACTCAGAAGAATTTAGCTGCTCATTTAAGTAACACTGTATTTCCATTTTACTCATGAGGCGGGAAAAGAAAATTAAGAAGATAAAGAATTGAGATCCATGGCCCCACCCCCACCAATGTCCGCTGGGAAGCTCGTGGTCATGACTGAACAGAACAAAGATCTCCGAGGCGCTGGTTTTAGCTGGCTTAATTTTAGGTCCATCCCCTTACTCTTTGGGGCTATCTAGTCACTTAGGAAAACAATTTGAAAAAAGCTCCAGGCAAAATCATTGGAAAAATGAGCAAGAAATTCAACCTTGTGAGAACAAGGGTGGGGAAAGAAAGTTACATATCTTTGCTCAGTGAGGGGAAAAAAAAAAAAAAAGTAGAAATATTGGTCTACTTGGTCATCATGTGATGACAAAAATCTTTGCATCAAAAAGCCTGGAAAGTAATAGTAGTTCGGAGACCCTGGCCTTGCCTTACATTGGTTCACTTCTCTTTCAACTGATAAGGTATTTCTTTTACATTCACAGAAATTGCCATTCCAGGATAACGTTGACACACGTAAGAGTTACATCCTCCACTTATTTGCAGCCTTCTGGAGTCTTTTACCCACGTATATAAAGCAGTACCAGACAGAGGCAACACTTGTTTAACATGCAACAGTCCAGATTCTCTGATTTTACACTACATTGTATGAAATGTCTGGATCACGCTAAAAGTTATTAGTAAACACCAAAGTTATGCTTTCAAAGCACTGCTCATAGAGCAAACCAGCAGTTTATCTCCAGGCAACTGCAACTTACAAGTTAAATCAAAAGAATATCTAGATCAAATCAGTTGTTATGTATGGAAGAATACTTCCTGATCCACTCACATGTTTTGTAGATATATATATATATATATATATATAGAAGTGGCTATTCCCCACTCCTGAGTGGGAAAAAGGCTCATCTCTTCAAAGGAAAGCACACTCATAGCAACATTGAGCCAGCAGGTTACAAAAGAGCACATTTTATTCAGAAATACGCAGAAGGTAGGTTTTGAGACATTAGCTTAGGCCTCAGAACATTAAGCAAAGATTAGAGGAAGAGCACAGCCCAGTATGCCCAAGGCCTGGAGCTCTTTTAAGGGTGAGTGTTCACCTAAGCACTAACTTCTAACACCCAAGAGGCCTGTGGTAGACCAGGAAGTAATTGGCCTTGTAACTCCATTGAGGAACATGAGGCTTCATCTTTCCAAAGTTAAGTTCCAATTTTGGAGTTTCAGAAGGCTATTTGCTGGAAACAAAAGGCTCTCTAAAAGCCTTTTTCTTTGGTGCTTCCTCCCCGGAAAGCCTGTCAGTGGTGCTGACAGCCATACCTTCCTAGAAGAGAGTCTCGGCACTGGCACTTCTGATGCATGTGGTTTTGGAGTTGGGGATTTTGGCTGGGGAGGAAAGGGTAGCATCATTCTTATCCTTACAGCATAAAGTCATTGCTACGGTGCCCAAACTCTGTCCTGCAAACCACAAATAGGCCTTTTTATCACAAGAGAGGAAGATTTCTCAAACTCGTATTAAGGATGACACTGCTGTCAGTTCTGTAAATGGAGTCTGAGTCAGAACTGCAACTGGGACATCGTAACAATGACATACCTGAGGCACATACATTAACTCATCCAGCATGGAAAAGCAGCTCATCATGACCCTGCCTCTGTGCTCCCCCTCCCAAAAGAAAACCCCTGCCAAACACCCTGACATTGAACAATGGTTCTTCAGACTCTGGTTGACTGCATTCAGATGGGAAAAAAATGTACATAAATAATTCCATCCTTGCAAAAGCAATATGAGAAGGTGAATGCAAGCAGATGCCAGTGTTCTACCAACTACCCTTTCTAGAATTACTGCCCTCCTGTCTGTAAGGTAAGCCACAGGTGCTGTCCCTTCTGACTGGCAGATCTGGAGGTGCTTTTATCCGGGAACAAAGGACACATCAGATCTGTTCTAAGGGGGAAAGTGCAGTATAAGTCAGGCAGAGAAAGCACAAAGACAAGTGCAGACCTATATTCTAACTGCTCTGTCATCTGCACAGGCCATGGACTCAGGTGCTTGCCCCAGATGCCAGAACTGGGCTTTTTGTCAGTTCCGTACAATTTGAGTCATACAGCTTAGTAATGCTCTTTTAAGGGTTCCAAGAAAACCTGGATCAGAACAACCACTCATCATCTTCTCTATGTCAGACACAAAAATTTGTGTTCCAAATATGTAGAAGAAGGCTTTCAAGCCTGAAAAAAAAAATTTCCAAGTTGGTTTTTTTTTCTCCCCACATGGAACTCATTCTGCAGGAAGAAACAAAAATTAATCAGTTCTTAAAACAGTTCAGAACAGTTCCTTCACTGCCAAGTTGAAACTCTCAGGTCAACACTGAACTAAGTTGGCACTAGTTCTACAAATGATTTTTTGATCTCAGTGTAATTTCAAGACAGACTGAAAATACCCAAAAGGCATGTTGGTGGTACCAATCACTTTCTACCAAAAAACCCAGCAAAAAACAGCACATACGCATGGTCAATTAATTTTACACCTGTCCAGTGTAAAATCCAAAAGTAGGATTTCTCAACCTAAAAGAGAATGCATGTTTAAAAACACTTCACAGTACATTTGGCACTAGCAGTTTGGGGTGAAAAAAAATCTACTCAGTATTGGTCACTTCCACCCCATTGTGTTACACTGCACCAGCCAAGCTTGGCACGTCACTCAGCAGTAAACTGGATCAAGGAATTCATCCATCTGAAAAGTAACCTGGAAAACGATGTTGTTCTTCAAGTGGATCAGTTCCTCTGCCAGATCTCAGCACGCTCCAAACAAACAGCAGCAAAACGGGGAAAGGCTGAGAGTGGGGTGAGGAAATGGGCAACCAACAAGGAGCAAGGGCTGATGGACCACAAGCCACAGCGCTGTCACACAGGCTCATTCACATGGTTTGATACGAACCTCCTTCACCAAGCCGAATCACAGATGCAACTTTCTTTTAAAAGGAAGGAAATCTCACAAGTAACCCTGACCCAACACTCCCTAAATCAGTTTTCAGTAGGCACCTTGCCATTGGCTTCAAAAAGGGCTGAATCCACATGCATCCAGGACCATGCTGAAAGCTGCAGACAACAGATCTCCTATCAGCGGAAAGCAATCTGGAAAGCACGTGGGAAAAATAGAAGAGAAAGGGAAATTAACTTTTCTAACACCTTCAAGTCTGTGAAGTGACCTTTGGGAATTACCTCCAAATTTCATCTACTGAGTGACAAGTAGGCTAAACTCAAATAAGCAAAGACCTGTAAGATGCCGAGGCATTTGTATTGAAGGTCTTTCTTTCTCACCCTCCTCTGCAACACATCATCATGGAGATACTCCAGGAAAGTTTCAATGACTGAAGGAAATAACAGTAACTATCACTTTACTACTGCATTGGGGGACTTCACTCACTCTTTTGCAGATATTACCTGTCTCTTTGCGCCACACATGCCTTAGTTCCCCTTCAGCAGATACCTGGAATTATGAAATGCTTCTCTAAATGCTGAAATTCAGGGCACGGAAGAAAACAGTATTGGAATGCTTTTAAATGACTGCAGCTACAGAGGACACACATTGGCATATGCATGGGCCTTGTACCCTGCATGCATAAAACTAAAGGAAAAATACGCAATATAAATAAAACAAATGACTTAAAAATAACTTGAGTTCAAATCTGTCCAGCACGCTACTACTAAACAAACATCAGGAGGTACTCAAACAAAGAATGATTTTCTGACATTTAGGCAAGAACAATAGCAAATATTCCATTTGTAATTAAGAATCTGGGTTTTGTTTTCACAGAAACAGTGGGGATTTCTTCAATAGTGACTTCAATTAACTTCTGCTCCCCACCACTGACAAAAGGCTTAATGGGCCCAAAACCATGGCTGCTTTTCCCCAACAATTTCAGACTGAAAAAACAGCTTATTACATCTTCTCTAAAAATGTTTCAATTATGTTTATTACACTTGCCTACTGTACTGCAGGCTTTCCCAAAGAGCTAAAAACCAAAACCACAACACAGGTGAATAAAACCCAGTAAAACCACAGTCAGTAGCCTCCAAAAAAACCAAAATCCCTTAAACATTAAAAAAAAATACTAAAATTAATAGGTCTGTTTTATGGTTGCCACAAGCCAACCTGCTGATTCAGGGCAATGTCACCAACAGTATTCTTATCTGTAAAGGGTAAGAATCAATTGTTTGACAGAAACAAAGGAGAGCTCAACAGGAAATCAACCAGCTTGGGACAGATGGTCACTGAATCAAGTTTCACCCCTCCCCTCTCCAAAAATAGGCTTAAGAGGCATTTTCTGTTACCAAGCAACAGCCCAAAGGAAGGCATAAATCTTTTCCTACGTGTTATTCCCCTCCTCCCTGACACACATACATTTCAATCTACTAGGGCGGTGTGTTTGTGGGTTTGTTTATTTTCCACATAACAGGTAGGAGGGTTTCTTCTGTGCAATGACAACGCCTTTCTGCATGCCCACTAGCCATGTTTCCTTTTTTTTAAGGCAAGAAGGAGGTTAACTGTACCCATGCTATGAGAACTACCATGAAGACGGCTTATAAACCAGGATCCAGTGTTAGTTAGTAACCCCTCCTTGTTCGGCCAAGGTGACCTGAGAAATTATTCCCTGAAGAGGGGAGTTCCTGATGACTATTTCGTATAAAACCAAGATGACCCTCATCACACCATGATAAAAGGTCACCACCTTTTTTTTAAAACTCATCATAAAACCCTGTACCTGCTTTAACCCATAAAAATCCATAAAATTTAATTCCCAAAAAAAGCACCATGCCATCTTTAATATAACACACAGACCAACAGACTATTAAACCCTTTGAATTTTAGGAGCATTAATCCTCTAGTACATCAAACACCCTAAGTGAGAATTGGGGTATGGCATGAGTAGGAAAGGATAATCAACACTTACTATTCTGGTGAGCCAGGGGAGGAAAGAAGGGCTGGAGCAGGGGGGTGGAATGGAGGGGAGAAAGAGACCAGAAGAGGCTGTTTGCAGAGAGCAGGGAGGAGGGGGAGGGGAGCAGAGCCCGGGGGTGAAGGACAGCGCCTCTGAAATTCAGATTAGCATCCAAGGAACAAACCGGTTTGTTTGACCCCCCTATCATACAAACCGGGAACAGACCGGCAGCCAGCAAAAAGAGATGGGAGTTAAATTTAGCCACACAAAGAGTAATCTGCAATAAATTAAACAAAAAAAAAAAAGATTTACTATTACAACCCTCACAAAAATTAATTAAATGGGGAAGAAAAAGTCTCACTGCGGCAACAAACTGGGTAATCATCCTTTAAAAGCACAGAGCCTGGATTACCGCTGACACATACTTAGACAACTAAAACATATGGCCAATAAAAAAAAAAAAAGGAAAGAGAGGGTATGGGGGGAGGGGAAAGGTTGTGACAGCATGTGGTCTGCAAGAGCTTTATTTACTCCCCCCTGAACTACTGCTTGCTTTAGCCAGCTGAAGACCTTCTGCGAGACATAGCCTATTTTCACTGGGTATTTCATGTACTCCTTTGACACCAGTGCAGATACTGCACATCACTATGGTGGGTAAACAGAGCCCTGGCCATGGGCTGCTTCACTGACCAAGGGCCTTGGACTTTCGAATCCATTTCACCAGAAAGTCATCTTGGTGGAGACGCTGCCCCGCACATGACAAATAGTTTTCACAGGGAAACCAGAACTGTGATGTCTAGAGTCAATTAATTAAAATTAAGTTCATTGAAATGAAACAGAACACAAAAAAGCCAAATAGCTGCTTGTATGTATGCCAAGAACATCATTTGTTCTTCGAGGTCTAAAGCTTTCTGACAGAAGCATGAAGCTTAGCAGCCCAGGGACCTGACCAGGAGATTTGAACTAAGGGCCTTCTAGGCTCAGCCATGGAAGACTTTAACAGCAAATCACTACTGTCACGTAGTGCTTTAAAACTCCCAGGCCAACAACCACCCTTGGTTTAGAGAGAAGGAAACTGAAGCATGTAGAAACGATGTGCCATCTCTCAATGGCAGAATTTGAAAATACAACCAGATCTTCTGCAGACTCGAGTCCACATTGTAATATCACCCTGAGCATGCATGTGAAAGCAAGCAAGTTGTTATTTATGTAAATCACAGCCAACATCAACATTTTTACAGCTGTTTTTCCTGGCCTCTTCACAGCTTAGCAAGAGACCTGTAGATTAAGTCCAATTCTTTACTGAAATTAGTCTCTCCAATCAGGCAGGCAGTGATAGTCATCACAGGGTTATTCAGGAACGGATATACTCATTTTTCTAACACATTCAGAATATGGCCAAATAAGACATGAAACTACAACTCTTCTCTAATGCATGTTAGCAATCTCTCTATAAATATTAAATTAATTATGGACTCCAAGGGTTTTGTTTATTTTGTGTAAATGGTGTGTAAAAAAAAAATCAGTGTAAATGGTGCAAAATATACCATGGCAGCGAAAGCCCCATACTCTTCACTTGCTTATACACAGACCATCATCTGGGAGAAAAACATACACTGTAGCTTTGCATAAGCATGTATTATAGTTTTAAAAGAAGTGTTTTCTCTTACATTCAAATATATGTCCTTTACACCACTCTGCCATGGTAAGAGAGAGAGAACCACCTGAGACGGGAAGGAAAGGTTTTCTTTTTCCCTCTCAAGTAAACCATCATGCTTTTTCTTCAGTGACCAAAGAAATTTCCATATTCCTTGGCCAAGGTGGTATCTCCAGACACATTTCATGTTTTTTCGGCTGAAATGTAAAAGGACACAAGTTTACCTCCAATCTCTGTCAATAATTCTATGACTGAAAGAAATGAGATCTGAGGAGACTGCATTCCAGTATCTTTTTCTTAGAAAAATCCCAACGGATTTTCTTTAGATTCTCCATTTCTCAAACTGCTAGTTTAGAACTCTAGGTCTTCTAACACAGTCTATTATAATAATTAGTTTAACTTGACTCTTTACCTTGAACTAAGCCATTCAACAGCAGAATAAATCTTGTATCTGTGAATGATGCAAACAAGTCCCCATCTTTTTTTGCCATAGAACATAATAGCAATAGGCAGTGTTCAAAACAGAAGAACATTCCTCAGTCTTATTAAAATCGTAATAGCACTTCTCTTCATTAAAGGATGGGCAGAAGAGTAGAATGGTAAAGAACAGTGATCATCAGTTAAAAGCTCTGTTAAGTAAAACTAAGTTTATCAATAGAAACAGAGAAGCAATTACAAAAGGGATAACCTACAGGGATAGGTAAGCCAGTAAAGACTACAAGTAGATAACTGCAACCCTCATTTCCAAAACAAAGAAAATCAGAACCTGAATATTATCGTTCATGTGGCTATATGGTGGCATTGCATTTAACTGTTTACTGCCCAGTTTGACATCAACCCATATTAAAAGAGGCCGTTTCTCTTAAAACAATTTTCTGTTTATATATTTAGCTTGGGGCTATTTTTCCTGGCACACATAAAGACAGAATGGACACAAGATTCACCACTGCATTCTCTTATCTCCATACGCTGACTGAAAGGAACACAGTTTATGTAATTTATTCCAGATCAGAACGGCAGTGTGACAACACAGAGAATAGACCACATTTACAACAAGCATTTCTTAATGAGAAATTTATCAGTCTCTCTCAGCATGTACTGCACTTTGGAACAGGGAGGACAGAATTGTTTTAATGAATTCATCCTGAGGCCAGCCTCCTTCCAGGCATATGGCCTCAAAATATGCTTGCTTCTGTCTTTGGGGGAAAGGATTAGTTATGAATCATAAAACAGTTCTGCTTTCTGGCTCTTGTTAACTTGCAAGTCAACTTCTTCCTGAGATGGAATTTCTCGAAGAAAATTCAATCTGCAGTTGCAAATTTCTAGTTCTTTCCCCCCTTGCTATGTTTTTTTACAAAACCTCCATCTCCCACGGTTTATTCAGCTAATCATTTGGAGTAGGAAAAGGTATGTTATCATTAAGCCTCCATTCCTCTTTTCATAATTGCAAGAAAAAAAGCACAACTCCCTTCTTTCCACACTTGGCTGGTCTTCCTCTACATATGGGGCATGTTCAGCTAGAATATGGCAACTAGGGAGAAACTGCAACCCACATACTGAATCATCACATAAGAATCAGTATGTCCAGAAAAATAAAACATACAGACACACATACCACTCAGCAGAAAGATGCTAG
The DNA here is from genome assembly GCA_013397725.1 of Rhagologus leucostigma. Taxonomy (NCBI): domain Eukaryota; kingdom Metazoa; phylum Chordata; class Aves; order Passeriformes; genus Rhagologus; species Rhagologus leucostigma. Next base: position 426,878 of record VZTD01005870.1, read on the forward strand.
AGGGAATGTCATTGAAAACTGCAGTTCCCAAATCTCACTAATTAACAAAATAAGAAGTGCTTAACTGAAACAACAAATATCTCCTTTTTATGCATGCTTTTAGTCCTGAATGTTTAAAATTAATAGTATTAGGCTTATTTCAAGTTTCCTTAGAGTAAAACATTCAATTATTAACATGAATCTAGACAGATTGATTTCAGACAATGCAACAATGTCAATCCATCAGGTATCACTATTACCCTTTGATGCTCAATCTTCCATCCCAGACAGCCCAAACAACCTCTTACGGAGTCGCTCAAGCTTTGCAGCCTTCCTATTAACACATGCCCAGCGATGCCTCAATCACCAGACCATTTCTGTTGCCATCCACCGATGTGACAAGACCAGCACAGAGCTGCCAGTAGCAGAACTCACGGAGTCTCTCTGTCGATGTGTGTGACTGGATGTGCAACCAGCGCACATTTCTGATGATATACAGAAAGCACATCTAGCACATAGCAGAAAAACAGCCAGAAAGAAGAAAGTGGAAAGCAGGTTACCAAAACAGTTCAGGCTGCCAGTAGCCTGTTCCTTGAGTATCTTTGCAAAGCCCTTGGGCCCCATGAATTGTTTCAGGAAGCTCTACCTTACCAATAGGTAATACTGCCAAGTTTTATGGGTTTTGTACTACCCCACTTTGCAATCAACAACAGAATCATTCAGGCTGGAAGAGATATCTGAAGGTCAACCAGTCCAAACTCACACTCTTGGCAGAGCCGTGTTGGAAATCCCATTAAAACAACACATATTATGATGTATTTTGGTTCATGGCTGATCTGCATTGATAGTTTTGACTTACTATCCTGTCAAATCTAACTGTGAGGTTCTCAGTGAGTCTCAGCTAGACTACAATATATCAAGAACTGAAGGTCCATTTCTTAAAAATAAAAAGCCCAAGGCACAAAACAGCTTTTGTCAAAGGAAATTAAATGTTTTATTGATGCAAATACTTCATCTGTTTCCCAACATGCAGTTTTTGCAATTTGGACAAACTGCTAGTGACCTACAAAGCAAAGATCCAGCTATGCCAAGGTTATACACTGAGGTTAATGCTGTACTTGTTTATATAGTGAATCAGAATAGAGAACACAAGCTTAAAATATCAGTATCATCCAACATAAGAAGTATCAAAACTATGCAGCATCTGTTGCATTCCTCTCTCTTTTTCAGCCCTAAATCCCTGAACTGCATGTTACTGAATTCAAAGTTGAGCCCATTTTCACAGGAAGAGTCCATTAAAAAGCATCTGGAAGAACACTGTCTTTTACTGAAACTAAGTCCCAGATCCAATACTCATTTATTACACTGCTGGGACAGCATCCTTTAAACACGGTAATCAAAAGCAAACATGTTTTTTTGCTTTCAAACAGACATCAAAGCAACAATGTTAGGATGAATTTTCAACTGTTCTGAATCTACAGGTTATATAGATCTGCCTTTTCCAGCAGGAGGGACTCTGGCAACACACAAGCAACTTCACAAGTTCAACTTGGCAGTTAATCTGTCTGGCTTTAGCACATAATCAGAAATGGATTTACTACAGTGACAACAAAAGGAGCTGAAAACCTACCCTGCACTGTGCAGGGGAGTGCTTAACTCCTATTGCAAAAGCACAGCCTCCCTCTTTCTACACCAAATCCACATGACAACTGAAATCACCCCAAAGCCAAGCTTGACAGAAAGCCAGTCAGCTGTGCTGCAGATGAAAATTGAGCATCTATCTGCAGAGACATCAAACACAAGACTTCTCTAAATAAAACAGCCAAGCTGGACAGTCAACAAGCAACACTGTTCATTATGATAGCTGACAGCATCCAGAAGAAGCCTTTTTTTCCCCTTCATTCTCAGGCTTTTCTGTCGCAAGGTCACATCTGCTGTTTAAAATTAAATTGAGGTTTTTTTGTGGTGGTGGCCTTTGTTTAAGAGCTTCCAAGGCATACTGTTTTGAATAACATTACTAGTGGCACATCTACACTAAGAACTTCTGGTCTATAAAGGCAAACACAAAAAACCAGTATAAATCATCTCAGCCAATCAGTCATTAAAGAAAAAGAATCCTTTAAAGACCCGCTAATTTATTGGACCAGTATGATAGTAAGATTGCAGCATTTCTAATTCATGTCCTTTTCTCTTTCATAAATGTATATATATGTACATGCACAAACATACACACTATCCTCTCTAGCTCTGAGTACTGTGGAGGAGGCAACTGCTTATGTATTTTCCATGCAGCACCCAAAACCCTTTCAGACATGTAGTGAGAAAGAAGAGTATTACTAAATTAATGCAGCAAAACAAAACACAAAATCTATATGTTTAGATGCCCTGTCATTTCATAGCTCTTGACACAAAAGTTTGTGACGGCTAATGTTTTAATCTTCAAGCCCTTGAAATCCAGCTCACATTCCACATCTGCTGTAATCGTGATTGTTATTTCACCTTCTTCCTCCAAGTCCACAGTCTGGCAGGCAAGTTGTCTTCATCCTGCTCAAAAGGCTTGGAAATTGAGTGCTGACTCTCCTACTGAAAAAAAAAAATAGCAGGCACTAACTGTCAAAATTTGCTGAAACTGCTGCAAAGGGGACTGTGAGGATACGTATATTTTTCACTCTGAACTTCTGCTTTAAATATCCCATTGGTAGTTCCGTGTGCCTCTGTTGGAGGCATTAAAGTATTCTCGGATGGCTTTGCCTTTCCCACCCTTCTCCTCTAGGTTTTCTTCAAAATTGCTCTGCTGTGGGGTGGTACTAATCACTTGGCTAATCCATCTAATTTCTTATTGTTCTCATAACCAGAAATTTCCCTCTAAGAGGTTAAGATTCAAAAGAGTAACAACAGTATCTTAACATCTCATCTATATAAATTAATTTTTGAAAGAAAAAGGACCACCACATTCTTAAATGTCACATACAACATGACTGGCAGGAAGCTGTTTCCCTCTTCTTGATTCAGTGCATTGCAGTTGTAAAAATCAAAACCTATTTCCCAGTCTTCCTAAAGGAATCACCTAATTGCACTAAGAATATGATTCTACGTAAGTGGTGTAAAGAAATTACAAGATTAAGCTTCCTTTATGAAACAGCTGTTCTCAAAGTGGACTGAAAGTGTAAAAGAGCAGGAGAATAAAGCCACCTAATACTCCAAAGCAACAGAGAGTTTGGGAGACTTCCTGAGAAGCCACAGGAAGATGGTCAGTGAGGCAGGAACAAAAGCAGTAAAAGTAGATGGCTTGTTCTCCTGAATGGCAAAACTGAGATGCAGTCGTACACTGTGAAACACATTATCACCAAGGAGATAGTAAGTAGAGAACTAATAGCAGTGAAGTACTGTACCAGCAGTAAAAGGACACAGGGCTCAGGACAGGGAACAGAGCACTTGGCTCTCTGCAAATCCCAAATCAAGCCATCGAGACAGTGTTTTGTCACATATGCTCTTCACTCTGAGATATCAGTAGCATGAGTAGGCAACAGTAATATCTCTAAAACTTTGCTGTGAACATTCCTATTTCACCAGTGACTCCAGTGTAAAGAGGATTCCTTACAGCATCAGAAGCAGCTGAGCTCAGCTATTTGCATCTGCTGTTCCTTACCACTACACCATCTCTTTGAAGTGGGTGTGATGGAGAAAGAGCTTGGATCTCACTAAGCCCAGAATGCTGTGCCACACTTCACTTTTTTAATAAGTGATCATTTCCTCTCTACTAGGAAGACTGTGGAGGATCAGGCACACAGCAATTTCCAAACACTCTCCTAATTACTCAATTACTCCTGAGTGATAACACAAGAGACCATACAACTCAGAGTATACAGTCTCCCTGAGCACTGGCATTACAATTGCATATTAACCACCTCTAACCACCTCTTTTAAAAGACAACTGGAAATAGAGCAGGAGGGGATGGCATAAGGGAATTCTACCTAATTAAAAGCATGATTTAACTATCAAACTCCTGGAAAATTTGTCCTTAGGTTTCCTTATGCCTACAGACCTGAGAGTCTGTAAGAAAGCAAGTTTTGAAGTTGGAGGTAGCACTATAAAAGAAAGAGGGTGGGGAGGGACAAATCCTAATATCTCTCAAATATGCAGAACGCTAAGGGTAAAGTATTTCATATGCACATTAATACTTCTTTATGAAGCCAAATTTAAATTTAGTATGGCTCTAGAGAGAAACAGCAGCATAAACGGAGCCTTTAAAAAAAGGCTACTGATTTCTCTGAAATTTTGGTGTTGTACACTCCATTCAACAGAGAAATCGGTGCTGCAGAGGGAGGTGCAGCAGAATTTGGTGTAAAAGGACAGGAGTACTGGGAAAATGTTCAGCAGCTTAAAATAGTCAGCCATCTAACTAAACTTCCCACTGTAGGTTCTAGGGAAATATTATCACTTTTGGTGAGACATACAGATGAATCTTCATTTTAAAAAGGAAGACAATTAATAGAGTGTATTTCAGACCACAGTTACATTCAGTAACTAACTTCTTCACTTGCCTCAAAGTGCTCTGATCAGATCACACCAAGGGTCTTGAAAAGAGCTAATTACAGACAGTGACGGAGATAGGAGACAGAGAACAAGAGGATCTCTGCACACAGCATTTCATAAAACTAGTCACTCCAGGCTTGGTCATGGAACCAGTACAACAGATGTCTGGTAATCTCTTAAGTAACAGTATCTTAGGTCTGCCCACACTGTTTTCTGTTCACAGCTCCAGCAGTTTGAAAAACTACCTCAAAATAACCTCTCCAAAACCTTACACGAGAAATATTAATGAAAGGTTTTTATCATATTTTGTCATACTGACTCAGGCTACTCCCTACCTTCTTACTCTTCTGGTGATTTTATGTCACACATACAGTTCTTCCTATCTTTTATATTTTATGAACATTTTACTAGTTAGTGTAGTGTAACTGCTAAAAAAAAAAAAATAAATGCAAATTAACCAAAGCAGTTGACAGTCTATGAGGAAGGTTTTCCAGGTCAGGTGTATGGAGTTTTGTTATTAAACATCTGAGGTGCCGTGGAACTTAAAATGCTAACTCAATGGCAATTATATTAAATGTGCATCAATGAAAGTAGTAATTCACACAATTCTCTATGGCCTCTCTGGTCTCTTATGTCCCAAAAGAATTTTACAGAAGTTGTGACATTATTGTTTGACAGACTAAGACAACAGAAATCAGCTCACCAGGCTTCAGGAGTCATCCAAACCAAACCTAATTACATTTTAGAATCACAGAATCATAGAATAATTGAGGTCAAAAAAGACCTATAAGATCATTGAGTCCAACCATTAACCCAGCACTGCCAAGTTCACCACTAAACCATGTCTGTAAGTGCCACGTCTACACTTCTTTTAAATACCTCCCCGGCTAGTGATTAAACAGCTTCCCTGGGCAGCCTGTTACAATGCTTAACAAATCTTTCCATGCAGAAATTTTTCCCAATAGCCAATCTAAACCTCCCCTGGTGGAAGTTGAGGCCATTTCCTCTTGTCCTATCACTTGTTACCTGGCAGAAGAGATCAACCCCCATCTAGCAAGGTGGTCCCCTTTGAGCCTCCTTTTCTCCAGGCTAAGCAATCCTGCCTCCTTCAGCCACTCCTCATAGGACTTGTGTTTCAGACCCTTCACCAGCTCTGTTGCCCTTCTCTGGACACGCTCCAGCACCTCAATGTCCTTGTTGTAGTGAGGGGCCCAAAACGGAACACAGGGTTAAAGGTGCAGCCTCATCCAGTGCTGAGTACAGAGGGACAGTCGCTGCTCTGGTCCTGCTGGCCACACTATATGACACAAGCCAGGGTGCCACTGGCCTTCTTGGCCACCTGGGCACACGCTGGCTCATTTTCAGCTGGCTGTCAACCAATACCCCCAAGTCCTTTTCCCCCTGGTAGATTTCCAGCCACTCTTCCCAAGGCTGTAGTGTTGCATAGGGTTATCGTGACCCAAGAGCAGTACTTGGCACTTTGCCTCGTTAAACCTCATACAGTTGGCCTTGGCCCATCGATCCAGCCTGTAATGTCTGTAAGAACTCCATACTTCTGTTTGATACTTCCAAGCCAACAACAACAGTGTACAAAATTTGGCTGTCCCCGTTGTGAATAAACACTGTTCCAAATTTCTGTCATCTACAAGTTCCTCGAACAGATATCCTGTGTTCTTTTACTTCTGGATTATAAAAACAACAATGATTCTGTTTAATTATTAAGAGCCTAGTGCTACTGGATAGTTCACCAATACATGCACCTTCAAAGAATGGATCCTTGGTTTTGGGTCCTCCTCACTACGTACCTACAAATTCAAATCCATTAACAGGGGCTATATCAGCTTGCTCAGAGTTGCAGAAAAGCTTTTGCAATGACTCACTGAAATTTTATTCACTAGTTCTCTCCTTATTATATGAGGGTATCTTCAGAGTTCTTAGAAACAAGATGTGTTTGGGGTATACAAGAAATAAAATTGGTCCATGAATGTATCTTCACACAGAATACAGCATGAAACAAAATGATCAGGTCTGGAATTTTTAAAAAATAAAACCTGAAACTACATTAGGCAAAAGCATTTTGAACACATAGTCTTACAAGCAATACTTTTCTCAACATATTAAGGAAAGTAATGACAAGACAGGACTTAAGGAAAGTCAACAATTCTTAAAAAAAATAACACATTAATTGTAAAAGTTTAGTGTTGTTTTATAACTGCTGCTGTAATCTGTTTCAGGATATTAGAGATATCTTAATTGCTTACTGTATCTAATGAACTCTAGTTTACAGGACTAATTCTGTAAAAGACATGACTACCAGAATGTCAAGGCTTATTACTCCTTCATTTGTTGGTTTTCCCAACAGTCCTCCTCCTCACAATTCTGTTCCAGAAACAAAAGAAAATGCATCTTTTGCATTACGTGCAAGAACTGATTGTGCAAGAATAGGCAAAGCACATACATCTCAAAGCGGCTGTTCTTCTGAGGTATAAAGCCAAATATCTGAAATGGTTTTTTTATGTTATTGATTTCACAATCTTTTTTGGCAAGTGTCAAGATGTGATGCCTTAATATCATGTCCAAGCTCCATGTTTTGTTAATTATGTCCTACCTACCTAAATGCCCCCCATAGTTTCAATTAGACATGGTATTCTTCCTCACTTCCCGTCTTGATTATTGTGCACTGTTGCTAAGCGCTAGTTAACAGTTGCCACATTCACCCAAAGTTCGCTGCGTTTCAGTGCTAATTCAAAGAATTAAATACAAAACATATGGTACAGAACCGTACAAAGCAAAAAAAGCCCTTTAAAAAAACACATGCTTAATATAAGGTACTACAAAACTGGTTACGCCACTGGAAGTAAAATCTTTACAGTCCTATGCCCACTCCAAATTTCCTAGAAACACTGAAAATTAGAGAGAAATGCATTCAATCTTTTTTTAGCTTTCACTAAAGGGTTTACTAGAGTATATTTTTGACATTATATTGAGTCTAGTTTTACACTGAATAAACAGCCCAGCATTCATAGTTTGACAGGCTTCAAGGTACAGACATTTTTCCCTTAAAAAAATAGTTTAATTCTCTATATTGCATAGCAACTAATTAGAGTCTCCTAAATTAGACTCCAAGTTTTCTTTACCTTGCATCTGCAAAATACTTTGGACATGACTTGTTGAACTGCCAAATATCAATGCCAGTAGCTATGTGTTTCAGAAGACCTTGAACCAAATGTGCTTTTTTTGAATCCTAGACAAACTTTTAACACAGTCAGATCACCCCTCCTTTTATCTGTGATGTCCTCATGAGATCTTAAGAAACTTCACGTATTTTAATTATCCCAGTAAAAGCTCAGTAATCAGCTTGCCTATTACTGCTTATTTCCTTTAGTATTACATCCTGGACTTAAAAACTGCCTTACCAAAAAATCCTCCCTATTTATGATTGCTACAGCCAAACTCAACCAATAAAAATTCCTGGTACGTACAAATTGTTTCTTATAGCTAATTTTTTTCCTATTAAACATCTTAGAAAAAAAATTGTTGGGCACAAACACTACTAACAGTAAGCAAAAACATACACTGTATTTGTTATCTGTATTTACAGATGTTGAATTAAACGTTCAGGGCTCAGAACCCAATCATTTAAACAGGCAGGCACATATTGAGCATTATTCATTGACTTTCTGGAGCATTTTGTTGGAAATACTTGAAAATGCATGAGAAAAGTATGCGTATGTTCAAAATCCACCAATGTTAAAAATGACAAATCACTAAGTATTTCTTAACAGCTCTGAGAATACTCACATAATCCTTATTCCTTTGCAAAGACGTATTTAACAAGCTAATCCTCCAGCTTCATAAGTGCTTTTGTTGTACTCACAAGAAAATTATACAGGATAATGCTTAAAATTTGTAAAGATTTTTTTAAGCCACTAGCATATATGTAGTAAGTTTTTCAATCAACATAAGACCCATCCTTGTTTCTCTTTAGAGGGCACATCCCTTAATAAAAACCAAACTTAGGTGTGCTTTACAGTATTTAAAAGTGCTGCAAGAGTTAGCTGTCTCAGAAACCACATGTGTATCTATACCTGCAACTGAAATATGCACCTATTTGCTTCACTTCTCAAACAACAGTACTAATTGTAAAAATAAATTAAATAAAATAAAGCTTCAGTAATTTGAAGTCAGGAAATAAGACACAGCACTTTCTTCTCAGCATCCTTTTTATTTCCATCTTTTAAAAAGCTCTTTGTAACAAGGTATCAATGAAGTATGAAGAATATAAAGTATTATTTCAGTAATACTTAAAATATCATTCAGTGGAAAAGTCTGAAGAGGCACCAATCCAAAAAAAGGCAAATAGAATAATGCAAAAAAGGTCCTAGCTTCAGCGTACTCAAAGCAAACATGCTGACAAGCTGCAGACATGGGAAATATTTTTCCACGGGGTAACTGAAAGAGTCTCTTGCACTTCAAACACATCTAACCATTGACAATTCCTAAATTTCAGAATATGGATAAATATTTGCAGGCTTAGGGCCTAAACAAACAGCAGCGCTTGGCCCACCCGCTAAGCTGGCCGAAATCCTGTGGTGTACACAAAGTTTTCATCTTTCGGAGATTTCGGGGAGAGGTGGGAGGGAGGGCCGGACGCCGGCGGTACCTGAAGGCCCCTATGTGCATCTGTCAGCTGCCGCGGGGAGCCGCCGCCGGCTTCATCCCAACCTGTTTTTCCCCGTTCTATCTTTACTTCCCAAGAGCAAAGGAGCCGTGTCGCTCAGCTGCCCCCGCGGTGGAAGCATCACGGATGGGCCACCGGGGACACGGCCCGCGGGGCAGCGCGGCCGCCACCGCGCGTTGAGGCCGCCGCGTCTCCCGGGGACACAGCCGCTCCTTCGCCGCAGCGACAGCCCCTCATCCCCGCGAAGGGGGCCCGGCGCCCTGTCCTCCCCTCCCTCCTCAAACCCGGCCTGCACATGTCCAGAAGTGCCCCCACACACCCCCCGTCCCGCGGGCCACCCACGGCCGGCGCTCCCCGCGCCGGGCGAAGCCTCCCGCGGGTGCGGAGGGCGAGGCGGCCGAGCCCCCTCT
>VZTD01005870.1:436673-569189 GCA_013397725.1 Rhagologus leucostigma
TACCTTTGTGCCCTCCCAGAAACCGGCGAGAAGGCGAAGCAAAGCCCCGCGCCGCTCTCTTACCTTGCTGGGCAGAGAGAGAAAAAGTTGAAGCGGTCTCCTTCTGCACCTCCCTCACTTTCTTTTTTTTTTTTCTTTTTAATTTAAATATTTGAATTTTTGGGATTTTGGTTTTGTTTTTTCAATTTTCTCCTCCCTCCCTTCACGCCGAGCACTGCGCTCAGGCAGTCCCGCCCGGCCCGGCACCCTCGGTGCCACGGTCTCTGTCTGTCTGTCTGTCTGTCTCTCTCTCTCTCTCCCTCCCTCCCTTCGGGTNCTCTCTCGGCGGGAGGAGGGGAGGGGAGGCGAGGGGAGGAGAATGGGGCGGACCCGCAGGTGCCGCCCCTCCTGCTCTATCAGCTGGAGGAGAGGGGTGGGGGTCCGCGGGAGTGCCGCGCTCAGGTGCGGGGTGTTCGGCGGCGGCGGCCCTGGCCGTGCCCCAGGGCGGCGGGGCTGGGAAGGGGCTGCTAGCGTCGTGTCAGGGAGTGAGGTGATGGAACGGGCGCTGGTGTGGACATGAGTTAGGGGAGGAGGCAGGTGGAGAGCAGTGAGGCTCGGGTGGAGCGACCTGGGGTGCTTCCAGTCTGTGAGGGAAGGGGCGAAGCCCTGCACTGAGAGGAGTGCCAAGCTAGGAAGCGTCAAAACCCTATCGGATATCGAGCGTGGCTCGGTGGCCGGTGGGGGAGAAGGTGGCACTGGGAGTGCCGACGGCCCCGCTGTGCACGCTGATCGGGGCTATGGGCAGAGCTGAAATTTGGGCGGGAGGATCACCTCGTGTTGTGTTTGGGTTTAGTTAGCAATGGAGCTGGGCCAGGAGTGGTGAAGTAGAAGCTGAAGGGGTTTAGGACGCTGGAGACGAACAGGAGAAGGGCACTCCAAGTATACTTGTGTCTGATATTAAATTGAGGTGGGTAAAGATGAGGGGATCTGACTGTGTTGGAGAGATTGGAAACAGAAGGATCTGGAACATTTAGAGCTATAAATGGGGCCCAAATGTGTGGGGAAGCAGCGGGTTTGGATCCTTGGTGTGTGCAAAGATGAAGGTCAGACATAGGAGCGTGGGAAGGAGACTAGAAATATAGCCAGGTGCTCTGAGGGTAAATACCCATTGAACTGGGGAAAAAATTATTTTGTATTTCCTTCCTTTTGCCTTGGATTGATTAAGCAACCATATGAACCATCTCCTTTTTCACTTTTCACAGGACATACTTCTTGAGAGCTTTTCAAAAAGCCTTTTTCATCTCGTGGGACCATAGGGCTCAATCCTATGCAGTGTTTTATTCTTCTGCTTCGACACCTGAGAAAAAAAAAGACACAGTGACAAAAAAGTGGTAGCGTTGTTTGTTCATTTTCTTTGACAGGAACCTGCTGCAGTGTGACATAGAAAAAGAAGTCCAGTACTTTTCTCACATCATTTTCTTTTGTACTTGCTGGTTAAAACACTAAGTTCCAGCATCCTTCCCATCAAAAAGTGGAAGGGAAAAAACTGTCCATACCTCCTGGAGAAAGTAGAGATGGCACAGCAACAGTGTGGCACTGCAATAATGCTGCTTGATCCAGAAATGAGAACAACTGTGACAGGAGAATAAATGTAAGGAAGTTCTGGAGCTCATGGCTATAGCCAAGAGTGTGATTAACGCAGAAAAAGGCTAGGTTCATTTAATGTTCAAAACCAAGGCACCTCCCAAAGAAAGCTTTGGAACCGGGTTGTTCACTGGCTACTTTGATTCTGATTTCATACAAATTTTATGTGAATAGCTACATCAGTTGGCTTTGAGAGGGCTATTCACATGCTTGAATTGCTTAGAGCTGGGCTTCAGCCATGGATTACCTGAAGACACACTACCTCCATTAGCCTAAACTTCTTGGTATCTCTGTATTTATAAAGTTGCTAATAGTATGACCCTTAACAACAGGTAGCTGAAAATTTAGTTGAATAGTTGAATCACAGTTTAAGAGAATTTACCAAATCAGGTCAGGCTTTAGGATCAAACTTTGTCACTTTGCCAGTTCTAAGTGGTACATTTTTATGCTGTGTATGTTAACTCTGCTATTGATACTACACACAAATATAATGGAATTGAGTAATGTCAGTGTCAGTCCTTTTGAGATAATGTTGCCATGTGACTGGACAGATTTAGATAGTAACTATTATTTCTATTAAAGGTTTCTGAGAGATTTGAAACATACCAAGGTGCCTGTATAATACTATGCTATAGCATATGATAACTCTAACTCAGATTACTTAATTATATCTAAATTGATCCCAGTAACTGCAATCTAGATTTCCCTCGAAATTTCTGTTTGATTTTAATTAGAGATATGTACTGAATGAGTGAGAATTATTCTGGTAGCTTAAATGCAGTAACTCTTTTCCTATTTGGGCTTATTTTTGTTTTGCTTTTTTGAAAAGGAAGAGACATTAATTATATGTTTTCTTCTAACTTTCTGTTTTGCCTATCAACATTTACAGCGTGTAGGGTGGTTTCATCTGTACCATCTGTGGGCCATATTGCACATCAGATGGCAGGATAAAATCTGTAACAAGAACGTTTTGGGACATAAAAGTCTTTCAGGGTTTGAAGCCATGATATTCACAACACAAATGTGTAGAGCCACTCATGTATCTGAAACAGAAGATGCAGAATGCCAAAGCAGCTGCTGGAGTGAAACAAAGGAGAGACCGCACAGTTTGGGGAACATGACAGCATCAAGAACAGAAGGACATTTGAGGGAAGAAGAAAGCGCAACTTCAAGCAGTGAGAAATTGGAGTCAATCATTAGGAATTATTGACAGCAGACATGCAGCTGCATAGCAATTAGAGACTCACTTTGGGAATCAAGGTCAATTAATACTGAGGTAAAGAGGCAGCATCAAAAAAAGCACCTTGTTTAGCAAACAGCGTGTTCTGATTGCTGACTAGGCAACATAGAAGAAAATTGTCAATCACAGTTTGGGTTTTGGCCATTTTCATGCTCACAAGGCAAGATACCATCACCTTTATTCTGCTGTAAAGGACTACTGTATAAGAACACAATAATAAGAACACTATATAACACTACGCTTTGTTCAAAGATTGATGGGCCACTGCCCAGTGGAACTAGAGAAGTTGATAGGTATCATTCAGACCTGAGCCTTCATTGTATATTGCATTTCACTCTACATTTAAGTGAAAGTTTCTTCACTTTCTTCATATTTGATGGGTTTGAGAGCAATAGGAATAAGGTCCTTTATGATATAGTGCTCTGAAAGCCCGTTCCCCTCTTCCAAGCCATAAAGGCAAACTTCCAACAGATTTCAACTTTTTTTTTCAATCCTGCAAGCAAAGGTTTTAAGTTCATCTTAGATCATTCTCTGAACTGCAGCTTGTGTTTATTGTTGTCATGCCTGTTACACTTAAATATTCACCGATAATTTGATGTATCCAACCTCAGGAATTAGGTTTCAAAAAACATAAAGAAATAAAAAAATAGTCACACGAGAGAACTCTCTGCTTTAATCTCTTATTATTCGTGAACTATTGATTTCATACATACTAAACCCAGTAATTTCTATCCTAGAAACATTAGCATCAATGTTTTAGTTGATCCAGCCCACCAAACCTGTGGTATTAAATTTTGCCTAAATGAAGTGTCTGAATTCCACAGAATTCACATGTTGTCATTGTTAAAATCTGATTGCAGACTTTGCTTTGATTTCTTTTTTGGGGCTAAAGTGAATTCCACCATCCTAATGGGTAATTCTGGTTTGAATCTTCTTTTAGAAGATTCTGTCCTTCTGTATGAATCACCAATGATCTTTTAAGATTAATTATACTTTACCCATTTATTATTGTGATGTGAATTATCCTTTCCCTAGTTGTAATATTGTAATTAGGATTAGGACCAATACTATTTGATCTGTTTAACATTGAGGCATCTATGAAATGAACTCTTCCCCTAAAAACATTTATTCTAAATGGATGAAACAGGTGGATATGGTGAAACAGAAAGCATGAGATGGAGATGGGGAGTCAAAGTACATAAAATTAAATATTTTTAATGCAGACAGTCTGAGGGAAGAGCTAATCTGAGTTCAAATCTGATGCTCAGACACTGCTGTAATTCCAATTCCAAGTCATCACACCTAGGCTTCCCTATTGCTATTATTTTATGGACATGTTTTTAAAAGCCGTATTTTGGCATCAGTGTTTTTAGCACGAATATTTAGCACACCTCCTACAAAAAAAAAATTGATAGTGCGCAGTAAGATGAAAGACACAAGAGTGTTTCTTACAACTAGTAAGGACATACTTGCTCTATCTTTCCATTACTCACTCCATAGAAATTGAGCAACTCATCATCAGGCTTTTCTGGAAATTCAGCAGTAGTACATAGCCAGTGAGAGGCATATACTTCCTATTCCTTTTTGATTTTGATAGGATTTTGCAGAATGACCACTGTTAATGAGATAATCATTTCACAAAAAGTAAAGGATGGTTGTAGGAAAGTCCTGGAGTTAATCACTTGGATCTCAGTCACCCTGACTCCAGAAACTATAAGAGTCTCCATTTTTTAGAAGCTTCTATAAAACACTTGGTATTGCAGTGTCAGCTCTTGTTTACAGATTGGTAACTGTACACCATCCATCATACAAGACACGGCAGGATGCCATTTCCTTTGCTAGGAAGCCTGTCCGTAACAGCAGCCTGGATGCCAGCTAAAATGAAAATGTGCTACATGAGAGAGGCTGTAACAGTGTTTCTCTTTATCATTTTCTAAATAATTTTGTTTCAGATAAGGCAGTGAAAAAGGACTACCCCTTTTTGGTACTACCACATGCATTGCAAAAAAGTATGTTCTCAGTTAAGGAAAACTCTCTAAGTGAGCACTTGTCAAAGCTGACTGTCTACATAGATTTTATGTTTCCTTTTTACTTACACAAATTTTGATTTCATATTTCACTTTCAGAATTCACTGATCTTTCAGTGAATCATTTTCATTAGCTGATGATCAAGGAATTGTTTTTATTAGCTAATCTGTGCATTACTTTAGAATATAGCTAGGTAAAATGAATCATGCAGTGTGAATTCAGGTTTTTGGATTGAGCCTGGTTTTTATACACCATGGGATTAGCACAATCCATTTTGACCCCTTTCAGTGAGAAGATACAGACAGATTTTTTACTATGCAACAAAATGTTATCACTACTGCCATCATTTTTAAAAGGGAAATTAAAAGCATGGTGACTGCTTGAAATTATTCAAAAAGTGTTTTCAGATTGTAATTGGATTTTTTCACTTTAACTACATTATAAAGAATTTCCATGTATCTTTGAATGCATGGTTAGCATAATCATGAGGCCCGTAGATCAAGGACTCTTTTTTCTCCCCAGGGATATCTAGATATAGATTAGTCTTTTCTTCATCAGCAAATATTATTTTTTAAAAAGGAATTTTGCCAAGGCTACTTAGCTAACTGTATGTAATAAAAAGGAATACTACATATTGTTTAAATGTTTTCAAAGTGCAAGACCATATGAAAAGCAAACTTAACAAAATGGAAAAGGTATGCATAATACTGACTCTTCTGTAAAATACTCAGGTCTACTCTGGATTTTTCACCATGCGTTGCCCCTTCAGAGACATTACTGAAACTTAGGTCCATTACCCCTAACTGACACGTCTCCACTGCCAAACACATAATCTAATCAAATTATTTTATAGCTTTGAGTGAAATAATCCTTTTAAACAGGGCTTACTTACAGAGGAGGCAGTCTTGCCTAACTTTTAGAGGTATAAAACTTGAGATCTAATCTATCTTTATTTATAGACAGTGAAAATGACTTGGCAGTTTCATCCCATTCTTAAATGAACACCTTCAAAAGGCAATCCTTCTTCTCTTTTTTTCATTGACTTTTGAGGGAGTTTAGAGACCTAGGTTAGACTACATACCTATACACCACCAATACTGGGTGAATGCGGACCACCTCCTTGTGGTCACCTGATCATTTACCACAAGGATATTTTAAAAATTTCTCCCTGTTGTTCACCATTTGACTTGCACAACAGAACAACTCAAAGGCTGGCTGTGAGTCCCTTGCTAATTAGTCATATACAGCAAAAAGATAAGTTGCAGTTACATATAAGCATTTACATTTAGAGCCTACAGAGGTGGGTTTTTTTCATGGCACTGGCATGGTTTGAAGAGTAAAGCTCAGTGGTTAGTTTTTTAAATTCCAAATCTGCAAGGTTTCCTGTAGTTGTTATCAGTAAGAGAAGTGACTCTCATCAAAGTTGGTATAGAATCACAGAATAGTTTGGGTTGGAAGGGACATCAAAGATCATCTAGTTCCAACACCCTGCCATGGGCAGGGACAACTTCCACTAGACCAGATTACTCAGAGCTCCATCCAACCTGGCCTGGTTAGTGTTGGTTGATGTTTATTGGGATATTTATCCTGAATCCAGCTGAGAAATCACATTTAGATCCTTTAGATCTGTGGCCTTTAGATCCTGTGCAACTTTATTTTTGCTGCCCTTTTCTTAAATAGATATTTGCACTGCGTAAGTGGTGCTGCTTATGAACTACAAGTATGTTAACAATAGCACAGAAAATGGCCCTGAATCCATACAGGAGTCAAGACATGGAAATTGGTAATTTTAGACGTGAAAAACAGTCATCTCACAATTATAGCACCCATGTCTTCGTGGAATGTCACCCATGGCCTAAGTGCAAGGAATTTTTAGTATTTTCAACTACCTATAATCTATGCAGGTTTACCTATCTAGGGTACCAAATTTTCATCTTGGTTTGTGACTTTGTTTTGTTTTTGCCAGAAAGTCACAGACGTGTTTGAGCTTTTGGGGTTCTTACAAATGGAAAATACTTTTAAGGTGAGGTGTATAAGACTGCACAAGCCCTAACCATTCTCAGGAGTGTCACTGTTCCCTTTACACAGAAAAAATTCCTACTTAAAGCAGCCTATGGTAAAATCCCTGGGCTTGTATAGCTGCCAGAAGTAACAATAACTCACTTCTCTCACAGTTTTCCTACCAGGTCCACACATATCATGGTAGACCACACTTTATGCTAATGAAAAGCTTAGCTGGTAAGGGAACTTGGTCCAGCATTCATCGTATCTTAACTGGCTCAAATGCTGTCTTAGTCTTGTGGAGGCAAACATCTAAGCCTACACAGATATGTACTCCCATATTTATAAAATCTCCATCTTCTCCAGAAGAATTTACAGAGATATGTGACTGCAGAGAGAGCTTGGCTCAATTCTCTTGAAGTACAGAAAGAAAAATGGGTGTGTGCCATGGGGTGTGACCTGCCAGCAGCTGGGTTTTCCACAGTGAAGGTTTCCCACAGAGCTTCAGAAACATGTCTGATACCCACCATCCCTCTCTTGGACAGCTTCCAGAGTCTTGACGTTGAGGTGTCTTAAGCTGCACTCTGCAGGTGTGCAGACACAGAATACTTTAGTTATTCTTCTCCCAGCTGTTTATCCTGTTTCTCAAACAAAAGAGAAAAAGAAAACAAATCAAGTTACATGCTGCAGTATCTATATGGCTAAAAACCTTGCTGCAAAAATAAATTTGTATGTGAATTATAATGTATTAATTACAAATACTTTTGTCCAGCTACCCATCTTCTTTTTCTTTCTCTTTCTCTGTGTGTAACTTTCATGGGAGATAAATCAAAGTTAATGGCTCACAAAGCTACTTGATTTAATATTGAGTTAGATTCATCTTTGTCTCAGGGAAATCAGCTGTTTCGTCAAATTAGTGTCACTTTCTGTCTTTTACTATATTACCATCTCTCAAGCACATGGTACTACAAAATACACAGTGAGTTAGTTACCTTTGCTAACAACTTGCTGTACATCTTCTGGATTTCTGTGGGTCTTCTCGTGGCATCAGTGAAAGGGAATTTGTGGAAAGTCCCTGCTAGAATTTTGAAAGCAATCTGGGATGGGATTTTGGCCCACACATTTGTATGTGGCCAGCAGGGAAGGCTGCTGCACTAACTCCCTGCATGGCTTTGCCCTGGAGTCCACAACAGCCAATCTATGGCCCTCAGCCCCAGCTCAGACATGTTTGGCTCCTCATGACTGCAACGTGTAGTTTCAGGTTATGTTTTATTTACATATTGCTTTTTTGTACCGGTTTCTCGGTACCTCCTGACAGTGAAACAGACATGATTGTGATTGCTGTCTGCAGGGAAGGAAACCTGCCTGCTTGCTCTGCTGGTTAGAGACAGTTCCAAAAACAGCTGCTGTCCAGTCAGCCAAAAAGAGTGAGAAAATCCTGAGGGCTACAAAACATGAACTTATTAATGCTGTGGTTTAATCTCTATTCATTTCCCTTATTATGTGTTTATTGTATAGAATGGCCTGTGTTCCAGCAGCTCCAGAGAAATGGCAGATCCAGGTTATGCAAAACAAATTCCTCTGGGTTTTCCAGTTTGTTTAAAAGAGTTTTTGTTCATCTGAGTTAACAAAAACCCATTTAAGTCTCTTAGTATGTTCAGTCATGACATTTAGAGATCTATGAATTTGTATGGTATTCCTGCCCTCCTTTGCTTTCTGGTTGGTTAGTTGATTGCGCATTTGTTTTTGTCTTGTTTGGTTTTGGGGTTTATTTGTTGGTTTGTTTGTTTTATTGTCCCTAGCCTGTGAGGAAGGTTTTTCCTCATAAATAAGTTTTATGTAACTTTTGGTAGTTGAAAGTCCTCTTGAGCTTTGACACCCCCAAATTAAAATAAGGCATACTGTTGTTTGTCTCAGCAGGAACCCCCTCAAGAGGCCGCCTGAGAGTAACACTTTTCCTAAAGTACCAAGTGAGCTGTGTGGTGTCTTACAGATGGTGTCTCCAGCTGTGGTGGGAACTTTTAGTGTTGCCAGACACTATACTCTTGGTGCTCGGGTGCTATCTACATCTCTTGTAATCAACAGCACCAGGAACATGAACATTATGCAAAAGTAAACTTGAAAATCACGAGACTTTGAACTTTTCAATTCCAATTTATGTTGAGGGTAGGAGAAAAAGGAGATCACTTGTGAGGTGAAGACTCAAGGAAGAAGTCCAGTGCTATCAGCAAGTCAGAGCAGAAAACAGACAGATATTTGGAACAGTTTATAAAATCCTTGGAGACATGCAACCAGAGAGGGAACCAGAAATCACTAAAACTGGCATGAGAAGATGGGCACAAAATGGAGGCAGGTAAACACAATGATCATTAAAGTCCTGGTCGAAACAGAAGCTGCTTTGACTTCATCAAACACTTTGGTCAAGTACCTGGTCATTTAACTGCCCGCTGACTGGGAGAACAATGTTGCTACTCAAATCTTATCTGGTTTCACTGGAGACGAGTTGCTGAGCAACCAGTAAGACCAAAAGCAAGCTGAAGAATGTAAATGCCACCTCCCTGCGTTTGTCCTTCATCGCATCACCATCAGGCATGCTGCTCTCCCCTGTAAACACCAGTTGACACTTACTTGCCTATCAGGGAACAAGAATGGAAATTCCATCACAACATTAGGGGGGAAAAAGCCCTTTCAAGCACTGGTTGCCAGAGGGACTGAGGAATCCCCTACCTAGGCATATTTACAACTGACTGGAAAAGACAGAGAGTAGCATGTGTTAAATCGGCCCTGTCGTGAGCAGGGAGTTGGAGCAGGTGCTCTCCAGTTGTCACCTTTTTCTATCATCAGTAAGCAACTGCATAGTGACTCGGTAAAAAAGAATGGACACTTTTAGGTACTTTTAATTTCCAAGTTCCATGCGTTGTGCTACTGTAACTAAAATGAAAAGAAAGAACACAGTGGTGAGGTGTTAAGATGCAGGCAACTTGCATATACATAAATCCTCACACAGGGACACAGGCAGGTGTTGACATTGGCTGCTCTGTGCAAAAGCAGTCCAACAGCAAAATATGAGGGCAGAGGAAAGGGTGCTTGAGGTTGAGGAAACCCTTGCAAAAAGAATTATGGCAGACTTGAAAGTGCTGGGTTGATGGTTTTTTACTAGATGATCTCAGTGGTCTTTTCCAACCTTAATGATTCTATGTTTCTATGATTTAATTTGCTATTTTCAGAAGCCCGGTAAAAGAAATAGTCTTACATTTATCCACACAAGTGCATAAGGTTTTCTGTTTCAGATAACTATCCTATGGGACAAAATTTTGTTCCCAGTCACAGGTAGAAGATGGAGACCTTGACCTCAAAGGTATTTACTTCCATCTAGGAGAAAAATTCAGCTGTATTGAACCGTTTCAGTTCCAGGAAAGTTATACTTGATAACAACCAGAAATCAGTCTTTCAGATGGAAAAAGCTTTGCACTCACAATTCACAAATTTGATGAAATGTCACACATTTCAGCATTCTGTTTGCTGCATTACACCATTTTCTAGTCAATAAGAGAAGCCCCTGGACCATTAGGAGCTATTTCACATATGCTTTGGGTCTAACACAGCAAAATGACACTGACCTCTCCTCTCACTAATGTGACAACATCCTCCCAGACCCAAGCATAGGAGAACTAGACCCAGCATTTCAGCATAATGGCAAGATTAGTGCCAAATCTCAAAATCTTCCTTAGCCCAACTCAAGAACTCCCTTGCCTGTACATCTAAAGGTTTCCTTACCCCCTCTAGGTCTTCTTCCAGTGGGAGTTTCTGTTCAGTTGCCATGTCCCTCTTTTGTGAGTCTTTTCCAGAGCCACTGCTTCGACGTATAGTTTCCCATCTTAATTTTGTGGCCTTCCTTCTCTGTTCTTAGATATATAGATTCATGTTTACCTGTAATAAGGTAATATATTATACGCTTGCTTTTTGTTTACCATCTGATTACATCAGTGGCCTATTTTCGTTTCTGTTCCTCTGGTCTGTTGCCATATGATGAGTTTATGTTTTTTTCTGTACCACAAATCAAAATGGAAAATAGCCGGGAGACAATCTAGGTGGAGCTTCACTAGTTAACATACCTGAACAATGAATGATACTGGACAACGACTGTTTAGCATTAAGACTACTGATAGAGCTAACCACTGGACTGTGAACTGATATGTTGATACGCTATAACCTCTCCATCAAAGAGCTGCACAAAACTAAAGCCTCCTGCATCTAGCAGTTTCATATGAAAGTAAGTCTTACTCTTCTGAGAAAGGTAACATATTATCTCAGCAAAATCTGCTTTCTGTAAATCCATGTCACTTAGTATAAACAACAGACTTCCTTTTATCTTGGTATTTATTAACACAGTCATTTTGGGCAGCACACATTTCAGGCTATGGACTTCCATCAGACCCACAGCCAGAAGACTCCAGGCAATGTCAGGGCTGGACAGAAGTTCACTGCCTGAATTGCCAGGGTTGTTCTGTGTATCTTTCAAAATACTTCAGCGTGAACTTCTTTTCAACTTCTTCTTCTTCTTCTTCTGAATGTTTCAGCGTGAACTTCTTTTCAACCCCCCTGGAGATCCCCTGGACTTCCAGGTCTTCTGAAAGTGAGTTTTAATGACAAGCTTCTGCCAGATCTTAGGAAGTTCTGGGGTGCTGACACATTTTCTGATGTTAGGATGTCTGGTATCAGTGGCAGTTTTTGTCAGCCTTTTGACCTTGAGGAAGGCCTTTTGTCAGCCTTCCTCCACAGCAGTGACGCCACTTGCTTTTTCTCCCAGATGCAGAACTGAGGTATTCATTGAAATTCCCAAACCAGGTCCATTGCAAATCTTTGTTCGGTTTATGTTGTGCATAGGCAAAAATCCTGGGCAAACTTGAGTCAAAACTGAGGCAGAGTCTTAAGAAATCCCTTCAAAGTGTTTCCTACTAGAGCACAGTTATGTTGGTTGAAGCTTCACCCCTTCCTATGTCACTGGTACCACTTACATACTGTCCCCATGCAGCAATGAATACATTATTAAAATCCCTTTGTTACTATCATTTTAGAGAAACCTTCTTCTGACATGTTTATTATCTGTATTTATGCTGCTCTTCATCTCTGCGCCGTCCTTGCCCTTCTGTGGTGCTACATGGCAGATGCCTCTCCTGGCTGCGTACTGCCTGTCACTCTGTCCTTCCCGGGGAAATTCCGACAAATCCTCTAGTATCGGCACTGCCTCAGTGTGGGAGACACATTAGAACGTGTTTCCAGCGCTGCGAGGGGAGACCCTCGGGAGCCGGGGTAATCCATCGGCGGTGGCCCGGGCTCTCGGAGGGAAAAGGGCCACCGGGGTTCGCTGACGTACGCAAGTAGCGCCACGGACGTCATCCTCCCACGGAACCTTCGCTTTGCGCCTAAAACAATTTTTTTTTTAGTATTTTTTTTTTTTTTCATAGCTTCCCACAATCGCCAGTGCCTCGCGAGCAAACAAGTCCCCTCAGGCCGCGGGGCCGGGCCCGCGCTGCCGCAGTGCCGCCCAGCGGCGCAGAGAGCGCGGGGAGCCGGGCCCGGCCCGCGGCCGCCTGGCGCTGAGTGCGCGGGGCGGGCGATGAGGGGTCCGCGGCACTCACCGGAGTGAGTTTCGTTCCCCTGGACATGCTGGTTGCTCTCTCCCCTCCTCGGGAGCGAGCCGGCCGCTGCCCATGGCTGCCTGGGAACAGAGCTCTGCGCTGGGGACGGGGTGCGTGTTTGCTGGGCTGAGCCCTCCCCTTGTCGCCCCAGCTGCCTTCTCCTGCTCCCTGGCTTTTACACCTGTGGATTTATCATCTTTCCCTTGAATTATACATCCCTGTTCCGGGGTAGTATTGTAAAATTTTAGCAATTCTTATTTTCTCCTCTACTACACAGGTAAGTTACCATTTTCCCTTCTGTTTAGACCTTGCATCTCTGTTTTTCCCTTCCCTGTCTGGGCCAGCCCTGGAGACAGTAAATGGCTGTGGGCGCTGGTCCACAGGTGAAATCTCTGCCCTGCTGGAGAATGTGACAGTGATCCATGTAATTTCTAATCAGTTGAAATCCCGTGTCACTCAAGTCAAACTACGCCACAATGCACCAATAGCAAATGATGCCTGAGGAGACATTGTGAATCTGACTGTGGAAAGAGCCTGTGCACGTCTGGGGGAGTATCTCTTTTTCTGGGATCTCTCCAAAGGATACAACACTGCTATGTCAAGCTACAGCTCATATTTATAGGTGCCAGTACACTAAATAAGGCCAGTTCATTGGAGAAATGCAGATTTAGTCTAACTTCTCTTCGCCAAACATCTGTCTGAACTAAAGTGTTCTTGACGGTAGATGAGGGTGTGTGAGCACACCCCACTCAGGATAGGGTGGAACCAGGATGTTGCCTGCCTGAGAATGTGAAGCTGCCGCTTGGCAAAGCACACAACCTCTGGAGACATGCCCAGAAAACCGGAGCACCCCACAAAAGAAATAAAGCAAGCAAACAAAAAAATGCAAGCAGAAGAGGCTCTCAAACTGGCTTCTTTACTTGGGCCAGAGGCCGGTTATTTATTTTTTTATCTTGACATTCTCCTGTAAACAACACCCAAGGACAGAGAAAGCACTGCCCATCTTACATCTACTCATCTACCCATCTACCCATCTACCCCTTGGCTGCATCCCCTAGGACAGTCCCTCACAACCCTTGAATCCTTTTCTTTCTTTTTTTCTCATAAGAGAGCTTTTAGGCTCAAAGTTTCAGGTTGAAATCTGCCCTCAGGTTCCCATTGTACCCACTTTCTTTGGATAAGCTGGTCACCTCAGGAACCAGCAGCACTCTATTGCATCAAGTTATCTGTTCCTGTCACTAGACTTCTTGTAGTCACACTTCAAAGCTCTGTCCCTGCACTGCTCCAGTTCTCTTTGGTGTCCACCCTGTGATATCAACATAGAAATGGCATTGTAAACTTTATCATGATGTATGCTGACAACCTGGGACCAGCCTGGATTTTGGCAGACAGGGCTAGGGAAATACAAATGATGCATGTGACTTACAGTGTGCCTCTTTATGGATAGAAACCCATATCTGTCCCTGTGATCATCTTGAGTTTCTTCACCACCTTCAGCATATGGGGATGGAGGCAAAGGGTGAATGCAGAAGAAGAGGTTAAAAGAATGTGCAAGATATCTGAGGCAAATTATGGAAATGGCTGCGATACAGACATTAGAGATTATTAGATTCTAACTTGAATCTCAAAGGACACCATGACTAGCAACAGCAACCTGGAGATGAAAAAATGACAAGAAGCTGAGGACTGGCTGATGACATTTGTTCTGACATTACCAATACAAGGCCAAGTGCCACCTGCACAGAGTTAAGATTGTTTCAAATAGAATTCAGCTAAAAGCATGACTTTTTTTCCCCAAAATGTTTTACAGTATGCAACTGCCAACTTCTGATCTGATACTGGAAGTCCTAAAGCCAAATTTACTGTGTCCCCACACTACAACTCCTTAAAATATCTTCAGGTTTTTTTTCTTTGCATAGTTCTCCTCTGACTGGTGGTCTGGCACTATTTAGGTTATAAAATTCAAAATAGCCGTTGCCTGAGGTGACTAGATTTTCAGGGAAGTGTTTCATGCAGGATCCATCTGCTATCTTTGAACACAACAGTCTGCATTGAGCCACTTGATTGCACCAATTTGGGTCATTCGGAAGTGTAATTTTGGCACAATATTTAAACTGCTTTTTTGAAACAAAATGCAAAAATGAAAATATAGAAAACTTGAAAAGTAAAAAGAAGAAAAAAGGATGAAGGCATTATTTTTTTTTCTCTTCTCTTTTAGCAGGAGAACTTTTTCAGTAACAGACACGCAATGAACAATTAACCTTTACATTACACTACTCAATCTCTACTTATGAAAAAATTGTATGAAATTTCTTTATAAGCAGAAATTTATTTTTCATGAAAGAAATTTATATTTGAATGAGCCCTTAGAAATTATTCTTTCTAATAGCTTATATGCGGCAGACTTTTTTTATATAAAAAGACTTTTGGTCAAACAGTTCTGCATGTTCTGATCAACTCATGGAAATCTTTGTTACAATGGAGAAGGCTCCCTTTTGTTTTGGCAATGCCAACATCAGAAGCTACTGTAAGTTGTGGCTACAGGGTGTTCCTTTCTGGTATACACTTCCAGACCACCAAGTTTTTTTTACTTCAAATCCTTACATCTGGTTTTGGTTTTCTGTTTTTTTTTTCCTAGAAACAATGCATGCTCAGTGCTGTTAAAGTTAAAATACCATCAAGGATTTTTAATGTGATTTATTAAGGCAATGCAATTCCTGACAAGTGAGGAGCCCTGGATGTTACAGAGGGTGCTACTGAACTGCATGGATGGCTTGTGACTAAAGATTCATTGGTGTCCTGTCTATCCACTGATCACCCTGCAGTTACAGCATGGAGCAGCTCATTTCTCAAGGAGGAGTCTACAACATCATTGCAGTGTGACGTCTTTGCAGTGTGTCTATTCCATAGTCAATGGGACAAAAAAAAGCTCTAACTAGAAAGTGTTTGTAACATTTCACAATGTCTAATGCATAGTAGTAGATCTCTTAAGTGTCAAGCTTGCTCAGTTAGGAGACAATTAGGCCTTGGGACTTGGTCTCAGGTCCTAGTTGTTGACACTAGCAAATGCTTTGAAGGTAGGGAAAGGAGTGCCTTATTGTTATAATTGCTGTCCTTTGGCTGAAATACTTAAACAAATTGCATTTTCTTCTGCTGAGAGCTGTTTATCCCAATGTAAATGTAGATACAAACAAACAGAAGATAGCTGGTGTTTTCAAAGCCTGAACATCTATCCTATCTTCCCCGGTTTAGTTCACAAACTACAGAGGCCAAGCTTTTCCAGTGCCAAACTGTCGTTATCCTGTTGGAAGCCACTTGGGAAACCAATAGGGTTTTTTAACCCCATTCCCATACTTGAAAAGTAGTGGGGGAAAAGAATCATGTACCCTATGACTTGCCAGGAGTATGGCAAATGACTTCTATATAAACGTGAGTGGAGCCCCAGTTGAAATCAGCAAACTTGAGCTACAACTGGCAGGTTAAGTAAAGATGGAGTTTTACCCCAAGGGATTTTACCTGTGAGATGGCCAATGCTCAGAGGTGTGAATTTGGGCTGGGGGGAGTCCATCCTTTTGCTAAACACACCTTAATTGACAAGGACAGCCTGTCTACCTGTGCTTGGGTTTTTCAGTGTTTCAGTGTTATTTGTATATTTGTATAAAATGTAACATCTAAAAATCACCTAACACACTAGCTCATGAAAGTCTAGCTGTCCAATACAAAACAATCATGAAACAAGGATCTATACTATTCATGTTAAGTTTTCAAGAGAGTCAGGTCATGCTGCTGTAACATGGCTTTCTTCCCCTTTGAACTGGAGACTTTCAGCAATATTATTAGAGAAAGGCTTTGGAGCTCTCACCACTGAAGGCAATGTCATGAAAAGCTTGTACACTGCCATGGCTGATAGCCTACTGCTGCTGAAAGGTGTTTGTAGCTCCTGGCAGTCTCTCGATGACAGCAGCTGTCTAGTGACAGATGTCATTTACCAAAATGTAGTCCTGCTCTAGTGATAGGTACTGAGAAAATGCACAGCTGAACTCCCTTTGTTGTTTCTCTTCCCTCATTAGTGTTGTCATACAGCTCTGAAATCACTATTGCTACATATTTTTTTCAGTTTGTGTTTTCTTGCAAAGAAAAGCTTACCTTTTCATTTATAAGATGACTCTTTTCAACCATAATAACATGACAAAAACTTGTACTGGAAAAGAGCAAAGAGTTAATTTTTTCTCTGGCTGCCCCCAAGTGACCCCTTGTTCCCACTGCTTTTGAAATTCCTGGAGTTTGGTTAGCCTGAAAAATTACAGCTATAGGAAAAGTTATGCTTCACGAGTCTATTTTAAAAAGGAACAGCAGAATTTTAAAAATAGAATCCTCCTATTTTTTTTTTCCTGACTGTGGCATCTCCAGCCCAAGTATGTTGATGTAATTTCCAAAGAACTAAGAAATGTCTTAGGTCACATTTAAGTCAGGTCAGCCAAATCCAGGATCAGTGAAAAAATGAGTTGTTCATCTGGTCTGGAATGAGATCTTTCTTCCCATCATTCGTAGTTATAAAGATATCTTTTGTGTGGTTGAAGCTAAATTTAAGCCCAGCCTGAGTGTATTTGTGTACTATCTATGCCTGTTTTATGCATCAGCAGCACACTGCCTTAGTAGTCTGCACATACAATTAGGGCTTTATGATCTTTGAAGTCAGCTAATACAAAGATTTATATATTTGTAGCAAAAAAAAAAACCCTAGGAAGTAATAGGAATAGGTGTTTCTTAGAGCTACAGTCTGATTCTTCTTTGACTTGTGTTGGTTTGGCTCCATTACCTTCAAAGGAGTTAGTCCTTTCCCTGATTTGAGCACCAGAAGAAGAAAAGAAAATCCATCCCTGAATGTATGCCCAGGGAGATCTGCTTTTACAGATCTGCTTTGGTTTGGTTTCAGACCATAGCCCTGCGGAGGGGAGAGCACCGAAAGAGAGAGCAGACCCTGCCACGGGCTTTAAACTGTGCGGGGTTTCTTCTGACCAACGACTCCCAGCAGCCCCTGAAAGACTGGGACTGAGCCCGGCTCTGGTCACCGATGCTGAAGGGGTGGACCTGACGCTGACGTGCAGCTCTCAAGGGGGCCAGATTGCCGAGGGGGTTCCTGCCTGCTCGCTGGTGACGCTCCACCGGGCAGGCGGGAGAAGGTCACGCCTGGGTGCAGGACTGTTCCGAGAAGTGTGGACTGAATGAAGGATGCGGTAAGGTGAGAACACACTGATTTAATATATGCACTACTATTTTGCAAGTAACTGTCTTACAGGCTGTTTCTTTCTTTGTCAAAGCATGCAGGTACTGTAATAGGATTTAAATGTATAATGAGTTGAACTTTAACAGATCTATAGTAGCAGTTAACTAGCAAAGGAAAGTCCATGTCTAGCTATTTCCTGCTGCTACAATGTTTTGATAACAATGATACACAAAGACTTGTTTTGTTTAGCATGCGCCTTATTATTGCATTTTAGACAAAGTCTTGATTCTCTTAGTCCAAGACAAAGTCTCAATTGTCTCCATTTGAGACAAAATCTCAGGACAAAAAATATCTATTTGAAATGTCCCAAACTACAGAGGAGTAAGGAATCAGATTAGCATCAACTTTGCTTCTAGCTACAATTAAAACGAAGATAAGGCAAATATGTATTTTCTAACTGGAGGGACATATTTAGGAAAGATTTTGTACCTCATCATTCCCTAATTATGAAATCAGAAAAACGAAAATATTCTCCCCATTCTCTGCACACACACCCCACCCCAGGCAGACCTGTTCTTACTGTGCCAAGATTTGTTTTCCTACAGCGGAGTTTCTCTCTGAGAGCTCACAGGCATGGAGAGCAGTTTTGTTTAGTACCCCCGGGTGCTAACCTTGTTAACCAATGTTTACTTTTGTGTTTCCAGCTTTCAGCAATGAGGCAGGTCGATGGATAGTGAAGATGGTGGTGGTGGGGAGAATGGTAAGGAAAATTCAGGAGCTGGTTTTACGTCTTTCAGTTGTGCAGGCTCATAGGCAAAATGGCTAGCAGCCTTTTAGCTATACTAAAACAAAAAACCCCAGCCCTTGGCAATGGTCGCCCTTCTGCCTTGGTTTTGGTTTGTTTGGGTTTTTTCAGGATGGTGGGAAACAAACACAGCCAGCCTCTTGACTTTTTGCAAGTTATAAATGCTGTACCAAATTCTAGTTTCAACACCAGAAAATGTTTTCTCCTGTTGTTCAGAGTGACTCCAGATGCTGATGTACTTAGTTACACAGCACAAGTAACTCAACTGGAATGAAAAAGCAAGGTAGTTGAGTTTATATTCATCTGTCAATATTCCTAAGGGACAGACTGTTCAGCCTGCCAAGTTTGCTCTGCTTATGCATGCAGAGCGTGAACTTAAACCGACTGGCGATTCCGACAGTAGATTCTCCCTGATGAATAGGGGATCTCTTCTGCTGTAATGTGGTGGAGGTGGCGTGATTCCTTCTACCATAACCATTCCCCTGTGTCTCACAATATCAGGAGATGGGCTGAATGTTTGGCAGGAAAAGAAAGAAAAAAACCATGGTAGAACTGAGTTTTTCTTCATCAAATGTTCACCTGACCCAAGTCCCATTATCAGAGGAAAAACCCTCAGCTTCTTCCTAGGCTTTTCTATGCTTCTCACTATTATAATATCTGGGAGATTCACATATATTTCTTCATCTTTCTATTCTAGTGAAGTGAAGGATTGTCATCTCTCTATGTGAAACAGAACAGGGGGATCAAAGCAAAAAGTTCCTTTTAACTTTGGGAGAGCAGTCTGGAACAGTTGTAAGCAAACATTTAGAATCATAGATTCATAGAATATGCTGAGTTGGAAGGGACCCACAAGGATCATCGAGTCCAATTCCTGGTTCTGCACAGGGCAAGCCTGAATATCACACCATGTGCCTTAGACTGTTGTCCAAATGCTTCTTAAACTCTGGCAGTCTTCGTGCTGTGACCGCTTCCATGAGAAGCCTGTTCCAGTGCACAAACACCCTCTAGGTGAAGAACGTTTTCCCAATATCCAACCTAAAACTCCCTTGACACAGCTTCAGGCCATTCCCTTGGATCCTGTCACTAGTCACCAGACAGAACAGACTGGTACTTGCCCCTCCACTTCCCCTCATGAGGATGTTGAAGACTGTGATGAGGTCTCCCCTCAGTCTCCTCTTCTCCAGGCAGAACAAACGAAGTGACCTCAGTCACTCCTTGTATGGTGCCCAAAACTGCCCCCAGCACTCCCAGCACTCAGGTGAGGCCGCCCAGTGCAGAGCAGAGCGGGACAATCCCCTCCCTTGCCTGGCTGGCGATGCTGTGCCTGATGCCCCCAGGACATGGTTGGCCTTTCTGGCTGCCAGGGCACTGTTGACTCAGATTCAACTTGCCATCGACCAGGACCCCCAGGTCCCTTTCTGCAGTGCTGCTTTCCAGCCTCTTGTTCTCCCCGTTTTCAAATAACTTGCCTTTTTTTACTCTACATGGCTTTGTATTTGACTAACTGTCATCCCTTATTTAAGATAGTTCCATAGGGGATCTCCACGTTGCTAGACCATACAAACAATAGCAATCTCCATCCCAAACACAGGAGCAAGTCAATGCCTGTAGCAGAGCAGACGTACAAGACACATGTGAGAGAAAACCAACTACGGCCAACATTCAGTGCATGTTGGAAATATATGAAAGAAAAAGCAGAAAATACGGGAGAATCTGTGAAGCAGAGGAACAAAAGATTATTCGATCCTGTGGTCTGGGAAGAAACCAGGGAATGTGTCTCTGAGGAAAATTGAAATTAAGAGCCTCTTTAGCTGAGCTCTGTGTGGCAGGAGCTGGTAAGGACAAACAAAGGAACTGCCTTGTGATCTTTGGCTTCTGAGCCATTTGAGGAAACAGTCTCGTAACCAACTCAAGGGAAAAGTGGCTCCACCACAAATTTCTTCACGCAGCAGAAACAACCCTCAGCACATTGGCTCCAATGCCATATTAAGGCACAAGTGCACAGACAAAAGCATCTGGCTCCCAATTGGAAAGACAGGCCCCAACAGCAGCTGCCAGTGCACAGCAGGTTTGCTGATATGTGGGTTGGATCCACTGTGTGCATACTATGTATCTGGCATAGACAGGTGCAGCAAATGTTAAATGTCAGATTTAAAAGTTGGAGGACTCAAAAAACACAAGTATGGGAAACCAGGATGGTTTGTGCAGGCAGGTCAAAGTTACCCTCACACATGTGCCATGACCAGGGCTGCTTGGCTGGGCTCCCCCTCCTGAGCTTTCCTGTTCTTGTTGCCATCAGGCGTCCCACTGACAAATCTGGCCTGGGCAGTGGCAAGCTGTAGTTTCCCTCATGGTCCACTGTGAGAACCTGGGCTTTCACCATGGATGGTGGTGTCTGTGATGAGTAAGTAACCTTACAGATATGCAGAAACCAGTCCTGAGGAACCAGCACTCAATCCATGCCACCAAGTGTAAGCAGAACTTGTTGGCCTAAGCCTCCTGGTCTCTCCTGCAAGGAAGACAGGCAAGACTGAAAAGAACTGTGGGCAAGTGGGAGGGGGCCAGACGCCCAAAGGAAGCCAAGTCTGAGTGCCAGCAGTTGAGACCCTGAGACTTTCTGAGCTCAGGCAGCTACAGGTCTAGTTGCTGAGCCTCTTTCTTCTGTGCTTTCCCATGAATGAGGGGCACTTGTGCTGATACCAGCACATCTCAGACCAGAAACCACAATTAGAGACCTCCCTCTTCATATCCGTAGGGATCCTCTGTTTGTATCTCAGAGCTGTGACAGGGTGGTGGTATGAAGGGAATCATCTCCAGTTGTGCATAAGCATGTTGTGCAGTGGCACCTGGAAGTAAATACCAGAGTGCCCTAATCAGTGTGGGGTATGTGTAGGAAGAATGTCAGACCGTGCAGTGGCATCTCCCTGGGTGTAAGGGGCTTTGGGCAGCGTAACTGGATCATGTAGTAAAAAGCAGATTTCCAAGGGTCCTGAGTATACTCTGTGGGGCTCAGCGTGCCCTTCCTGGTCTGACAGCCGTTGCAGCTGAGAGATCTGCTGTTACTCCCATGCCTCAGGCAGCCATCGCCTCCAGTGAGAAACAGGGAAATGGGAGAGGCAAATGAGTGAGAATGGGGTAAACAGTATTTTGCTCAAACTGAAGAGGGGAATGTCCTTGCTCAGCAGTTATTCTCAGCTACCCCAGTGTCTCTGGGCAAGCTCCCTTCAGAAAAACAGAAACTGATCCCGGCCAACATCTTCTATAAGAGAGAGCAAAGAGGAGACCAGGATGGGAGAGCAAACAAATTCTCCCCTTTTCAGGCTGTGTTCCTCAGATTTTGTTGCTCATCCTCAGTTCAGCCCAAGGTAATAATCACCAACGGCATTTTCCTCACTTTGTATAGTACAGGAGAAACCTGGGTTTCAAGCCTTTGACGATTCTTCAGAAGGTGGATACACACTCTCCCAAAACAAGGGTTTTTCCTTCCTGGGAAAGCAAAGCCAGCAGTCCAAACTGGAGTTAGAGAAGCAAATATATTTACATAAAATACATAACACATTGTAATAATTAAATAAATAATGAATTAAATTTATGATTGGGTAAGTTATAGTAATAAAATATGAACTATTTATGCAAACCAAAATTCTTAACCTCCCAGAGGCAAATATTCAGTGCATGGAGGAGCTCTTCCGAGGTGCCCAGAAGCACTGACACCAAGCAGCAGCTCCATACTTTCCCCAGGAAGGTGTAAGAGCACAAACAGGCCAGCAAACCTGGAAGCACATAAAGTAATTTTCCTAGCTGTTAGTGCAGGTTACTGTGCCCTGGGTGTTATCGGCAGGTCCTGGCAGATTTGCTGGTCACCATGCCCCAGTATGCAGGTTCCTGCTTCCAGTTTCTGTTGTGCTTTTCTGCCACAGTCACTTCTTTCCCCTCCCACATGAATTGCTGTGGAGTAAGGAAAAAGGCAGCAGCCCAGAGGGACAAAATGAAAGGCAGCGAAGAGCCTTGTGGCCTACCTGCTTTCTTTTTCTTCCCTCTCCAAGCCAAAAAGTTCCTGAGCATGAGCAAGCCTAAATGTAACTTGGCACCAGTGCCACAGATAAATGTCAGTATTTTCCCTGGCAGTTAGAAACAAAACTGTCCGAGGAGAGTTTTCTCTTAGAGGATGGCCTCCCTGCTGTGTAGGTTTCTCACAGGCTATGCATCCCCCAGAGGGCAGGTGAGTGGGGTTTTCCTTCCTATGCTTGCAGTAGAGAAGCCCTAAGAGCTGCCTGGATGCTGGGGGCAATGCTGCTCCCTGCTATGAGCTCCCCAAGAGGTGGTGAATATGGGAATGTATGTGCACATGGGGAAGAGCAAGCACAGCAGCGTTGGCTGCCTGATAAAGCCACACTGAGCTCTGTTATCACTATGGGGTATGCTTACGAAAAAAAGCAGGCTAATGTGATCCAGGTAGTCAGAGAAGACGATTTACAGACCTGCCTCTTTTGAATGCTGCAGAAAGAAAGAAAAGCCTTATGGCAAGTTGGAGCAGCCTGTGAAGTGTATTAGAGTAAATAACTCCTTGCAAGCAGCAGTCGAAACAAAAACAGGATCAACAGCTGCTCTACCCAGCTCACAACTTGTCCTGCCTACTCCAGGTTGAGCTCCAGGCTGATGCCAAGTTCTCTGGCTTTGGAAGAAAATGCTTAACAGTTTGATCAACTGAGATTGCTGGATAGCATCTCTTGCAGATACACAAGCATTTCAGGAAGCAGTAGGAATTATGGACTGGCCATAATATGGCTGTTATTTCTCATCATCAATATGGATATAAAGAGCTTTGAAGGGCAGACTATTTTTAGGTATCTAGATGTATTCCCGATGAAGATTCAGCCTTCAGTCACTACAGTCCGGTAATTCTTCTGGTTTGATATCGTTATTTTTCTCAACATTATTTATTGGTATTTTCCCTTACATTTGTTTCCAAGAAGTCTGTCTAGGAGTACTATAGCAAAGATACCAGTTTCATCAGCAAATCAAGTAATTCATGTATTCTGCTCTGGATTATTTTTTCTGTGTAGTTTTACACAGAGAGGAAACTGCAACAATCATGGATATATGCTGTGGATAAACATTAACTACCGAATTTTTTTTCAGAAGAATATTGAGAGCAAATTAGGATTATCACAGGAAAACGGCTTGACATTTTTTTACTGGTGCCCATGGGAAATGCTGATCACCTACATGCTTCAGTAATCCAGCATATGTTTGATAGCTCTTGGTTAATTCCAATTATTCCCTCTGCAGTTTAATCTTCGTCAGCCAAAAACAGAATCCAAGTGCATATGTACAATTTCCACAGTAACAGATACAACAAATCAGACACTGTAACATTTGTTTCGAAGGATTCTTCTCCATCTGGTGGTAAGGGGAAAAATCAAAGTGAAAGGCCATATCATTCACCAATTGGACAACAATTACTTAGCTGGTATGAGGCTAATGCTCCCTGCATGAGCAGCAGATCTACAATTATTGCAGTCAGAGTTTTCTTAATATCTGGGATGATATCCTAGCTATCACAGTGAGATAATTTTCTGTCCTAAACGGAGAAGTATTTCTTCTCATTATGTACACTGCTTAGCACTGGGGCGATGAATAGCAGGCTTGCTTAACAGAAGTCAGATTAGGAGAATCTTCTGTGTTTAGAAATATTTTATTCACCATAAGTCTTTTTAATGGGCTGTTGACTGACCTCTTTGCTTCAAAAAACAGCCAACAAAGTAGCCTGTCTATTTGTCGGTTCATATGTCTGGATATGAAAGGTGACAAATGACATCTTCCAACTTGCAATATGCCAGGTTTGCAACCTGCAGTCTTCTATGCAAAGACTGTGAAATACAGCTTTGAGATGTTTTACACAAGGACTTCACTGTGGGACTGTCTCTAAGATACAACCCGACATTTCCAAAAGTGGAAAGAGCTACGCAAAATTATGTGCTCCCCTAGAGCCTGAGTTGATTTGAAGCCACAAAGTCAACCCTGGAGTTTTGTACTGACTCCGCATACTGAAGCTATGAAGTTACACTTCCTCTCTCTCGAGTAACCCTACCAATAACTACTATTTGCAAGCAGAAGACATTTTCATTTAAAATCAGGATTTCTCTCAATGCTCTTCACTATTGCACATGCAACTAAGACAAGCAGTCTTTGCAGCTGTCATTACTTTCATTCCACAACGAAACTGAGGAGATGTTTGTTAAGTATCAAACTCCAGTCCTTGGGACAATTAACATCTTGGCAAGTCTCCTGCTGTGATATCTGGTGGACAGTCATCAGTACATCAAATTATGCATGCTTGCAATTTGATCTTGACCAACGCAATTTCCTTCCCCTCTTCAGGAATTCTTTCACTGCTTTTATGCCCAAGGGATAGATGGAAAAGATAACTGTACACAAACTGCTTCAGCTCTGAAGCTAATACTGAAAAGATAATTTTACTTCTGTTTATACTGCTACTTTGCTCTACAAAAATTATCTTAACAAACTGTGAAATTCAGCATTAAAAAAAAAAAACCACATGAAAATGTATTTCCATTTATCCAAACCGGCCCTTTTGTGGTCTATTATAGCCTATATAAGAGACAATGGCTTATCTATGGTAGAAAGGCAAAATCACACACACAGAGTTGTAACTTGGTAGAAATTTCATCCTATAACATAATGATTTTTAAGCATTTAAGAAAGCAGATTTGAATTAACTGACTATAGAAATTATCTTAAATGTACAAGCAATATCAAGAGGCAGGAGAACACACAAATTGGTTTGCCTCTGCCACAAGTTACAGAGCACTTCAGAGTTCATATTACACAGGCCAGAGTAATCTTTTTTAATTAAAAAAAAAAGGAAACTTCTCATGAAGCAAATAAGAACTTTAATGTCAATAAAAATATTCTGGTTTACATTATTATTCATACTTGTATGGTATCTGTAGAAATATTTTTCAGGTATTTGTGAAATTTGACATCTTTTGGAAAGTTTAACATCTTTATTACTTTCAGCAGACCTTTGAAATTCAAAGTCATTCATCTCAGAGACAACATTTTTCCTGTGTTCTGTGAATTTCTGTGTGAGAGTCATTGAGATGGAAACTGTTGGGAACTACCACTGCTTTTCTCTTGTTGGTTTCTCCAGGAAAGGTCAAGGCAGTCTGCCAGTATAGTAATTGGGCAACATCACTGTTTTAAAGACCTGAGTTCTTGCTGACACTGAAACAGTAATAGGAGATGAAGCATTAAGAGAAATTGTACAGCAAAAGCAGAATGAAATTTCTGGACTCATTTTAATAGAGATGAAGCTTAAGAAGGTTTAGTATGGTAGAGGAAACAAAACTTGATTTCTGCTAAGTGGTCTTCCAGCTCCAGGGTCTGGACCAAGTAACTCCTACTTATGCCTAACCCTCCAAACCTGATTAATTAAATGTCTGCAATGACTCAATAAATGGCAAGAGTCTGTATGTCTCAATACACGTCGCAGGGGACTTCTCTCCTCTAGCTTTTTTCTCCCTTGAAAACAAGCTAGAACATCCAATTCCCTATGCCCCAGTCATTAAATAGTGCCATTTAAACTACAGTGTCAGTTCCTGATACATTAGAAAATGGCAGATTTAAGACTCTCTGGGCAATCTTTTTTTGTCCCTCCCCATGTGCATATGTTTTCTTACAAACCCTTCCATGACACAGTCATATTTTAGACTTTCCCACAGGATGCATGCCTCATTCTGTGCAACACAGGATAATCACACCCAGTGGCAGAAAGAAATTAGCATAGCAATCTTAATCTGGTATTTCCTAATTTTCCTAATTTCCTTATCCTTCAATGTTTGGCTGCACTAACCTAAACAATATTCTTTCAATGTAATTTTTTAATGTTACCATTTAAATATATATGTATGTGCATTTGTGTATCTCTCCATCTATCTGGATCTGTAAATGTATTGGTAAACACAAAAGAAAAAGATAAAAGTTGTTTGTTTTTAATTCTTTCAGAATCGTTTGATCTCTCAGCGCTTGTTTTAGCAGCTGCCTGACTGTTTTTCCTCATATGTAAACTTCAAAGTCAATCAGAGGTCAAAACTCTGGACAAAGACAGAATAAGGAAAACAGTGGTGACTGGCATATGTGATGGGAAGAAACAGAGGAGCTGGGTCGTAGAATACTGTGTGTTTCTGGCCACAGCAGGGGGGGGAATTATCTACCTCTTGGACATAACATTTCCTGATCTGAACGTTTGATAGAGTTGTCAAGGCTTGATACTTGCCTGGAAATGTATCTCGCAGAGAAATGAAGGGTACAGCCATGCTCAGAAGGACTTGACATTCACTGCTATTCTTGGTTCAAGCAGTCTGAAAATAGCTTAATAGATTACCGTAAAAATGCTGCAGAAAAACAGCTGGTTTCTGTTAAATGCAGAGGGTTTCAGGGGTGGGTATTGGTTTTGATTCCCAATTTGTTACTTGCTATTTCTGGTCATAGGAAAATCAAAGGAAATGCAAGTCCTGGAGAGGCAGCTTCTGTAGCAGAGTAATGTGGGGCACTTTCTGTAGGCATGTGCAGTCGTGGTACAGGATGTGTCTTCAGTTCATGCTTGTTTTTCCTTCGGGAGAACATCTGCCTTTCCCTCCTTCATGTGTCTGCGGAATCAGGCCCCTGCTTGTGCAGAGCCCGGCAGAGGGCCATGAGCAAGAGAGAGTCCCTCCGGCTGGGGGTTGTAGCCTTGCAACTTGCCTGGTATCTGGTAAAACAGCCTGCAGAAATTGGGAACACCTTAGTGATTCACACATCCTCGAAGCAGCTCCTGCCAACAGAGTCGCTGGAGAGGCCCAGCAGAGGCAGAGGTGGATTCCTCCATAACCTATATGTGTATATGTGTGTGTGTGTTTGGGTTCGAAGGGACCTTTATGAGTCTTCAGATTTTGGGTAGGTGATGGGAATTCGTTTAAATGACCTACAGAACAATTTGTTCTTAAAAAAAAAAAATAGTCTTTACCAGTTTAACCAACAGGAAAGATGGAAATGGGACCAGTGCCAATGAACCTCCCCCAGTCTTCTTCGTTTTCATAAGTTTTGCTTTTCCTACAGAAGGCTTAAAAATATGTGATTTGTACCATATGGGCCAGAACCAGGTATCCCTGAAGGCATCCCAGGAGGTAGGCGGCCCCTCAGCTGTGTAAAATCTCAGCAATATTACGGGGGGGGTTGAAAATGCCAAAGCAAACCTGGTGATCCTTCTGCAGGATACTGGTGGCAAAAACTTGAGTAACAATATAATTTTAATTATTGTTATTATTAAATTACTTCAATTATTTTCCTCAAATACATTAGCTTGTATTTGTTGCTTCTTCTACTCCCACATTAAAAAAAACCTCAAAAACCCAAACAAAACCATGCCCAGGTTCTAGTTAAGCTAAAAGTCAGGCTGTGAAGCCTAGGACTGTAAGCTGTGCTGAGCGACATTGTTTTAATAGCCATAAGAAAGACACTTTTTAGCTCAGGGAAGCAGACAAACTTTTCCCAGCTGCATGAACAGCAGGCAGAGCTATAGCCTGCCACTGGGTGGGAAAGAAGCTGTGAATGGGCTTCCTTGCAGCTTGTGGGATGGTAAATGAGTAAGAGATCAACAGAAGGAAAATGCTATGGGCCTGGCTGGCTGGTGTGACAGGCAGAGCACACCTTTCTCTTACTGTGAGCAGCCCTGCAAATGCTAAGTAGAGTTTCACCCTCGAAACTCCTTCTAATTCGAGGAATATAATTAATGTGTGGCTTACTGTCCCTTGTTAACATGACCAGAGGCAAAATTATTCTCTGTAGGTTCTCATTCAGTGACCTTTTTCTACATAGTTCAAGGCCACCGAACATCATGCCTTCCCTTAATTAGCTTTTTACCAGTTTTTGTTTTAGCTGAGTATTAATTTTCAGATTTGCTTCAATGAGTTCCGCAAGAATTAAAAATTTACTTACTATTTATCATAAATCCACCATTTCTCTACCACTAACACCAAAGTGAAGAAAAAAAAAATCCAGCAAGAAGTCGGTGAGAGAAAAGGAAGAAAAAGCGTGAAGCATCTCTGCAAAAAGCCATGTAGGAAAGGGATGTAAGAGGTGTAAAGAGCAGCTGAAGAGATGCAGGAGAGAGCAGCTGGGAAACAAAAGCAGAAAGGCTGCTGGAGCAAAGTTGGCTGTAGGCGGCCCGGATGGGAGGAAGGGGAAGTGGGAGCAGAAATGGGAGCGGGGAGTTTGTGTTTGGTCTTCAAGCAGAGGGTGAGGAGCTTGCAGTGAGGAATTAAAAGACAGGAAGGAAGCCAGTGAAGGCAAATAAAGAGTGGAGATACAGTTTATGTAGTGAGAGAAAGATTACTTTAGAGGTAGCATTGGGCATCATGTGCTGGTGGACTGAATAACGTAATCAGGTTGAAGCAGCAGTCGTGATTCTTTAGGAGACAACCCAGAAAAGAATACTGCGGCTTAATTTTAATCCTTTTTAACCCAGGGTCTCTCCATATAAAGGATGAGCATTGTGTTGCCCTGAGCACTAAATGGAGTGCGTTGTGTTTTGTGCCTTGTCATTGATTCTAAATACCTTTTGTGTTTTGGGGCTCTGAAAACAAAGGTCAAGTACTAGCAAATTCTGTTTTCTGTGAGAGATTTAATTAAATCCTAAGGACAAAGGCAGAGTACTAGAAACAGCTATTGAGTGTGAAAGATGGGTAAATTTGCATTACCATTTCTCTATATCAGTTTGCACATAGCTCTGTAATTAGTGGTTTTTTTGGTTGGTTGGTTGGGGCTTTTTTTGT
This sequence comes from Rhagologus leucostigma, assembly GCA_013397725.1. NCBI lineage: Eukaryota > Metazoa > Chordata > Aves > Passeriformes > Rhagologus > Rhagologus leucostigma. Next base: position 466,078 of record VZTD01005870.1, read on the forward strand.
TTGTTTTGATCAACAGGAGAATAAATATTTTAAAACTCAAGTCTTATAGATGTTATTTTCTGCATGTAAGTTGTCCAATACATGCTCGGGAAAAGATGCAAGGAAATAGAGTGAGGAAGCACATAGAGTAGGATGGAACAGTTCCTGAATATAGATTTGGTCTAATAATTTAGTGAGTTTAAATTGTAGGGCTGGAAATGGACTGGGCTGCCTAAGTGGTTTTTATCCTTTACGGACAATAGCAGCAAACCAGAGGGTTTCAGCAATTAATAGAATACTGCTAATCACAACTTGCTCATGAATAACCTGAGTAAACTGCTCAGGTGCTGTGGAAAGCTCTGGAGCCAGAAGGGAAAATATTTTTCAGTTGTTCAATATCAAGGCATTATTGTATTAGTCAAATATGCTTTAGAGGGTCTGAATTTTGCCATGCCAACCTATTTTTTCTCATATAAATAACAAAAAATGAATTAACATATTAAAAAAAGCCAAGTTATTGAAACTGAATGCAGCTAATTTTCTGGCAGACAGAAACCAAGAGATGCCTCATGTCTGCCCCAACTGATCCTTCAATTTAACAGGTGATAAGGAAGGAATTCTTTTTCAGCTATTGATAAGGCCTCTGAAGCAAAGAGTATTACCATATAAATCTAGCCATGCTAGTGCATGAAGTTAAGAAGATAGACATGATGAAGTCATATGTCTATGGGAGCAAGAAACCATCTAGTTTACCCACAATTTTGAAACTATGTATGAGTAATGCAGCTCCTTCTCCCAGTGTCAGATTTGACGTACAGGAAAAATCTCACAGACAGTGGTTCTAAAACCAAACAAATCAGAACATGCCACAAGAAAGGACAAGCTGGGGACCCGTAGGTGCAGAGCACATCAAGTTGCAGTGTCCCAAGTCCCACTGGGGGATTACCCTTCCAGAGAAAAACTTCAATTCTCTGCAGATGCAGGGCAGGACGTATTTCATAGCAGGGCAGTCCTCATGGCAGTCAGACTTTGGAGGTCACAATGAACCCACTACATTTTACCTGCAAGCTAACAGATTGTCCCCTGGGGTAGACCTGCTAGGCCCTCTCTGTTCCACTACGGCATTCTCTCTGATAAATAAGCTTTTGTGCTGTGCCAGGGTGGTCTTCTCCCATGTTTCCCGCACGGCTCTGCACCTCTGTGCAGAGACATCTTGCAGACATCTCTGCCGGCAGACATGACTCATTTTGGGGAGTCTGCATGTGGGGTTTTGCAATAGTCTGATCAGGACGTGAAAAAAGACATTAAGGAAATGTGTATTCAGAAGTACAAGGCACCCCACCACGATCACATAGATGCTATAAAGATGACTGCTGTGAAATGATCTGTTGGCTGCCCAGGGTGAGGTGGGGGGATTAAAACCTCCACCCAGCTGAGAAGAATGGTGGCTAATAGCTGATTGTCTCCCGCACTGCACGAGACACACATTTCTTTCCTCATTTTCCCATGGTGTGGCATTATCTCCAGTGCTTTGCAGGCACTTCCCCTCAGATTCAATCCAGTCTAAAGAAGCCCAAATGAAAGGCTGGATGTCATGGCTCACATCAAACGAAAGGGGGGACTTCAACTTAACAAGATGCAGAGCACACACCCTTCTGGTAGGGGATGCTCTGGGTGCAGGTTTGCAAAACTGATTTAAGGACAGTTGCAGTTATTGCTGTGTGAGTGATATGTCTGTGATGTTTCAGTGCCTTTTAGGAGTGAGTCAAGAACGAAATAGTAACAACTAACCAAAAAAAAATTTGGTCATCAAATAGTAGAAATAGTGGCCACAAGAAATTCTTGCCATAGTTGCCCAGATAACATCACTGACCACTGACTGCTATAACTGCATGATTTTTTATAATTTGATGGATTCCTATATTCAAATTACTGCCTACAAGTAAGTACTGCAAGTCCTTACTACTATATCCAAACTATAACAGAGTTCGGGCTTCCTTCTGTGAAAAGGTTTTGTGTTTATCCAACTTCAAGTAGTTCTCAGCAGGCCCCCGTGGTGATGGTGCCATCATTTTCTACACATGTGAAGGTAACAGCATTATGCTCCCAGCACCATGGAATGTCCATAGGAATTCCAGACCATGTCCACACCGTGCTCAGCAGATGTGATGGTGTAATCCAGCTGACAAAGGAACAACTGCATGAAGCTGCAGCAACATGGGTTTTGGGGCCTGGGCAAGCAACATGATGGTCTGTGGAGGCTGATTGTGTCACTGTAGATGCCTCAGCTAGCTGGCTAGAAACTAGCTCACGTAAGTCTGGGGGTCCGGAATTGTATGTCCCTTTTCTGCATGCACATTGACAGGCAAAGGGATAAACTTCTGGTCTTATGACCTGGGGCTAGCAGGTAACTCATGTTACCTGCTGTGACTTCGGCCAGCTGGATTATACCATCACATCTGTAAGCACGGTGTGGATGTGGTCTAAGCTGCTGTGGATAATTTACAGCGCAGGCAGTGCACCATTGCTACCTTCATAGGAATATAAAATGATGGCATGGCCACCACCAAGGAGTGCTGGGAACTATATAAAATCAGGTAAACAAAAGACATTTTCATTAAAACAAACTTCAACTCCATAATAATTTGGACATAGTACTTACAATTTCAATAATCTGTTTAATAGAATTTACCCTAGTTCTGAGTTATTCCATAGTTTCACCAGAATTTGGCACCAAAAAAGGAGTCATTGCAAAGGTGTAATGATGTAACTCTTTACAAGTACTGCTTTGCATATGCATGTTCCCATCTTTGTTTTCATTGTATGAGACTTCTGAGGGACAGCTTTGTTTGCCACAGTACCTTTTGTTTCTATGGTAAAGGTTCTAGAACATCAGCCAGAGGCAATTTTGCAAGTATTCATATGGCCATGGGCCATGAATGAGTCAATCACCTTGTGCTTTTTTTAATTCAGTGCTTTATAGAGCAGCCTCATCTGTTCTTGTGGTGCAGAGGCATCTTAGGACAATGGTGACATTCTCCAGTCCTGGTGGATGGGCTTTATTTGACTCTGGAAAAAGCAAACTGAGTTGGCTCTTTTTTCCCCTCTGCCTAAAAACTGTCCATCAAGAAGGTATTACTTTGCATCTACTACACTTGTGAAATAGCCTGTTCCTGGCCTTTAGTTCATCCCTTCATCAGATTATTTTTGCTATCATCAGATTAGGAGTCTTTAGAATCATAGAATGGTTTCTGTCGGAAAAGACCTTAAAGATCAGTAAGGCTAACCATTAACCCAGCGCTGCCAAATTCACCACTAAACCATGTCCCCAAGTGCCACATCTGCATATCTTTTAAATACCTCCACGGCTGGTAACTCAACCACTTCCTTGGGCAGCCTGTTCCAACGCTTGACAATCCTTTTGGTTTGTCAGGAAGAACTTTTTCCTAATATCCAATCTAAACCTTCCCTCATGCAACTTGAGGCCATTTGTTCTTCTCCTATCTCCCTTCTCCATTTCAAACAAGGCAGTTCTGGGGTTTGAAGCAACAATAATTATTATAAATAATAATAAAGAAACAAAACAATGAGGTAAAACTGATATAAAATTGCCACCTTCTGAGTATCAAGAGTTGAATTACCCAACAGACTTGCATAGCATTTTACCACAGGAAGTAGAAAGTTTGGTGTGTTTTATCTTCAAGAGGGGAGGAAGAGAAGAATACGAAGAAAAATATTAACTCTGATGAGAAAGAGCTTGCTCATACTTTCATACACATAGTTTTCTGTCTATGATCACGCCTCTAAAATTTTCATTTCTGGGGTTTGGGTTTTTATGGACAAATGAAAACAGAATTATAATAAAAGTCAACATATAAATCATCTCTGTTGTCTAAGACTAGACTCAAACCTTATAGATGTGTTCTAATAGTAGCAGAGTTCTCCAAACAAAACAACAGTGTTATAAAATAATGGTTAACTGATTGCCTAGTGGCATGAGATTAATAGAAGAATTTGAAAATATCCCGAATGTGAACAAAATCAGCTTCTGGGATTTAGTTATGAAAATTCACCAAAAAATTACTAAGTTGACTGATTTATAATTCCTGCAGTTGCAGTGAATTTGAATTCTTTTTCGGTGACTAAACTTTTTTTTTTTAAATATCCAGAAGGTTATATGAAACACATGCATTTTTAAAAACTGCATATTTAATTGCATTTGAGTGCATTTAATTTAAGACAAGACATGTAGAATCTCATGAAGCTTCATGGAATAAAAGCAATTGTCTATAACTTGTATTGTGAATCTTCACACTGGGAGTGCCAGGAATGGCAACTTCTGCCATTCTGTCCAGAAAAGGATCATATGGAGCCCTCTCTGTGTATACCAGCAAAGCTATGAGATGCATCATTTAGAAGTTAATTATCTGTTAAGGCCTGAAACTGTTAAATATTTCCCAGGCCCAAGATAAAAAACATGACTTTTTATGGATTTGTCATCGTCTGCACCAGAGCAAAGCATTTGCAGGGAGTGTAGATATTTAGGACAGCATACATAAAAACAAAGCCAGGGCAATCAAAGTTAGTTTACTTTTAAACTCAGCCCAGTTTACTTTTAACTTTTGTCTTCAGAAGAACTATTTGAGCAAGGACTGCAAAACTAATCCAACCACAGGAAATGTGATATATGTGTGTCAGGGAAGTAGGAGTAAGGTGGGGTGAGAGAAGTTTGTTCTAGGAGAGAGCACTTAGGGTTATGAACTGGAGAAATAAGAAGAAAATTTCTTAATCTCACAGGTGATTCACAGTTAACAAGATAATAGTGTAGAAAATCGGATTCATGATAGCTTTTAAGAGGTCTAAAATGATGATAATCGCTCTACTTTTAATGGAAATACATATTTATTTATATTTCCATTTATACAATGGAAATACATAGACACAAAAGATACATAATTTTTGTTTATATCCTGGTAGATGAGACTATCAGGAGATTACTTTTTAGCTCCTGCTTTAATATACTCCTACCTTTCTGAAACCTTCATTTTTTTAGGCAGTATTTTTTCCACACTTTTTCTTTCACTTAGAGTTGAATTTGTTTGGCTTTTCGAAGATTTCCAGCAAGAAGCACTTGGGCCATTTTTAAGCCCTGGGATAGTGAAAATAAAAAGCTTTTTCCCAGGATAAAAGAAGAATTTCTGGCACCTTGACATTTTCTGTACCCACCAAGTGGCTTTAATGGGAACATAGTATTTGCCAGGCAAACGGTCCTTATTGAGGTATGAAGCTTTCAGCATTCCAGTGGAATTTTGATTTGATTTCAAATCAGTTTGTGAGCTTTTGCCACACGTTGGTTACAGGCTTTTTCCTTCACTTTTAAAGCATAATAGCAGAGAGAGCCTGTGCTGTATATGCACTTGTGGCTGATGTTGGCCTGAGCCATATGGTGACCAGATATGGGGGTTGCTATTTATCTCTGGGCTCACAGCTCCCCTCCTTTCCAGATACAGCAGAAGTTACTTTGGGAGTGTCTATGCTGTTTATACAATGATGCCCTTGTCTGCTGGCAGCAAATGCATCTGTGTTTGTGCTGGAACAGACAATGCCATCCAGTTTACTTCCTCCCTTGCAGCAGTTTGTTTTCAGACCGGATCCTCTCCATCAAACTGAGCGATTAAGTTCCAAAAGGTGACTTTTCTCCCCGCTATTTCTAGCTTGTTCAAGAACATGCAACAAAGATTCAGATTCAGGTGCCCCATTTCTCACTCATCACTCACCACTCGCAGGCAGCGGGAGCAGGTTCTCCTCAGGGTTCCAGCACTAGATGCAAAAGGAAGTACTACGGGTGCTTGAAAATGCACTGTAACAGGGAACAGCAGCAACTACCCTCTGTTGGGAAGCTGGGATACATTGGAACAGGCAAGGCCATATGCCGGGAGCCTCACACCTTTATTAAATCTGGTGACATGCCGGAAAACATATTTATCTACATATAGGTATAGTTGCACTGCTTCAACATCCAACATATGTTTGCCAAAGAGATGTTTGTAAGATACTACTTTTGTTGAGTCTACCCATAGGAAATGATCTTTTTATCTATGATATGCAAAAGTGTCTTCTTATGCTAGCCGTTCTTATTGCCTAGGCCACTTCTATTCTATTTCTGTTATAGGTCCTATGTTTTGCCTCATCAAGAGCCAAGATGACTGTTCTCAGCATACTCAGTTATGACTAATATCTCTCTCATTTCTTTACTTTCTCTCTCCTATTTGTAGAGAATTTTAATGTGTTCACTACTCAGAGCACTTTGCACCTCAAACTTACAGTCTGTAATTCCTTGAGGACTCTTTTCAGTGCATAGGTGAGCCCCCAAGGGAGGTGAAAGGGCTGCACTGTAGTCACCACCATGACTATAGCTTTAAATCAGCTACTTACAGCCACCAGCATTCATTACCTAACACAGCCTTTATTTTTGAGGTTTTGCAAGCACACTGAGATCAATGCTAGTGTGAATTTATCATTGCCCAAAGTCAGTTCAGATATATCTGCCTGAGCATCCATCACACCTTGCCTGATGCAGGAATCTCCTACAAATGGCCTGTTGCACAGATGGGCTTCAGCAATGGTAAAATATTTTACCCAACGACTGGATTTGTTGACCAGTTTTCATCTCAGGGCTTCGAGCCACAAAGGCCTGTGCTATTAATTGTCCCTAGGACTAGAGCAGAGGCTAAACTGCGCCAGTTTTGCAGGGCAAAGAAGTAGAGAGGGTGGTGGACTGAAGGCAGGCTTAACATAATGTGATTTAACTGCTGAAGGTTTCATGCTGACTAAATCGGAAGCTGAATGTGAGGGGACCTCATGCATTACTAACTTGGCCTAATATGGTGAACAGGATATAGTCTCATTTCTGTCTTGTGCAACTCTTCTGAAGTCAGTAGCTACTTCAGGAACACGGATCTCCCAGCCTTTTCTCGCATTCTGAGAGTGTATGCCTTTTAAAGAGGCACACTCAGTGACCTGAAAAATGTAAATGGCCTTTGACTTTATTACAAGCTCTTTCGCTTGATTTTTCTTAGCTTTTTCACAGGAGGATGGGAGTTACAGTATCTGCTCTCTAGAGAGGGCTGAGCCAATACTTTGAGTATTCCACTGCTCTTGTGTTCTTGCTGTTTGCTGAATTTTCCTGAAATGGGCACTACTGAAACCTCTTACATGCGCAGTTTCATTACTCTCATGTACAAGAATGTTATTTCCACAATAAACAGTATTACTTGTACTTTTTATCAGTATTTTATTATAGTTTAGAGGAAGCCAATGTAGTCCTTCAACAGTTTATTGATATTCTGTATTTAACAAGAAATTTCAATCTCTGCTAAACAATCAGCTCTTAAGTCAGTGTCACTTTGTATCACAAAAAAATCAGGAACATTTAAATATCTTAAGAAACAGGCAAGACAATATGGATATGGGGACTATGGTTTTGGTTTTATTAGGATTATCAGTTTGTTTGTTTACTATGTATGGACATCAACTTGCATAGAGACACTTTCAAGAATTAGAGATTACATGCTTCTGAAGAGAGAAAAAATGATCTTTCAGGCTTGCCTGCTTTATCAGCGCAGTGTCATCAGGTCATGCATATGTTGATTAATTCCTATTTCACTCAACAAAACCTATCTTGATTCCAAAATATGTGACACAACAAATGCAACAAGAAGTAATTACCCATTTTTAGTTTATTTATCAGGAAGATAAAACAAACCAATTCAATGTTCAAGAGTTCAATGCACTGGTTGGTCATGTAGGAGGGGGATTCATATGATTTCTAAGTGGCCAATGCTACAAATATGCAAGTTCCTAATCATATAGATACAAATAGTCTGACTGAAGTTTGTGAAAATGGGCTTCAAGATCCCAGCATGAGAATGAGTGTTCTCTGGATTAAAAACCATTACATTACACTCTCAAGTTACGACATGAGTCCTTTATCACACAAGATACTTAACCTATACCTGCTTTTGAAAATTAGAATCTATTATCCTTTTCGAGGCTGGTAGCCAAAGCCTCCCTTTCACAGTTTCGAAGCAGTGCTCAGAGTTTCCTAGACAGCTGCATGAGTACCTCCCACACAAATTCTATTCCATTTGAGACAGACAGACAAGCACTTTTAGTCTACCAGAGCCGTGAGAAAAGCCCAGTCTGACAGACATGTTTGAAACACAGAGTTTGCACACAGCTGAACACAAACATGGCAGCTTTGCTTGCCGCAAACATTGGTAGAGGTTCTCAGGTGTACTTGTCCAGAGGCAAGACCCTTCACTAGCAAATAAATATGTGAGGCTGGGCCTGTCCGATGCCCAGCTCTCGTCTCTCTGTGAATTCTCCAAGTTGCCAAACAATGGGATGGTGCTTCTCTCCACTTACTGTGTGAATCTGGGCCACTGTGAAAAAAACCTGCAAGGAAGCAAAGGGCAAGTGGGAGCAAGAGCTGTGTAGCTTTGTTGCAGGGAGATCTGGAGAGGATGCAAGGTGTTTTGCATTTCCAAGAGGACCTGTAAGTTTTCCCATAGACATTGGATAAAACACGTAAGTGGCGCCTGCTGATCACAGTGGTGATCCTGCCCACTGAGCTGCAGATTCAGGCTTCCTCTTCTGTACTCTATTACAGGCTCATGAATTTTGCATTCTGTCCAGCTAGCTGCCTCAAATCACCCTGCTGAGGCCTGGCATCATCCCTGTGTATGTTTTAATGCCTAAACCAGGTGCCCAAGGGCTCTGTGAATTAGGTGCTGTATCTCTAACGATGATTTTCATCTTGCTTTAGATGAAGACTGCAAGAAGCATTTTCTCTGTATTTTAGAAATTAGTTACTGCATCACATATCAAATGATCCTAAGCCTACACCCTGTAGCTTGCGGAAATGTTCTCTTTGGACTGTGGTTGCTAAAATGGAATATCTGCATTTCCAAGAACAACCAAAGCCTCTGAATCAAAGGGCTGTGGTAGTAGGCAGCACAATACAAGAGAGCAAGATATGTTGCTGTAGCCTGTATTTTTGCTTTAACTGTACATCTCAGTAGAAAACAAAAACAAAGATGCAGGCAGCTGTGGATATGAAAAAGCAAAATGTAGAATGCCATTTCTTATTTTTTCTGAATAAAGCAAGATAGCAACTACTGACATCCAGGACTGAATAGCTCAAATGCTCTAACACTTGGCTATGAATTTGTTTCTTAACCATGGCATGGAAAATAACTCATAATGCTAATGATTCAGGTTTGCTACTGGCAACTGTTCAGTGACCAGATATTAATGACTTGACAATCTCTATGCAGTTTATAGTGATCTTTGTAAAAATGCCATTGCCATTTATGGAACTGCAGTGGAAGTCGAAGAACGGAACCAGTTACAGTGGCCTCTGTCCAGTAATATTCGAAATCATTACTTTGCTCGAGTCTCAAGCTGAGCCACAGGAGGGTCAGGTTGGACATCAGGAGGAATTTGTTCGCAGAAAGGGTTGTTAAACGTTGGAATGGACTGGCCAGGGAGATGGTGGAGTCACTATTCCTGGAGGTGTTCAAGAAAAGACTGGATGTAGCACTTAGTGGCATGGTCTACTTGACGTGGTGGTGGTCAGTCAAAGGTTGGCCTGGATGGTCTCAGAGGCCTTTTCCAACCTAATGGATTCTGTGATTGTTTCCTTATTTGAAGAAAAGGTCCCTGCTGTGGTCTGAGGGTAAGATGTGAATTGGAAACACCAACACAAGCTGCACAGGTTACTTGTTTAGTGCTGGTATCTACTCTTTCTGTGTTTGGTGTGCTACCTTGCACATAGCTCTTGTCTGGACATAAACTGGAATGCTTTGAACTTCTGGCACTGTGGAAGCTGGCCTCTTCTTCCCTGCACACACAGGATGGCAAAGTGGCTGCGATTGAAATGGACTTCTTCAGCTCAACTTCTCCAGTCCCCCTGATCAGGCAGGACACAACTGCAGAATCACAGAATGAGTCAGGTTGGAAAGGTACTACAGTGGGAAATCTGGTCCAATCTCCTCGCTCAAGCAGGATCATCTCACAGCACATGGCACAGGATTGTGCCCATATGGTTCTTGAATATCTCCAGTGAGGGATCACCTAAGGACCACCCACAGCCGGCTGCCCAGGGACTGGCTTTTGAAGATCCGCAAGGATGGAAGCCACAGCAGCTCTAGGAGCGACCGTCGCTGCCACCTGTCCCCCCGTGCCCGTGCTGTGCCAAGGCGGCGGGAGCCACCAGCTCTGAAGCGCCTCCGGGGAGCCGAGGCGGAAACACGGCGGCAACATCCCCCCATGGCACGGGGAGCTGGTGGGAACGGGCGCCTTTCCCGGCGGGACGCTGCCCCTCGGCTCCGCGCAATTCCCGCCGGAACCGCCGGGCTGGGGCGGGCACACAAAGACAGCGGCTCCCGGAAGAGGGATCCCGGGCTGTCACGCCCGCCCCGCCCGCACCGGCGCCGAGGCCGAAGCGAACGCGCTCCCTCCCGCCTCTCCCGCTCTTTCCTTCACCAGGGCAACGAAGAGCATATCCCATGAGAAGCGGCTGAGGGGGCTGGGGTTGTTTAGCCTGGAGAAAAGGAGGCTCAGGGGTGACCTTATCACTTTACAACTGCCTGAAAGGAGGGTGTAGCCAGCTGGGGGTCGGCCTCTTCTCCCAGGCAACAAGTGACAGGACAAGAGGACATTGCCTTAAGCTGCGCCAGGGGAGGTTTAGACTGGACATTAGGAAGAGTTTCTTCACAGAAGGGGGTGATTAGGCACTGGAATGGGCCGCCCAGGGAGGTGGTGGAGTCACGGTCCCTGGAGGTGTTTAAGGAAAGACTGGATGTGGCACTCAGTGCCATGGTCTAGTTGACAGGGTGGTGTTCAGTCACACGTTGGCCTGGATGGTCTCAGGTCTTTTCCAGCCTAATGGATTCTGTCACTGATTCTGTGATCCCTTCCCAGGCGCGAGCCCCCGCCTCCGTTTCAGCGCGCGCACCTCCGGCCGCCGTCCCGTCCCGTCCCGGCCCATCCCCGCCCGCACCGGAGCCGTTCCCCCGCGCATGCGCCCCGCGCCCCGTCCCGACTGTTCAAACAGGAAGGCGGACATGTTAGCTCTCGCAGGTTCCCTCGCAGCCGCCGGACCTCACGCTCTCCCCTCCCCTTAAGCCGCCTCCTTCCCTCCTCCCCTCGCCGCAACCTCGGGTCGGTCCCGAGGCGGTCCGCGCTGCCGTCCTGTCCGTGAGGCGGAGGAGCGGAGACGGGGGGAGCTGAACCGGCGTTGGCAGCGGCGAGAGGCAGCGAGGAGGAGGAGGAGGAGAGAGGAAGAAAGATGCTGCTGCGGCCGCTCCGCCGATAAGGTGACTCCTTCGCCGCCAGCGGGGGCACTCGCCCGGTGCCTTCCTCGCCCCGTGCCCACGGACGGACCGACCCCACGGCGCTGAGACACGCCGTCGAGAGGATTCCCCTAAGTTTTATTTTTCCATCCGTTTTTGCCTTGTTGGTGTGCCTGCAGACTTTTGTCTTTTTTCTTTTTCTTTTTTTATTTTTTCCCCTCTTCTGTTGTTTCTTCTGGTTCACCGGAAAGAAAGCCGCGCTCCGGAACCTGGCACCGACCCGCCGGCGCTGTAGCAGCAGGGCGAGGAGGAGGGACCGCTACGCTGGATCCCAGGACGGCTTCCCCGGCTGGGAAAATGGGAATGCTGAGACGGTGGGGCCCGAGCAGAGGAGGGAGGGAGAGGAAACCTGCTGCTGCGGAGCTGTGAGCATCCCGGGAAGCTGCGAGCGTGCCTGGAGGAGCGAGGGTAGAAGCAGCCTCGTCCCCCGCCTGCCGCGGGCTCCCCTTGGATTCTCTGCCCCCTTGACGGGGACTTGCCCCAGAGACTTCTGTGATTGAAGGGATCTCGCAGGAGGCGCTTCCTCAGCCTGGTCCAGGCTGCGTGGTTTCTCTTTTGTGATCGCCTGTTCCTGTTTTTTTTTTTTTTTTAATTTTGTTTGTTTGGGTTTTTTACACTTTTTCATTATTTTTTTTTTAACCTTACTTTGCTCTGGAATAAGGGAAACTTTTTATCTCCGGAAACATGTCGACGGGAGAAAGTTTTGAGTCTCGGTTTGAGAAAATCGACGTGACTTTGAAGGACCCCAAATCCGAAGTGAACGTGGACTGTTTGCTGGTGAGTAGGGAGCGCCGATGGGCCCCCGGTCACGTCTCCCCGAATTCCTTACCCTGTGGGACCGAATCTCGCACTCCTGGCTGAGTCACCGCCCTGCTCAGCTCCGCACTGGTGTTTTGTTTACTCAGTGCTGGGCTGAGGGTGCGTGAATGTGTCTGTGTGCCGGGAGCGCGGCTCGTGCCCGGGAGGCGCCTGCCCAGCCCTGCCTCACGCTTGTCATCTCTCGCTCCGCGCACCGCTCTGTGCCTCGCCGCCTGTCACAGGGCCGGTGGAGCCCTTCCACAAAGGCGCAATTCGTGAGTTCCACTCCTCTGTGTCAGCACAGGACTTCAAATAGCTTTGATACCAATTCTCTCTCCAACAACTTGTTTAAAGACCGAGGTCCTCTTATGCTGTGGTTAAGCACTGCGGCGCTGACAGTCGCATACAACACGGTTAATAAGCCCTTACAGGTGGGCAGGGGTTTAAATGCGTTTTAAACTGGTGCTTGTGCTAGGCCTGGGGTGGAGGGCTTCTCGCTTGTTGTTTCCCTAATTGGTCGTACCTAAACTGGATCTCACCAGTGCTGTCAGTGTTATAACAGCATCATAGGAAAGCAAACCGCAACGCTTCCTGATATAAAACCAACCAACGTCATATGGTAGCTGATTGACAGAATTGGATGATCTGTTAGTTCTCATTTAGTTCACTTAGTACCTCAGTAAAGTGCATGCCAAATCCAACCAATTTGTTTGGGATGTAGCTGGGTCCTTAAATATGCTTAGAGATGTCCTTAAATAGTACTAAAGTATAATTTGTGCTTTCACACTGAAGTAGAGGGCTTATTTTCTTTGGAGCAAGTGATAGAAGTTCTTTAGTGTATTTTTTTTCCTGGCTTTCTGTTGTCAGAGGAACAAATAAATTGAATTTGTTCCTCGTATGAACTCTGACATTTGGTTTTGGACGGGAAGGGAGGTGTGGGGGTGGAGATAGCTCTTAATAGTCATTCTTCATTTTCTGCTGCATGGCTCTTGGCAGAATGCTTGCTTGAGCGTAGGGCAGTGGGGAGGTTAAAAGAGTAATGCAAGAATCTGTACAAGTTCACAATATTGTTTACTCTCTTTAGCTTATTACTGGTTTGTGAGCTTCTGAAGTGTTGGCAGGTCATACCTACATCCCTAGAAAAAAGCAGAGCCTTGTGGATGCTGCTGTCACAAAGGAAAATAGCACCGCATCTTCTAGTTAAATTGCTTCTCTTGATCTCCTTTACATATCTGTCATCTTAGAACCAAAGCTAATGAGGAGACTCTGGTTCTTAGCATATAGTACATCAATTTTGGTGAGTCGAGACTAATCAGACGTTTTTACACCCAGGTTCTGTTGATAGGTGTCAAGAGTATAGAGTCAGCTAAGAGTCCAGAGTTTATATTAACCGTGGCTCAATTTGCTACTGTGTGCTTTAGTGCTGGCCATTCTGTGGGGAACTTCCTACAGTGGTAGGAAGGAATTGGCAGGTATCAGACATGCAGTTGGTAGTATCTTTAACCGTATTCCTTAATCTTATAATCAGTTTAAGGATTTGCCCCATTTCAGTTATCTTAATTGTGATTAGGAGCTAAGCTGTAGTCAGTTTGGGAATGAACTTGTTGGGATGCTTCCTGTCATGCTTGTTGAAAGTTTTAGAACGTGTGTTTGCATCACAGATATTCATGTCCTTTAAAGTGACAACTTTTTAGGAAATGTCTTTTAAATTATTACCAGTTAAAAAAGAAAATGCTGCTTCTGAGGAAATCAGTTGGTAGGCTAACTTTAAATATGTTTGGTCAATATGTCAGTCTTCCTGCTGGCTGGACTTAAACTTTGTTTCACTTGTCTTGAGGTTTTTTCTCTGGAAGAATTTAAGTATCCTAACACTTTCTAAACAGCTTAAATATTTTACACCAGTTCTTAATGTGATGATTCACACTACGAGCATCATGCTTGGCCCAAAGTACTACTTATATATCAAATCCATTAAAATCTGTGTGGATATGCTTTTAAGGAAGAAATGCTTAGGTGTAAGTGTAATTGTTCTGCATTTAAAATACCTTCTGAAATGAAAACCCCATTCTCCTCCCTGCAAGTCTCAGTTAAAGAGGGAAATTTGACAGACTTCAGACATGGTACACTTAAAAAGAAAATAAAATAATATTTTTCTGATCAGACTACATACAACAATTTTTTTTAATAAAACTTAAAATCTGAATTATTTTTTACCTTTGGTTAGGGTTGTGCATTGATGTTCCATCGATGATAACTGCTTTCACTTTTCCTAAGCAAAGATGATAGCTAACTGTGTGTCTGAGTGGGAATACATGAATAGCTGATACTCAGACACTTCAGCATCTGATATTCTATATGTCTTGGTTTAAAATGCTGGGGTTCATTTAGGTTCAGGAAACATTTTTTTTGGCTGTATGAAGAAAAGTCTCAGCAATGCTCTTGGCTTCTCTTAGGATGGTTTTATCCTCTAACTTTGCTTCATTTTTCTTCTGTTCCTGTGTTTCTTCCCCATCAGTTTGTACCCCTTGTAGACTAACAGGCAAGATGTGGAATAACCTTTAAATCAGCTTTGTAGCCATTTTGGGTTTTGTAGATGTCATAAGCTGTGTTCTGTATGCTAGCAAGATTCTAAATTTATATGTGAAGTAGCATGAGAACTCTAAGAAAAGAAGATGGGGGTGGGGGCTGATACAAAGGAAGATGTGTTACCGTTTCAGGAAGGTGTGGGAGAAGAGTGCTGACAACAGAGCAGAGCAGGCGGAAAAGGCGCGCTGAGGGCCTTATAACTTCAATTTACATGCTGCAGGAAGGAAATTCATAAAGCTGAGGTGCAGGAGAGAGGTGTGTTTATTTTTTCTGTTTTCTCTTATGCAACTGTAATAAAAACAGAGTAAGAAAATGAATTTAAGTTGCAATTCTCTGTAGCTAATTTTGTTTCTTTGGGGCTTCCATGCACTTGATTTAGTACTAGGTAGGGGAATCACAGATAAACTGTCTTTTTTTTTAATGAGGCATGAGGAGGCCCAAGCCTGAGTTAAGTGTAGACAGTGTGTCACAGCATCATGTAGTGCATTTTCTCAAAATATTTGGTACTAGGAGTCCTACAGTCTCCAAAAGATCTAATAACGCTGTGTTAGAGAGGTGGTCACACTCGGGGGTGTGCAGTGGTCAGATCCTGGTGAATTCCATGGGGGTGCTGAGCAGGCCCAAAGGCAGTGTAAGTAACTAACTGTTAACTTGATGTAAGTGTCTCATTTATGAGCTTAACCACTGAAAAGCAGTATTCAGTGAGCATCATTCTACAACAGTTTTTGGAATGAACCCATGTTTTAGTAAATTCTTGGGGTTTACGGGCTTCCAGTTTTTGGAGAGTGGGGAGTTAAGGGGTGTAATAAGTGAGTAAATGTGGGGCATTTTGACCTGAAATTGCCTGTGCTTTTGATTCTAAAATAAGTAGTAATTTTTATGAAAATGTATTTTATGCTCTCTCTGTTCAGGTAAGAACTCAAAAAGAGTGTTTTCATGGTTTATATAGGCACTTGGGTTATTATATATATTCTCTTTTTTAATCTAATATAACAATATAATATTATAATTATTCACGTACTTAGTCAATTACGTCCATAGTTGATTTTAAAAACTTCACACTTTTGGTGGTCTTAATCTTTAAAGATGTCAAATGTTTCATTTGCTGAGACGGTTAGTTTGTCTTCACATTAACTGACAGCAGTATAAACACTGCATATCACAAACTTGTTTTATCTGCTCTCAAGAGGTTTCCATTTTTGTTGCACCAAAAATACATAGCTAGAGAGCTTGATTCACCTGTTTTTCCTAGGCCTGTTTCATCAGCTAGGTTAAGTCATGTTCATCTGTCTTGCATAGGAAAAGGCGAGATGATCTCCTCATCTTTGGGATTTGGAGTTCTATATATATCTCTGTTACTAGACATATTTCCCTTCTGTTAAATGCGTTAGAAAGCACTTCTGAAGACCTCGTGATTAGGGTTTTGGATAATAAATTTTTTAAAAGCAATAAATAAAAAGTATATAGCTGAAAGTACCTTTACTTTAGAGGTATCTATCCGAATAGCTGTTGAAATCACCTTGACTGAAACCACACTAACTCTGCTCTTGAAGTCTGGGTGATTAAATGCTAGAGAAATTTGGTATCTGAGAAGCTTCCTTGATTGCTAATGAAGCTTCTTGTACACAGAATAAGCAGAGCTTCATGAACATTTGCAGATTGTCAGCTTCAGAATTCTGTAAGTTGTCTGAAGATAGTTCAAAGTAAGGGAAAGTATTGTGACTGACGAAATCTCCTTGGATATGTTTCTACCATTCTTTAGATCCAAGTGGAGGGTCCTGCAGTTGTCTTGGGGCAATCACCAGTATCACTACAGACTGGGTGTTAAACGGTTTGAGAGCAGCCCTGTGGAGAAAGACTTGGGGATTTTATCTGAATTTCTGTCTCCTCTGTCAGAGAGTGACCTTTTTGGCAGGGCCTGTTAATGTCAGGACAAGGGCTTTAAATTGAAAGAGGGTAGATTTAGATTGGACATGAGAAAGAAGTTTTTTACTGGGATGGTGGTGAGGCACTGGAGCAGATTGCTTAGAGAAGTTGTGGATATTCCATTCCTGGAAGTGTTCAAGGCCAGATTGGATGGGGCTTTAAGCAACCTGGTCTAGTGGAAGGTGTCCTTGCCGATGACAGGGCGGTTGGTACTTGATGATCTTTAAAAGTCCCTTCCACCCCGAACCATTCTGTGATTTGGTAGTTAGAGTCAAACTAAGACTTCTGGGTGACCTAGAAATACAATTCCAGGTCTTCAAGTTACCATATCCGAATTTTATGTGCAAAAATAATGAATGTTAATTATTAAAGTTAATTGTTAATGTTAAT
This sequence comes from Rhagologus leucostigma, assembly GCA_013397725.1. Taxonomy (NCBI): domain Eukaryota; kingdom Metazoa; phylum Chordata; class Aves; order Passeriformes; genus Rhagologus; species Rhagologus leucostigma. Next base: position 483,174 of record VZTD01005870.1, read on the forward strand.
TAACATTAACATTATGTTATTTAACATTAGTGTTAATATTATCTTCTCATGTTATTTAACATTAATGTTCATATTATCTTATCACTATGGATTATGAAATATAAAGGTTGATGTTAAATTAATGATGAAATATATATCTTGATATGCTAGTCAAAGGCAAAATGCAACTCTAAGTTGGCTTTGAGAATACAGTAACTTGATGGGTTCTTCTTTCAGGTTGCATCTCTTAAGATTTTTTTAATATTCCATTAGCCTTTAGAAAGTTAACAGTAGATGTGGAACTGTCAAAATGTTAGCTTTTGTTTCATGGTGTATGGTAGGTTTTACAGAAGAATTAATAGTTAACTTAGCCAATTCTTCTGCTTATAAAACTAGAGGCTGTGTAGGAATGTAATTATTTATTTTTCCTATAAAAAGTTTTAATGAGGAATGATAATAGAAAGTTGATGTTAAGACACATTTCAACAAGAGGTATAAAACACCCAACCGAGCTATAAATGCTCTTACAGAGTAAAAATATTTGTAAACAATGTCCTTTTCCCTGGCAACTACAGAGTGGTTTTTTTGTTGCTTGAGGGAAGGAAGAGGGAAACACCTGGAATTTGTTTGTTGGACAAATTTAAAGTCAACCTGTTGGTTTGTAAGTCTTTGACTCTGAGGACAATGATAGCTTCAGGAGCCACTCATTGAGAACTTAATAAATACTGAGAAGCCCTGTGAGCAGGTGATGTTGGTAGCCTCACTGTTGCTGTTAGCAGAATTCCCTAGGTCATACTTTATTTCTACATAAAAATAAAAAGCTTTTTTAGGTCTCTTACCAAAAAACACTGAGATGTTTGTCTTAATACAGGATGTTTATCTTGAATTTAAGAGATCCCAAACCATGTAATTAAAAATCTTTTTTTGGTGGATGTTGCTTGATTTTATTTGTCAAAACTCCTTTGTCATCAAGAAATTGCAGTTCCAAATGGAAATACTGAGAAACTGAACTTATTTCTCTGAGAACAAAATTGGAGAATGGTTGAAAACTTCTCTGTCTTTGCCTTAATTTGTCCAGTCATTTCAGCAGCAATAAAGCCAGAAGGATGATGAGACAATATTGGTAGAACTGCAGGCACTATGCAGGCAACACCAAGTTATAGCTCAGTTAAAGCAAATGCAAATAACACCATCCTTTAGGTTCCTCAGCAACCTGCTGAAATAAACACTCAAATTAATGCCAAGGCACACAGCATGGACAGCAAACAGGAGCAGGAAGCCACGTGCAGCATGAAAACTGTGATGCTGGAACATTGGCATTGGAACAGGCTGCCCGGGGCAGTGATGGAGTCCCCATCCCTGGAGAGATGTGTAGATGTGGCACATGGGGACACGGTTTAGTGATTGTCCTTGCCGTGCAGGGATCTTTTCCAACCTAAATGATTCTGTGAACAAGATTGAACAAGAGGTGGAACTGGATCTTTGAGAAGAAGAAAAGTGGTTTGGAGCTTCTCTTGTCCGTAGTGTTTTGCTGTGCTGAGATTGGTTGGATTGCCTGTACTGAAGTCTCCAGTCGGCAGGGTAGAGGTGTCTCTGCAGTGTGCTCAGCATCAGCAGGGTATAAGGTGCTGTGGTGCATCTTCAGTTACAGCTGTCTGGGGACTGTCCAGACAAGCAGGAGCTGCTTGGCCGGGTTGGCTGCCCATATTGCTAAGGGAGAACCGGCACAGGATCAGCACCAGCTTCTGACTGGAGCACAGGTCAAAGTCTATTCTGATACTCAAAATCTTGTAAAGGATTGGCTTTCACTAACTGAAAACAGTTGCCACTCCCTGTCAATATTTACACAGTAAAAACTGTCATGGGGACAGTATGTAAGATCTCTTTATTAGTAAGTCCTAATTGAAATCCAACTGCAGATTTCTTTATTTTAGCTTCTCTTATGTTTCTTACATGCATTCATTTTTCTGTTTCTTTCATAGAGTTCAGAAGTATGTGAAGGTTTTCTTTTTTTTTTGTCAGTTGCATGGTCTGAGATGATGCAAAGACCTAATGCTTGGAAACCTCTGTAGGAAAGAAACACTGCACACACCAAGGCTTTATTTTGGACTCTAGATTGGAACTACCTAGAAGTGTTTCTAGCCTGTGTGTGTCTGGGCTGCAGAGCTTATATCTGAACTGGAAACACAAGTGGAACACATCCTTGTTTTTTCTTACAGATCTTCATGAGTCATAGTATTCACTTAGAAAAAATCCTCGAATTCTAATAGTTATGTAAATATCGACTAATTATGTCTTTATATTTTTTCTCTTAAAAGCAGCATAGTACTCGGTGCTGCATTATATTCAGATGTATTAAGTGCTAAGAATATATTCGGAGGAGAACTTGATGTGAGATATCTATGTAGAATATGCGTTAACAGAAGATGGCTGTTTTCCTATGTCGTCACTGACTGCTATGAAAATACTGTTTCTGTGGAGGCTGAGCTTAATTTTTAGCAAATAAATAACGGCCAAAAAAAACCCCTGACTACACAAAACTAAGTATGTTATCTGGAATGTGCTTTTTGAAGAAGAGGAAGCCAGAAGCATCTGGAGATTTCAGCTAGGAAATTTTTTCCTGTTTTGTGGTTGGAGAAGTTACATTTCAGCAGATGCTTGGTGAAACTTGTATTATAGCTGTAGTGGTTATTTCCAGTGGGAAAGTGTGAAGGAATGATGGTTAGGCCCTTCATCTCAAACTGGCTACTGTTTGATCATTTGTTTCTTTTGTCTAAATCAGTTGCTTTGCATGATGATTTGGAAGTCTGCCTTCTTAATGTTTAATACCATGTGCACAGGGAAAGTAGTGTTTTGTTGAGTACAAATGATTTGTTTTTTCACAGAATGGTTGAGGCTGAAGGAACCTCTGGAGGTCCCTCATCTCCCCTGCTGTGATAGAGTGGCCTAGATCAGATTTCCCAGAAAGGTGTTTTTTTTTTTTTTTGAGTATCTCAAAGGTGGTGAACTCCACAGCTTCTCTGGGCAACGTGTAATTTTCCACTTCTCAGAAGAATACTTATTCTGTTGACACTTCACACAGCTGAAAATAAAATTCACCAAAAATAATAGAAAAGTCATCAGTATTCATTTGGCATTTATTTGCAGAGTTCTGGCCTTCTTGTTCAGTAAATCTATTTCTAGCCCAAATAATTTTTTGAAAGGTATCTGCCACAGAAGACCCAAGGAACTTTCTGCGTTGGAGGCATTTGTAGATTCGGGTATTTTAAGCATAAAGGTTTGTATCTGAGGAGGCAATTGCTGTGAATTCATAAGCTCATGTTTAATTTGTGACTGTGGTTGAAACAGATGTAGAATTTTTCTGTTGGAGCCAAAAAGAGAGTGAAGGCCTTGCTGTGATGTCCAGTTTGCACTCCATGAGTGCCGCTTCAGTTTTTCATGATTATGTAGCTTTGTGTTTTCTGTATTCGTGTACACACATAATATTCTTCCTGACAGACAGTGAGGGAGGCTGGGTAGGACTTCCTTATTGGCCTGGAAATGTGAAAGACTTTTTGATAGTGATGGGACAGGGACTTGTCCCTGAGAGACAGGTGAAGAAGAGAGACTGCCTGAGGAGTTTTCAGGTAGAACCTTCAGAGGAGAGACTTCAGACTTCGACTTCAGAGAAGCTGAAGTGTAAAGTGTCAGTACAACAAACACCGTTTTCCTAGAGTATGGATGACAGTCCAGCATGTTAATTGCACCCTTGAGATCTGGGAGTTCATTTGACTACAAGTGTGGAGTGACTCTATTAAGTACTTAAGAGGGGAGGAGACCTCTCTTGCCAGGAGATAATTGGGTAGGAGTGGATGGGAAAGATTATTCAGGGAGGAGTGAGGCTGAGGGTAGGACAATCAGTGAGTTAGTGTTGGTTATACTTGGCTTGTGGTTTTTTACACATGCTGGGCTGTGCTAATAATACCAGGCAGGACATGAAGCTGTAGTTGGAAATAGAGGTAATACTGATGCCTCACAACTTTGTATTGATACTATGCACTGCTGTCAGTGTTAGAGGTAGAATCATAGAATTCCTTTCTTTGTTATGAAATCTGATTATACAAATGTATTTTTATACTAATCTCTTCTTAGAAAGTAGCTTTGATTGTAGGCCTGCAGAGAATCCTGTTAGTATTGAGCTGAGAGAATTTATTCTCCCCTTTCAAAGAGAGAAGGTGGTTCTGCTACTTCAGTGATGGTTTGTTTATTGCTCTAATACATCTTCTGTGGGTAGCTGTCCTCCTCCTTCAACTTAATTTACTACTAAGTTCATTGGCAATTAAACAAACAATTGCCAGCATAACAATGATACAGTTTTTGGTGGTCTTGGGACCATTCAAACCTGCTGTTACATGCTATATATCCTCTTTCGTGGAAATTCAAGGCCAAAAGTGGTGCCAGCCAAATGGTAGACTCATTAGGAATTGAAGTTTTTGCTTTGCTAGTATTGGCAGCAATCATCATGGCTTTTGAAAGAGGGGCTGTTGTTGGCAACATTTGTGGAGCAAAGATGGTGACGTAAATAAGAAGATGCCCACGAAGACCTGTGAGTGAGAGCTGAACTGTTGATGTGATGGTGTATTTTACTGGGTTGCTTTTTGTTTGAGCAGTGGGTTTGTTGTTTGGTTGTTTTGTCTTTTTTTTTCAATACGTTGAATTTATAATTGGACATGTCATTAAAGAGCTAGGCTTTCTCTGTAGAGAATAAATCAGTAGGCTTCTTGGAAGAGTTTTTGTCTTCTGTCTTTTACTAAAATGCCCATGGCTATTTTTAGCCTTTCTCATACCCCACAAACTGTTTTGTGCATATAGTTTTTGGGAGTAGCATGACCTTAAAGTGTTTGGAGATGGTTTTGACTTACAAAATCAGGTGGTCGGAGAAATCATCAGAGTTAGTCACAACGTGGTTCTGAACCAAGCTATGAAGACTCTTGTTAGGAAAACTGTATTTAGGAGAATTCTGGGTTGTTTGTCTAAAGAATGAAGTTGTAATACAAAGAAGATCTTGTATCGCATAACTTACATGCTCAGAGCTGTTCATTGATTCTGTGTGGCAGATTGGAGTAAGGAAAGGACTAAAAGTCTCTCTTGCTTTATTTCTTGTTGAATGTAAGTGTTTGAAGTGTTTTCCTTTTGTTTCTTCTCTGTCCTCAAATGCCTTCCGGCTTTGATAAGAAAGCTTTTGTCCTTCTGAATGCAATGTATACATAGCACTATTATCATCAGTAGTTTGGACTTGGGATATAAGCAAAGATACCATTTAGAGGTAAAATTGGGGTGTTCTGATGCTGGTGCTGCTGCTTTGGTTCTGGGACTGCAGTGACTGTAGACAACTCCTCTGTGACTTTCTGCCTTCCCTACAATTGATTTTGGCTGGCGTCAGGGAATAGTCGGGATGGCTGCATTGTTCTTTTCTTTGGTCATGGCAATCTCCTCTTTGAGCCCTTGGCAAAGAAAGGAGTCAGATTGACTTCACCTTCATATGAAGAATGGTTTCTATCATATGAAGGATGGTTTCTAGCGTATGAAGAATGGTTTCTATCATAGTTCTTGATAAGTTCATGGGAAAGAAGGATCTGAGAACCATGAATTCTAGGGGAGAGAAAAAAGGATTTTTTTTTTTTTGGTAATATACCCTTTCTTGTTGCAGTTTGACAAACTTATAGATATGGGCAGGAATAAAAGATTGATTAAAGCCATTTATTTGCAGGTTGGGAAGTTTCTTTCAAAGTTTCTGATGCCCTGTAAGTAGAAGGTTAATTTTTCAGTTTAAGGTTCAACCAGAATAGGCAGCTGAAGGTTTTCATTAAAATCTGTCTGTCTTGTGAGATGTGGACTAACTCTACCAAAGCAGGACACCTTTCACTTTTTTTCTTGCGTGTTTCAACATCAGCAGACTTACCTTACAGTGGTGCTGCATTACTCCTATTTTGTGGGAGGAAATAACAGTATTCAGCAAGGGTGTATTGTAGAAAACAAGTTGAAATCCTAAGGTTTCTTCTGACTGATAATTCCTCTTACAGGCCCTTACATTTAATTTAAGAAAAAGTCTTCTGAGCTGAGGGGTTAGCGAAAGTGGAAAAAAAAGAAATGGGGTGATGAGTTTTTTAAGAATTACTTTAAGAAGTAATATGATGTTTTTACAAAATAAGTTTATTTTTTCAGAAGAGTTGGAACCAACATAACCTCTTTCATAACAATGGAAAAAGACACAATCTTTAACAAGCAACTTGCAATTTTGAGCTAAAGCTTATGCTTAAGATTAGATAATTCTCTGAAGATCTCGCTTCCTTTGAATTTCATCATGATAAACAAATGGCTTTCAGGTATAATGAAGCGCAGCTCACAGGAATGAGCTGGTTTATTTGTTAAGCTTCCTTTTTACATCCAGAAGAAGGTGGAAGCAGTGTTACCCCTAAGAGCACATGATTAAGTTGGGCAAGATACCTGTGTCCTCATCTCTGCAAAACAGAAGAATCGCTTAATTTTTAAATACAGAAGGGTGGTGTCTGTTGTCCTGATTTTATGTTCTTTAGTCTTCAGATAATTTGTTTCACTTTTGCAGTAGAAGTAAAACCAGTAACCAAGTTCTGATATAAAAAGGAGAAGCAACTAATGGGGCAGTCGACAAAAATGATTTTGTCAGTAATGCCAGTCCTGTCAATTTATAGTCTCGAGTTAATTCTTAAAGTCATGCAATGGATATTTGCCTACCATAAATTACTTAATTCTTGACAGTTATGGAAAATAACTTTATCCTTTTGATGTTGAGGTTGTGGAAAGTCGGTCATTCAGTTTAAATGCTTCTTGTTTGAGTACCAGTCAAATCTCTCTTGAAAAGACAGGAGTTGAAATGAAAATTGGTGTGCCTCTTGCCTTAGTAAATAAAATATATAAAAAAAGAGGAAGCATCAGTGCAGTATCCTTGATACTGTGATACATCCTTCTTTACTTATGAATATTTTTAACAGCAGAACACAACAGATTACACTTATGGTGTGGCAGGGGTAGGGTACAAGAACAAAAAAAAATGCCCTTTGTGGAGAAGGAAGTCTTGTCTGTCTGAAAGATAGATATACAAATATGAGGTTTGGAAAACAGGCAGAGAAATTAATAAGATGATAGATAAAGATGATTTTGGTGTTGGAATTGTTTGTTTGGCCTAATGTGCCTTAAGTTAGAATTTCCTGATTTCTTCAGCCTTTTTGTGAGACTGTTTTGAATTTCTGTTTCCTGCATCTAAAATGAGGAAGTACTTCCCCCACCCCTCACAATTTGTGGGTTGGATGATGTGGAGGCAAGCTACTTTTTGTACTCTTTTTAAAGGGTAGGGAAATTTCACTGGTAGTACCACTGGGTATTCGAAAAGCAGATATCAAGCTGCAAGGACGTGTGTGAAACATTAATGGCCAACAAAAACTTCCACAGCAAGACTTAAAGTCAAAAGGCAAGTGTGAGTCTGTTTAACATTGCATCTTCATTGGTATGTTACAAACTGCTATTTTAATATAGGCCATTGCCTTCAAATTTTTAAGTATTTTCATAGAATCACAGAGAGTTGGAATGGACCCACAAGGTCCATTTCTGACCTTGCACATCACAAACCCCAAGAATCACACCTTAGGGCGTTGTCTGAATGCTTCTTGAACTCTGTCAGGTTGGTGCTGTGGCCAGTTCCCTGGGAAGCCTGTTCCAGTGCACAACCACCCTCTGGGTGAAGAAACTTTTCCTGATATCCAACCTAAGCATCCCCTGACACAGCTTCATGCCATTCCCTTGGGTCCTGTCACTGGTCATGAGAGAGAAGAGACCAGTGTCTGCCCCTCCACTTCCCCTCATGAGGATGTTGGAGACTGTGATGAGGTCTCCCCTCAGTCTCCTCCAGGCTGAACAAGCGAAGTGATCTCAGCTGCTCCTCGTAAAGCTCTTAACCACCTTTGTGGTCCTCTTTTAGACACTGTCTAAAAGCTTTGTATCTTTCTTATATTGTGGTGCCCAAAACTGCCCCCAGGACTTGAGGTGAGGCCACCTCAGTGCAGAGCAGGACAATCCCTTCCCTTGCCCACCTGGCAATGCTGTACCTGATGCCCCCAGGACATCATTGGCCCTCCAGCTGCCAGGGCAGTGCTGACTCAGATTCAACTTGCCATCGACCAGGACCCCCAAGTCCCTTTCCACAGCGCTGCTTTCCAGCCTCTCTTTCCAGTCTGTATGTACATCCAGGGTTGTCCCATCCAAGGTACAGAATCCAGCACTTATCTTTGTTAAACTTCATATGGTTGGTGGTTGCCCAGTGCTCAAATTTGTTGATGTCTCCCTGCAGGGGCCTCCCTGCCTTTGAGGGAGTCAACAGCTCCTCCCAATTTAGTATCACTGGCAAGCTTACTTAGTATTCCTTCCAGTCCTGCATCCAAGTCAATTATGAAGATGTTGATGAGCGCAAGGCCCTTTGGAGGGATAGTGCCCTGCAGAACCCCACTAGTGAAGGCTTGGCAGTCTGATGTCACTGCGTTCACTACAACCCTTTGCGCTTGACCTGTGAGCCAGTTGCTCGCCCATCCCACGGTGTGTTTATCCAGCTGAATGCTGGACATTTGGTCCAGTAGGACGCTGTGTGAGACAGTATTGAAAGCTTTACTGAAATCCCCAAAGAATAGATCAGCTGGCTTCCCTTGATACCGAGGTGGGTTATGTTGTCATAAGAGGGAATTAAATTTGTTGAGCGGGGCTTTCCCCTCAGGAACCTGTTCTGATTGTGACTGATGACTGCATTGTCCTTCAGGTGTTTTTCAATACCTCCCCAAATAACCTTTTCTATAATAGTCATTGAAGTGACACTGACAGACCTGTAGTTTCCAGGGTCATCCTTCTTGCCCTTCTTGTAATTTGGGACGGTGTTTACCAGCTTCCAGTCAGCTGGAACCTCTCTAGATTCCCAAAACCATTCAAAAATCATTGAGAGGCTTATCCTTTTGACATAGAGTTGTATTTTTCTTAAGTTCCAGATGTTCCCACAGACAAGTAGGGAAAACTGATTTACATGGACTTATGACTGCAAAATACTGTTTTTAAGTAAAGAAAATTAGTTTCTCTGCATGCTAATGGATAATAGTACATGAACCTAAAAATTACTGTGCTTCAATGTAATAAGTAAATTTTTACATTACATTAGCTTTTTTAGTAGCATGTTCATAATGTTCATCAGTCTCTTTGCATTGAATGTGTGGTAGAGAGTTATTGTATTTTTTAGGGGGAAAATTGTATACAAAGAGGAGCTTCATGAAATTTGGTGCTTTCAATAGAAAAATGTCAGTACTGGCTGTTTGAACTGTATTGTGCGTGTACATGAAACTGTTAAAATGAAGATATATGCATTTGAAGTTGCAGTTAAACTGCAGTGTCCAATGCTCAGCTGATAATGTTCAGTAGTATAACAGGAGACTGTTCCTGTTTGCCGTAGTTTCCAGTAGTGTAATCACTGGAGGAAAGGGGGAAGATCTCTAAAATGTTCCATTGACCTAAGCAGTTTAAGGGTTGTAATAAATAAAGTTCATTAGTTCTCTGAAATAATTCTCCTTCTTGTTAGCCTTACATACTGAGTAGGTAGTGGTTTTGTACCTTAATGAATTCATATGCAACTATTGCTTGCTTTGTAAGTCTGAAGGTGTGCTTAACAGATTTCCAGGAAAGCCTTGCTGTGAAAAGCTTCATTAATCACTCGAGAGCATCATTAAATAAGTGAATTGGCTAAAAAGAAAAAATATATTCTCAGTACCTCCACAGACTTTTATATACATGTATACACACTCCATATGTGATGAAAGATATGAAATCATGACATTAATTTTCCTTTAAAATAAAAAAAAATCTGCAAATTCAGTTGAAGTACTTTAAGCTTCAGAAAAATTGATAGGAGTTTTTGTTTTCAATACTGTGCAATTATAAATTTCTGCTCTAGATTTTGTTAGAAGGAAACTATGATGAGAATATTTCTGTATACTGAGGGGTGACACCAAAATTGCGCAAGGAATAATCTACCTAAAGTTTGCTAATATAGAGTTGAATTAGAGTTATTTTTGGTGAGACATCAAATGTATACTATTTAGAAAATATATCAGATCTTGTGGTGGTCAGTCGGTTCTACTCAGGCTTGCAGCCTGTCACAAGTGGGATCTTCCAGGGGTGGATGTTGGGCCTGATACTGTCTAACATCTTCCTGCATGACCTGGATGGTGGCATTGAAAGCACCCTCAGCAGGTTTGCTGAAGACACTGAACTGAGTAGTGAGGAGACCCTTCAGGAGGAAGAGACATCTTGCTGAGAGACCTGGACAGGCTGGAAGAGTGGGCAAGCAAGAACAGTATGAAGTTTAACAAAGTCAAGTGCAGTGTCTTACATCTGGGCTGACATAACCAAAGAGCCCGTACAGGCTGGGACCTGTGAGGTTGGGAGCAGCCTTGCTGACCTGGGGGGCCTGTTGGACAGCAAGGTGAATGTGAGTTGGCAAAGCACAGCTGCAGCAACAAAGGCAAGCTGCGTCCTGGGCTGCATCCACAGGGGGATTACTAGGAGAATGGGAGATGTGATCATTCCGCTCAGTGCTGGTAAGGCCACGGCTGCGGGGAGGTGTCCAGTTCTTGTTCCTGCAATTCAAGGAGAGTTCTAAAGGAGGGTCACAAAGGTGATCAAAGGGCTGGAGAACTTGCCTTGTGAGGGAAAAGTGAAGGTGTTTGCCTGGAGAAGGCATGGAGGGGACCTCATCACAGTGTTCCAGTACTAAAAGGACAGCTACAAAGAAGATGAAAGCTATATTTTCAGGAGGAGGAAACAAGGGCCAGCATGTAGAAGTTGCACTGGGAGAGATTTATGTAAGAAAGAAATTTTTTTCTGTGTCATTAGTCAGTCACTGGAACAGGGATGTAGAGATCCCCAGGGATGTAGAGTTCCCATCGGTGGTGGTTTTCAAGACTCAGCAGGGTGCTAGGCAATCTCATCAAGGCTCCTGTTGCATGAACAGTTGGACCGGGTGAACTTTTGAGGTACCACGAAATCTAGACTGTTCTGTGATTCTCAAGTCTTTGGAGAGAACACCTCTGCAGTGTTTCACTGGCTGGTTTTCCCTTTGCCTTTTCCTAGCTTTGTTTCAGAGCCTCAGTGAAGCTCTTAAATCAGTGCAACAACATGTTTGCAGCAGTGCTAGTTAAGCATAAAATACTGATACGTGCAATATGTACAACTTGTTTTCTCAGCTGCAGCTATCAAGGTCCCATTTTCTGAGGTGATACTGTACAGGAAATGATATCTGTGCTGAGCAGCATGATGTTCATTTCTCTTTTAACAGCAGATCTGCTCTGATGAGAGTGAAAGAGACTTTAAGAGAAAAACCTTTAAAGCTAGTGGCCTGAAGACACAGAAGAAACTCAACCACAGAATGTATGCACAACAAATCTAGGTTCTAAGTTGACAAAAATATAAACCGCTGTTATTTTTGGTAGTATTTTTCAGTCTAAATCACAAATCTAAATAGCAATAGTATCTGAATTTAAAAAAGAAAGCATCAGGAAAATCAGCTCCCACAGAGTTAATTTTTGTTCTCTTTGTGGCATTTAATACTCTAGAAGTTAAGATGAACTCTTATCTGGAAGGAGGAAAAAAAATACTATGAGGATTTAAACCAGCAAGTTCAAATTATCCATTTAGATTGGAAAGATACCTCTGCTAAGCTAAGAGAAACTTGCAAAATGATCAGGAGCTAGTAGGATTTTTGTCTTATGATGGTTTCAGGTGAGAAGTTTTTTGATTAGTATATACTTCTCCAAATTAAGAATTAGCATAGAATGAAGTTTTCAGTAAATAGAATGTATTTCTTGTGAGTATGGAAGTAATACAGGTAATTTGAATGTGAAAGATTGTTACCATATACAGTCAGATATAGTCAAGCGACATTTAACTTTTACTGCATGAAGATAGGCAGTTTGTTTGGGCGTAAAATCAAGGCTTCAAGTACACTTTCAAAAAATAACTGAAGTAGTTGGTTGAATCTGTATTTCTGATAGAGCCCTAAGAATTATAAAGAAAAAAAATTGCTTAAACTATTCTCTAGTTTCAAGTGTATTTTATTTCTCAGCCGATTATTATTCTGTAATAAAACTTGGAAGTGCTGGGGATTGATTTTAGAATTCCCCTTCTACAATGAGACTGGTATTAGAGGGATCTGTAGCAAGAATCCTCAGGCTGGTCCATCAAGAGCGAGGGCACAGTCTTTCTGCAACAGCCTCTTGTCTCTGTTTCGTAAGCCAGCGTCTATTACAGCTACTGCCCTCATGCTACATTCAGTAGCTGTAGTAGTTAGATACAGGCCTTTTAGAATTTACCTCTCTTTTATGTTTTGGGTTGTGGGGCAGGAGGACGTTTACCATGATTCATAGCAGAAGGTGTATTAGATGAAATAAGAATGCGTTGGAAGAACTCAGTGGAAAGAGCAAATCAAATTCCAGCTATTGCTTGCAGTCTTTCCTGGCTGCAGTTATGTGAGGCCATTGGCATTCCCCACTCACTTTTGGAGAAATGAGATGCTCTAACATCTGTGGTGCCAAACAGGTAAATTCAGTCACTGTCACTGTGGTATGGCAAGGAAAAGAGATTAAATCAGGATGTCTTTTTGTCACCCCTTTACCATCAGTGTTCTTGTTATGTTTCTGCTGGTTCAGAATAGTTATGTGTTGGTAGTTGACTCTTGACAGAGCAGAAGATCTAAGCCACATAGGCCTTTTAAGACACTCAAAGGTGTGCTTCTCCCTTTTAACAGAAAATAGCATATTTAGTTTGAGGATTGATAAGGAATGCAAGCTATATTATCCTAATTTTGTTTCTGTCATTTTTAAGATCATACTGCTAGTAATTGAAAATTTTTAAAAATTTGGTAATGAAAAGTCAAAATATGTTTTTGGCATGCTCATGATATTGAATAGCGTTTGGAAACGTAGCAAATCAGGCTTTAGGATATTCAGATGTTAAGATTAACGTCTATGTAGAAATAGTATGTGAGAATTTACAACTACTCCACTCAGCTTTTTTTCTGAATTTTCTTGCTCTTGTCTTCTGGAGAGCCATGAACTTCTATATTGGTTTTCAGAAGGAATAGCTTATCTATTCATAGACTGGTTTTCTGCTATGTTCTTAATTCTTTACAGCAACATGTACAAAAAGAGGTATTATCTCTACCTGTGTTCTTATTTATAAAATTTGGCTCTTAATTGAATCTATTAAACTGGACTAAGTGTCATCTTATCTTCATTAAGATAAGATTAAGAGATTTTTCACTGAGATGAGGTTAAATAAATTGGAAATTTGTCATGTCATAGTTTGATAGGTAAAGGGACAAAATTATAAGAAACAACCAGTTCTCATACTTGTCCTTTAAATCTAAATTGGAAGGAAAGAAAGAGAGCTCTAAACATGTGAATGTGGCATAATCTGAGAGTTGATCTACAGTGGTTCAGAAAAGAGGAAATTCAAGTTTTCTGTTTGCTGCAAGTTATACAATGTGTTATCTTCACTGAAACAAGTAAGGCGTATTTTGAATGTGCTTTACATGACAGTATTAGATGAAATGCTGCATTGCTTGTCTTCTCTGAAGACTGCCTTAAGCATATAGAGCTTTGCATCATGAACTACTTTTAATTTTACAAGTGCAAAAGAGTTTGTGTCTCTTGAAGTTTTTGGTACTTCTTGTTTCTCTTGCCAAGCAAACAGTTTGTAAAATGTGAATATGAATGAAGGTGCTAGTTCACTTTATTATTATTATTATTAAAAATGTTTGTTTGGTTGGGATGTGCAAATCTGTGTATAGAGGATGTATGCACACACACACTTCCTGGTGTTAGACCTTTCCTAATGTCAAATGGTAGGGTTTTTCCTTTTCTAAGTCAAATTGTTCATCTGTAGCTCAGAGTTTAGTTAAATTTAATGATAGTTTACTTCAATGCCATGCATTTTGTTTGAATACCACAAAATATATAACTGCCTTCTTCATTTCCTCTTGAAGTCTCTGAGGCTAGGTATGTTCATTTATAAAATGACCATGGTTGGTAACAAGCATCTGTTTCAAAAATGACTGTTTCCATCCATGCTTTATGTAGTTCTTGAGAAATTGTCTTTGTGGTCCAGCAGGCTTCTGGAAAGTGAAGTGCAGGATGTCTGACAAAAGTGTGACTCTAAATTCTTGAACTGATACTACTGCTCTTTAATTACATCCCAGAATATCTCATGTTGATATTTTGTAGTATTTAGAAATTGGAAACCTGTTTTCCTCAGTGTTTTACAAACATAAAATTTATATGAATGGGAAGTAGCAGTATTTCCTGACTTCACTTGACATGGCTTTTGAACTACTTGGTTTTTTTTATATTTTTATACACACATGCAATGTATCTCTAGTCTCTTAGTTCATGTAGATTTCCAAGAAAGTAGTGGTTTTTTTTAATGACTTTTTGTTTAATTAGATACTGGAAAAATACATTCATAAAGCAGATGCTGGAGTAAAAATCATAAAAGAAGTTGGATGCAAGTAAAAAGTAGCCTTTCGTTCACTTTTGGTTTGTTTTGTAGGAAACACATTTTCATCAGTTTTGCTCTCTGCTTAAAGAGAAGCTAAATGACAGCTACTCAAAATGGTCTGTGGGATGGAGGAACAGAAAATGTCATGTTAGTGTGCTCTGATTTGTCTCATGGCAGGCTTTTATGGTGTGACAAAAATATTGCCTGCCCTCATCTCCTGTAAAGATTAAGTTAATCAGCCCAAGCTCAGTCTTGCTCCCTTGTAAGGACAGGCAAGAGAGACTTTGACAAGGTTCCATGGTTGTGGCAGTGGTCCAGACAGCCCTGGCTCTCTTTCCTCTTGGGCTAAGATTTGATTTCTCCCGTGTTCTAAATCCAAAAGAAAATCATGCCTTTGGAGTACACGTGTCAGTCTACTGTATCCTCTTTGGATGGAGTGGGATGGTTTTCTCAGGTTCTGAAGTGCTATGTGGGAAGAATGGTATTAGGGAAGAGTTGACTTACTCTTTTGATGTAGCTGGAGAAGTTGGTAGAAGAGTTGTTTTTACAGTTATTTCTTTGCATTTTAGTATTTTTCATCCTTATGATTGCAGTATATGAACTTGGTGAAAATACCTGGTGTTATAGAAGTTGAGTACTACTGCTACGAAGTGCTGCTCTCTGTGTCTCATGCTTGAGCAGTGGAAATGTTTGGAAAAACTTCTTTCTTGGTATATGAAGTCAGTGGCTTTAGTTTTCCTCCAACTTTAATCTCAAAGCTTGAAAAGGAACATAGAAAAACTTACTTGCATGTCCCTAACAAGCTTGTAAGCATAATAAATAACAGCATCTTTGGACTTTGTTGAAATTAAAAGTGTTGGATCCTCTAATGGATTTCTAATACTTCTTCTCTTCCTCTAGTCTTGAAGTACCATACTTGAAAATCCCCGATAAACCATCTTATATTGTTGCAGTATTACATATGATAAAATCCTTACTGATTATCATGAGAGAGACTTGCAGTTTGTAAAAAGCCACCCTTAAGTTTTCATGGGCAGCTTTGGTTCTGTTGGCTCACTGCTGGAATGTGGAACCATGCCGGTCATGTAGGTTTTCCATTTTGTAGTTACACCTCTCTTTTTTCACATGCAGTCCCAAAGCATTCAGGATTTTAGTCATTATTCTACCATGATGTCAGAAAGGGTAGAAAGAGTAATTAGAGGAGATTTGGTTTAAATCAGAGAGCTGTAGAATGGTTTGGGTTGGAAGGGACCTTAAAGATCGTCTAGTTCCAACCCCCCTGCTATGGACAGACACTTTCCACTAGACCAGGTTGCTCCAAGCCCTGTCCAACTTGGCCTTGAAGACATTCAGGGATGGGACATCCACAACTTCTCTGAAAGCATCTATTGCGGGAGTATTTTTTGACCTGAAAGTTGTCACTATTAGTGGCTTGAATATACGCTTAAACATCCAGTATTAATTAAAAATTGTGTTACTAGTGACATTGTCTGTATATGTTACGATTTTTTTCTTCAGGTGGGTTTTGAAAGAGAGCTTGTCTCTTCGAACTTATATTTTTTTTTAATTGCTTAAAGGTAGTGGGTAAAAGCATGATTTTTAAATTTTTAAATTTGTAAATTCATTGGGTTCTGGACTCTGGAAACAATCTGTTAGCAGAACTGTTTTGTTCTATATTAGCAGTGAAAATCTCCAAAAAATGTGAAAAACTTGCTGTTTTGTTCCTGTTAGTTACAAAATCCTATCAGTTCTGATGAATCTTAGTGGTTGGAAGTAGAAATAACTTGTCTATATCTAGAATAATTCTCATGGAATTTTTATAACCTTTTTAAAAAATAGCATTACTTGAAAGTCATTTTTCTGGGTATATTCATCATGGAAAAAAGAATAAATATAGAAAAACATTGAGATTATGCATACAGACATCTTTTTTATTGAAAGTGAAGTTTTTCTTTTAATTAAGCCGTGAAAAAGTCTACGGGCTTTGCTAGGGTTTGTGATACAAAACTGTATAACGATGCACAAATTCTTAATCAGTGTTAAGTTCTTGTTTAGTTGCATATTTCAAATATCTGCTTGACTTGTGATTGCTTGTGCTGGAATGTTTATTGCAGAAATGTAGCGAGAGCTCTGACAGGAGATTGCGCAATCGGAGAAGCTTCTCAAAGTTGATTCTTTGCTTCATTTGTGCTCAACTTCCCATATTTTTCATTTTGCAGACTGGTTTGCATGTGACACTAAGGAAAGGCATATTGCCTTACAAATTGCTATTTCAGTTTCTACAGAGTTTTTTTAGTGTAATTCTTTCATAATCTTCATTTCTGGACTTCTCTCATAGCTATTCGCCTCTAATTTTAAAAGTGTTTTGACTTGTTCTGGAGTTTTAGGGAAGAATTTCCCTTTTGGTGGTGAAGGGGAGATTTTGTACAATGTTTCCAGACTGCTGGAAAAATTATGATGTTCTCACTCTTTCTTGAGAAGTTATTCAATGAATTGTCTGTGCTCTGTTTAAAAAATTAAGTACTTTTGTTCTCAGTTTGCCTAGTCTTTGTTTCCAGTCCCTGGATTATTTTTCTGTGGGATGGATATTATTACTAGCAGGGTTTTTTTTTTTTCCTTTATACACCTTTTTAGAATCTTTTCTAAAGCATAATTACTGAACAATCTCCAGAGACCAAGTTGTCAAAGCTAAATAGAGAACTTGCCTTTTTATTGTATAGTTTATTGTTTATATCTGTAGTTAGCACATAGTGATGTTTGCAGCAAACATAATCCAGGTGACAACAGGTTCTGTATGGCTACTGAGGTATTGTTGCTTTACAGAAAAATTAGTTACCTTTCCACTGACTTATTATATTGCATACTTTGCTGGTAAAGTTTTTCTGGTTTGTTTTTCGTAGCAGAGGTACCGCTTTTCAGACCAAAGTATGGTGGGAGAGCTAGACACAGCAATTTAAGCTATTGATGGGAGAACTTAGGCTAGTTTTACTATAATGTAAAGGTAAGAGATCTAAAGTTGCTTTACGTATTTGACAGCTTTTATGAGAGTTAAAGTACTTTTATTTATGGTGTTTGCAATAACTCCTATGGGCATGTTGGTGTCTTGCTAACTCACATCTTGTCCAAGTGACTAAAGCTTACTTTCTGAAGTCAGGTTTCATGGATACCTGCCTGGAAAAAAATCTGGGAGGCAGACAGCAATTTCCTAGGCAGCAGATGCGGAGAGGGTTCTGTTTCCTTTGGTGCATACCAGTGTTTCTTAGTGGAGTTGTGCAGTTTCTTTCCTTTTGTTGAAGTCTTTACTCGACTCCGTGCAGGTTGCTGCAAAAGAAGTGTTAGACTTTTGAGCTGGGACTGGACCAGTTTGTCTTCATTCTTTCCTATCTCTGATCTGCCTTTATATCATTTTGTCGAAGGGAAGTTATGTACCAGTATTTGCATCCATAGTGTTAATTTCTATCCATGTTACTTTTGCTTTCTAATGAGTGTTCCTTAGAGTGTTGACTCCCATTGATCTAAATTGGTAGTTTTAAGTGTGTGTGTTTAAAATGAAAATGTTGGGACTCCCAAATCGGAATGGCAGATCTCTGTGCTGCCTGTGGAAGAATCTGCCCTCACAGGATAACCAAGAAAGCTGTGGGGACCTCAAAGGGCATTTGCTTGTGTAATTTACAAATGAGGTTTGGCTTTTAAAAAAAAAAAAGTAGCTATTTTATATCTTATCTTAGGGAACAGGGCTTGCCTTTTATTTTTGGTTAATACCATAACTTTGAGAAGTGGAAAGGATGTGAAGTCACTTTTTTCCACTACGAGGTATTTCTGTGGATAGTGTTACCCTGCTGTGTGTCAGGTTGTCTGCTCATCTCCAGTTGCAGTTGTTACAGTAGCTGGGAACTCTAGACCTGTGAGGCATTTCCTAATGCCAAGTGCTGCAGTGGCTGTGGAATGCTGCTTCCATGGTGATGAACATCAGTCAGTTCTTTAACTATCAGTACTCCTACTTCTAACACTATTTAAATATATGCGTTTTAGGTGTACGTGTGTTCACATCTAGTACGGTTTTCTTGAAGCGGGCGGTTTTAATAAGCTGAACTTATGCTATATTTAATTCTACTGTTAGTCAAACTTGGTTTGATAAGTCATTTAAACCTAAAGTAGACTATCTATTTTCTTATTTTCTTCACATTAAAATATTAAGAATCTGCGTAACCCTCCAGATAGTTCTACAGCTGCTTTAGTCTTTTTATGTAAAGTGTTCTGTTCATGGTACAATGTGCCAGATCTGGTATAGAAGCTTTAAAATTTGTAAAACTTGCCCACAGAGCATATTAATCAATGCAGGTGAACCTTTTTTAAGAAAATGAAACTGCAAATATCTAGAGATCTCACTTGCTGTGAAATGAGTCAGTATAATTTGACTTAATGGCAGTCGGCTTTTACTCTGGTTTCACATCTTCCTAAACTATTTTCAAATTATATTGTACCTGTTTCTGCCTAGATTTTACTGAAATATATTCTTAGTGCTATCTTGGTCTATATTCTTCATCATCCTTGAAGACACTGCTCTCTCATCTGATAGTTGTTCCTAAAGATGCAATACTAAGTGGAATTAATTCTGATGCCACATTGAAATTATAAAGCACTAATGTAATAAATTGAAGTTTGGATGTAAAGACTATTAACCACAATAAATTATGCTAGTGTAGTGAAATTAATATTGTAATATGGTGTTAGAAGTTTGAGTTTGGAGGGGAAAAAAATTCCCACTGAAATAGATTTTCTGGAATGCATCTTCAAACAATGTCAGTTTTCCATAATGTTAGGCATAAAATAGTCTGATGAATCAAGTGTCATTCAGACAAGATCTAGTGATTCAAGATTTCTGCATCTAGTCAGTGGACAGAGAGGGTCTCTGCTGTGAGGGATCTATGACTTGCCCTCAGTGTTAACGTAAGACTGAGGCGTGTAGGTTCTCTGAATGATCTGTGTAGTGGGTGCTGGCAGTACTCCTGCACGCATACTGTATACGAGTTGATTTCACAGATTTTGTTTTAGTTTGTTTTAGGAGATGCTTCAGGTGGTAGGCTCCATTGCTGGAGCGGAGAAACAGCAACGCCCAAAAGAGCATGTGAAGAAACATTACTACTTGTATGTGTATCTGTCTGTAGACTTGCACCTGAGGTTTCCTTGAGTGCTAGTATGGATGTAACAATATTGAGAGGTCTTTTAGCTCTGGTGTTAGTAACAGTGGGCATTTTCATATATGTGTTTGTGTATCAATATATATTTAGATATTGATTAATGATCTAGTGAGTCATGTAGTAAATGTATATTCTAGGAATTTGTCAGAGCAAATGTTGAACAGCTACTGTTTGAACAGAAGGCAAGTACATGTACTTGCATACTTACTTACATACACGTAACTACACAGAATGTGGGTGACGTTTGCAGCTACACATGGAATAACCCTTTAAAAAGGCCAAAATGAAAGCAATAATCCATACTGCTTTCAGTAATGCTGCCTTGAAGTTTCAAGATCTCCTTATTCAGATGTTAAATCTCCACTGAGTCAAACTCTTAGCTCTTTATTGAGTTAACACCCCACGCCCCAAATATTTCTTTTCAAAAGGCTTAAAAAAGATTTAACCAAATTAGCAAGAACTCTTATGAGTATTGCAGGATACTAGGGAGCAAGGAGCTCTCTAGAGTTGTATCGTGCTGGGTGATGAATCAAGGGCCTTTTACTCAGGCTCATGTGTCAGTTTGTGTACTTTGCCTGCTCTAACAATTTAATGAAAATTCTTAAGTGAAGTGCCTTAAGTCTGTCTACGTTGTCTTGTCCACTTTGAAGATGAAGTGTTAAGTTGCAGTTTCCTCTTATTTGGACAGCAAAATTAATGAGAGTGATTAACTTAAAACTTAGTGGGATCTTTTGTGTACTTATTTAGAGATAGATAAATGTAGCACTATTGGTATAGTTGACCAGAGAGATCACTTATGTATGACAGGACATTATTACAAATTACAACGAACACGTGCAAATCAAGGTCAGTCAGGTTTGTTGATTTGAGGGTACGGGGGGAAGCTCAAAGTACTACAGAAATAGGAAAATGGCTACAATACAGGGAACTAAAATATGGATAGTTAAGAGTTGTAGATCTTGAGACTTACTTTCGTCTCTCCAAAAAAGGAAAAGTGGAAAGAGTTTAAACTTGGGTAACTGCCAGTCTGTCCAAGGAATGCAAATTTTCTATGCTAGTAATACCCATTAAGTATTTTTTTTAGTTCTTTGAATGCTAAATAAATAGTAAAATAATCAAGTGTCTCAATAACAAAGTTTCAACTGAATTTCATACATTTTTATTTATTATGTGTTAGATGATACTATGTCATAATGAAATGTGTATGAAAGAAAATTTCAAAATATAAAAATGCTGTAGTTGTACCCTGATAATGTAGATCATACACTGCATTTTCTACTTTATATCGCTAACGAATCATGAGATATGTTTTGCTAAATTGGGATTGGTTGATGGTGTGTATTTTGAATTATCGCTATAAAATTGCATTAATATTAATTCATACATCTGAATAAAACCAGCATTATGTAATTGTAGTGAGTTTTGAGATTAAGGAATGTAGTTGCAGAGTGAAGAAGTCTAGTATAGTCGTAGTAGGACTGGCAGTTTGATGCATTAAAACTTTGGAAATAGGTGTGGATCAACATTTGGCAAAAAATCCAGTTAATGTGAGACTGCTTAGGTCAAACTGAAGAAAACCAGTCCATTTTAGATGAATCTAATGAAAGGAAGTTAGCATAACAACCTGAGAAATTCAGTGTTACTAGATTGTATAGTGAATGTGTGTGTTAATGATGATAAGTTTTATGTTCCAGCATTCTGTATTTTTAGAAAAACTGAAGGGAAAGTAATGGAAAAGGCTCGGCTTGTTGTATGAATAGACGAATGAATGGAAAGCTGGTGATCAGTCTATTCAAAACAGTCTGGTGGTAAGGTTTAACAGGTGTTTGGTATTTCACAGTCATAAGGGATCTAAAATGGTGAATAATGATTAATTAATGATGGTAGAGCAGTAAAAATTAAAGATCTAGAAAATCAAAGAAGAAATTAATACTTCATGGTGCCTGGCTGATTATGAGTGGTAGGTAAAATTCATCATCGAATGTTGAGTGAGTGCATGGGAGAAAAACCTCATCTTTATGTACTTATGTTATGTTGAACTAGTTTGTATTTGTAATGCCTAGTTTTGTGAAAGAATCAATCTAGTGCACAGTGACTATGAAAATTAACCAGATATTTCACTGAATAACTGAAAATGTAACGAAGGACAGAACAGGAAATGTACTGCATTGTGTACTTACGGTGCGCTCACAACTTAAATACAATATGTGGTTTCTCCACGCATGCCACTGCCCCATTTAAAAAGTAACAAAGCAGCAGAAGGTGCTGATGGTGGGAATTGAAACAGCTTTCATATAAGGATCATTGGAAGAGTGATGGCCGATGGTGAAATGCTGCAAGTGTGTAAAGCTGTGTCTTGGGGTAGGTGGGTAAAGAAGTGTTGTCCTTTTTTTGGCTGAAGAACGGTACACTCAAAATGGGGTACACTTTCACATAGCCCCCAGGTGGTGGAATTCACATCTGCACGGTGCTGTAAATGCAAGAAACTAAACCAGAGAAAACATTTAGAAATCATTTAGAAAAACATTTCTAAAAACATTTAGAAAATCACTGAAGAAAATGTTGGCTAGAAAATATTTGTAATAGTTAATTATGACAGTGCCACTTCTGGCTCACACATACACGTGAGCAGTACTACCGTGTGCTGGACTTGCTCATATCCTCTTTCCTGGACATTCCTACTGTCATCTCCAGAGCCAGTCTATGCTCTAGGCAGACCTTTGATTTTACTCCATATAACTATTCCTTTTAAACTTCTAAGTGTGGTGTAATAATGAATGAAATTAAACCAACAGAATATCTGGAATTGTTGGCTTCATATGGAAGAACTCTGCATGTTGTAATGGCTGCCTAGTGTGCCTTTTTTTTAATTTCAGGATAAAATGAGGTATTTTAAATAGATAATGAAACTGTTGATGATTTCTCTGAATGAATGTGATATAGAAAAGGCTGTATCAGACCATGAAACTGACTGAAGAACATTAGAAAGGAAGTTTTTCCCCTGTTCTTTTTAAATCATCTCTGAAGTATTGTTACCATGTAAGTGGAGGTATAAACCAATTTATTTTAGTAATCTAATTTAGTTATTGAAAGGAAAATGTCTGTGTAGACCTCAAAGCTAAGCAGGAAAATTGCTTTGTAATGACAGAATAAGGTGGAACTTAGTATTAGCTGAAAATGCCTCTGAGCCACAATATGTGTTTCTAAGAAGTATGGAATGTGCTGTATTTAAAGAAGATACATACTAAAAATACGTGGAACCCATCCAAGTGGAGAAAAAAATCCATCATAAAAATGAAGCCATCTTATTTTAGTAAAGTGTATGAAACTATTGGAGGTATGGTTGCCTATTATAATGACATCTTGTCATTTTTTTTTTTTTTTTAAGAGAAGAGCATGGCTTCTATAGGTCTTGATTGAACGATGATGTTCCTTCCTTTCTGTGTTACCAAAAAAGTCAGACGACATATTAAAAGATTGAGCAAGATGTAATGAAGAAAGCTGAGAGATGAGTTATCTCTGCAGCCACTGACAATAATGATCATGTCTCATGTGGCCTTTACCCTTTTTCTGCAAGCCATTATTTCTAAAACTCTGTCATATAGTCCTGTCTCTCTGACCCGCACCACTTTGAACCAGCACTTACTTTGGGCTTGTGTACTCCTCCCTGTTTGTTCACCAGTGATACCACTTAAAAATAGCTGTGCTTCTGTGCTTCCCTTTGTGCTGGCACAGCTTGTAGTGTTTGCAAGTTCTTCTGCTTTAGCTACTGTAAGTGAAATAGGTTGTTTCATGTTTTATGTTATACGCTAGGCGTCCCAAATATTTTACTTCCATTATGATTCCATAAAATTACCTAAAGCTTAGTCTTGCATTTGCAGTCTGCCACTAAAATAATACCAAGCTGGTTTTTTTTCTTTGGAAACTTAACTTCAGTCGAAAAAAAAAAAAAATTATTTTGAGAGTTAAGGATTTGCAAGTCTCTTAATTATAGAGTATCACCCATCCCTACCTTTTTTAAATGGAAGTTTTGAACCAGGATAGTTTATTCTCTGGATACTGTAGTGAAGGGGAGCTGATTGTTGAAGAGCCTTTTAAATAAGCAATTCTTGTCATGGAACTTCCTTATATATTGTTTGCATGATCTTGAAATATGATTTGAAGTGAATGTGAGATCAATAGCTTGTTATATGTATTTCAGAGTTTTTTAGTTTAGTATTTTACTTAATAGAGTTCACATCTAAGAACTGGAAGGAGAAGAACAGAACAGGAAACTATGTATATGGTGAATTCTGAACTAATCAGAATTGAAATTTGCTTTTGCCTGTTAAAAGTGAGTTTGTATACTTTTTCCCATCTTTAAATTAAAAGTTTAAAAATAACACAACAAAATACCTAACATGCCTGAGACACCGAAGAAACCATGACATTTTCTGTAGTTTATGCTTCTTTTGGCGTGCGCTTCTATTGTGGTATTTTGAAAGGAAAAGTATGATACAAAAGTAAGATTGATGTTATAAATTTAAACATACTCCCATTTTTCCTATATTTTTGTATTCAATGTTTAAAACCTCTCTTCCTATAAAGAAAAAGACTGAATTTTGGCTTTTGAAGCAAGCCCTGAATTGAAACAGGTAATTGCACAACCCCAGAGCCAACCAGGGTTTGAGAATTTTGTGCATCTGCTTGGCGTGTGGAAGTTTTCTGTGTTAGCCATGAACCTGGACAAATCAATTGACACTACAGATCTGAAGGCAGACTGGGGGCAGACTGGACCCCAAATTTTGACAGTTCATTGCCATCCCTAATTTGCTTTTAAAAATCATTGGATGTGACCCATCAGCCTCATAGTTGTCCTACTGCTTCACACAGCATGGAGATAAATGCACAGAAGCTGCTAGTGGACTTTGTACTTCTGTGCAAGCAGTTATCATGGTTCTCTGTTGAATTTACCAAAGAACAGAATTTTTTTCTCTGGATTTCCTGGGTATTTTCCATGTGTTTTTGGAACAGATGTCTTTTAGTAGTTTGCAAAGTATTTCTCACTAAGTTACACTTACCCTGCATAGCTT
The DNA here is from genome assembly GCA_013397725.1 of Rhagologus leucostigma. Taxonomy (NCBI): domain Eukaryota; kingdom Metazoa; phylum Chordata; class Aves; order Passeriformes; genus Rhagologus; species Rhagologus leucostigma. Next base: position 508,024 of record VZTD01005870.1, read on the forward strand.
TATTTGTGCATCTGTCTTGAGTCCAAATTGTTGTTGGCCTCTTACTCTCTTATTTCTACTACTGACCTGTTAAATGTTGTTTCCTTGCTATTTGCTTTCCCTTTTCATCCTCAGTGTCAGTCCAAAAAGATGATCCTTTAATAACAAGATGCAAAACCTGACTTTATTTTAGAGAAGTGAAATACTGTGATGCTTTTCTTGATTTGTCTAATTTTCATTTCAACATTTCTTAGTTCAAAATGAGCCACTGTATGCAGAGGTAACTTAAAACAGGAATGTTTTCATGAAATTGACAAATTTAATAATAGCCAGCCTTTAAAGTAATTCTGAGTATCCTTGCAGCTACCTGTTTTCAAATTCTAGCATTATTTTACTGCTTATTCTTATTATATCTGAAGTAAATAATTTCTATCTCACATACTTTAAAAGTGAGGACTGCAAGCCAAGAAATAATTTTGATTTTGATAGCACTTGGGATTTTTTGTAGTTAAAAGTTAGTCCTAAAGACTGAGGCGAAAAATAGGTTTGAATTTTAAGTGGAAGATCAAAGATATTGATAATAATTGATAATATTTCAGTCTAAATCAAAAGTGTTCTCAACTATATATTCCTGGAAAATAAGCTTTCAAAAAGCTTATACTCTAGCTTTTTTTCAGGCATAGTTACTTGATATATTTAGCAAAGACTGATGGATCAGTTTTCAATCCTGAAAAAAGGATTGAAAAATCTTTTTAAAAGTTGGAAGCAATCAAATTAATTCTAGTCAGATCTGAACTGATCCAATCAAAGATATGTCTGGTCTAATATCTTGCTCCAAATGGGTTAAAAATAGATAACATAGACACCCAGGTATGAACTGGACGAGTAAATAGCAGTACATCTCTGGCATGCTTTGGTAACATCCATCAATGTGTATTTTAAGACCTTCATCTCTGTTTTTGCAGTTGTCACTTACACAATGCCTGCCTGAGACAGAGGGCTCCCTAATGCTCTTTGATTCTTCATTATGTAATTCCCTGGAATAGTTGATCATTTTTCAGTAGAAACATTATCTGTGGTTTTCAGCCAAAAGACTGGGTTTAGTTTTTCTCCAAGAAGATGCTATCCACTGAGGAATCATTTATACCTAGTGACAAACACAGACTTAACCTTTAAGTCGCAAAGTTCACGGCACTTAGCGAGGCCTTAAAGCTATCTTCTTCTTTGCTGTATTTTTCTCTCGGGTTTTTTGATGATGTTTGGTTTACTTTTGTTCATGGGGATGTATGCTGTGGTAGTAGTGCCAGATGGGTTTGTGGCTGTTTGTTTCTACATTTAAGTTGGAATGTATAGAGCCAGTATCTTGTTCATGAGAATTCACACTGAATTCAATGGGTAAAATATGGGGGTTTGACTGTGAGAGTTAGATTACAGTCATTGTCCTATTTGCCAGTTGCCATTTCATGTTCAAGTCCCTACTGTATGATACACTGTGACTTTTTAATATTACTGAACTTCATTAGAACTGCTATTTGTTCTTTTTCTGTTTGGAAAAAGTAATTTTTTTCATGTAAGTATAGAGCTAATTAAGGTAATTAATAATTCGCAGAAGCATATGGAATTAAATTTTGATGAGTCCAACGGAAGTGAAGGAGTAACAGCTGTTTCACATAACTGCTAACAGTCATTAAATAATGTGAATGATTTCATTTGCATGGAAAATTGATAGGGACAACTGGTTTTTTATCTTGGCTCTTCAGTTAGCAGCATGTGTAATTATTTTTCCAAATACTTAATTTTGCTTGTTGTTTTGTTTGTTTTTTTTTCAGGATGGATTAGATGCCTTGGTGTATGACTTGGATTTTCCTGCCTTAAGAAAAAACAAGAACATTGACAACTTCTTAAACAGGTGTAAGTATTTAATGTTTAATTTACTTAATAACAGAAGTTTATCATATCAAAAAGAAAACACCTCTTCTAGCTCTTCGAATGGCACCTAGGGATTTGGGGTGCATTGAGTTTTTGGGTGCAAATTGTTGTAAGAGTCTGTTTATTTCCCACTGAGAAGTGACAGCTGCCTATACAAATCTCATCTCCAGCAATTGAATGTCCAATCTGTTGCCTTGTCTGCAGTGGCACAAAGCCTTTTAAGAGAAAGGCTTGTTGTCTTTGTTAGGGCAACTCCCTGGATTCCCATAACTTGTTTTCTAATTTCGTGTACTAAGATATCATAAGCAATTAACAGTAAAATGGCATAATGATGTATACATTGTCAAGAAATAGTATTAAGTATTTGTTCACTAACAGACTGGAGCATGCATTTTGTAAGCTGTTGTTTTTTTTAGTATAAAAGGTCTCTTTTCATGAAAACGTAATACTGCATAGCTGATGCATTTACTTGGTGTATGCAGCTGATGTCTGCAGAATTCTCTGCATTTACTCTGTATTTGTCCACTACCAGATTCCTGCACATGATACTCTATAATAAGATTTTAAAGTAATAAAGTTGGTTTTTTAAATAGAAATCATAGTTCCATAATTTTCATAATTAAAAAACCCAAAACACAAACAAGCAAAACCCCAAAAAGGCGTTTAAGAATCAAATCTTTTCTAAAGGCTGCCAAACTGACAAATTCTGAAGATCATGGCAGAAATGTTTGCTGATTGAAGACTTGCTTCTGCCTGTGGACTAAATGGGCAAACCTTGAAATTAAGCTAATATTACTAGATTTTTACGGGCTTAAGCATCTCAGTTGAATTCTACAATAAATGTTTTTTTGTGGCAAATATGAAGTAATTTGACTAAAATAATTTTTGTTTTTCGTTCACTGAAATTTATGTGGGGTTTTTTTCTGTTTCCAAGGTCTTTTCAAATGGTTTATTGGGTGAAACTGTAACCTATGATAGTGAATTGGTGGTGTTTATTTTACATGAGTCTCCATTTGTGTGAATATGAGTCCACTAGATTTAGTTGATGGCTCACTTGCGCATAAGCTGGTTACTGAAAGCCTAAGCTCAAATGTTCTGTTTAACTTTTAGCAGTTCAATATTGATACCATATGCTGAGTTACATGCACATTTCGTATACTCAGTTATTTACTGAGAAGGTGTGGTGAAACTCTCGGAGAAAAGAGAAGTTGTATTAGGCAAAGGAAATACTCATTGCAACAGATAATTTGAATGTAATTTTTATGAGTAGTGAAATCATTAGTGAGTCTCAGAAAGCTTCACTTTTGCAGTTGGGGCTGAGTGAAAGAAAGCTTTTACATTTACAGCCTGATAATGGATATCTTTTAGGTATAAATTATATACTGTGTAAGATGTGACCTGAAGTAATCTGAAGGTGGAGAACAGAACATATTAGATCCCTTCAAACTGCCTTTAGAACATTAACTTGCAGTGTTTGCTGAAATATGAAAGCAAGCTGTGGATGTGCAAGTAGTGACCTTAGAGGGAACTGTGAAGTCTAGTTTGCCTTGAATTTCTATAATTAAAAAGACATTTTCTTGTTTATTTTAGTTTTATTAGAAGACTGTTTTAAATATCCTTTTTGCAGTATTAGGTGCCTGGTTTGCACCATTATTGCAGAAATTTAAACTAAATTTCTAGATGGCAAATGAAAGGGGAGTTTGCTTCCTTAATTTTATAGGCTGATTGCTCTATGAACCACTCCTTTTCCCCTCTTTACTTATCTCTAATTTACGTTGTATATTTGTGGAGCCGCCAAAATCTGCCTCTACCAGCTGAGGTTGTGAGGATGATTTTTGCAAATGTAGAACCTTAGTGATTTTCTACCATATAGAATTAAAAGAATAAAGAAAGGAGTATTAAAGGTATCCGAGAGCCATGCGTTGCAGTAGTGACTCAGTTTATTTCAAGGCAGCATCTAAGCCTATAACCAGAGTTCAGGGCAATTTGGAGAGGACGATGTTTTGCCATGAGAGCCACCCCAGCTGTTCATACAGCATAAGCTGGCCAGGTCCTCCACTGGTCTTGGGAGATAAGGAACTGCCTGTTGAAATACACTGCAGCCTGATAAACCTTGTGTAACAGATCTTAGAATACGGAGGTCGAATTTCCAACACTGTTGTTACTGTAACGTCTGAAGATAACTGAGTGTTAGTAGGTATCTCAAGCAGTAAATTTCAATTTGCAACTGATCACAAGCCTGCTTTACAATATTTTAAAATCCTTACCTTAGGTTGCTCTTCAGATGTATTTTCCTAAATTCTGCTTTGTTCATAGGCAAGGCTTGTGATTGAATACCATGTAAAGGATTCATATTGTGCTTAGCTTTCTTCTGCACCAATGTCAGGCTTTTTCATTCAGAAGTGGTGAACCTCCGGTTGTGAGATTACTAGTCAGGAAGTTAACAATAGCTAGAAAATTGCTGTCTTGAAAATTGCTGCATTTTAGTTCTGTGCAGTCTTGTTCCTCCTCTACTGCCGGCCAGTTGTCACCAGGGCAAATAAGGCAGTGCATTATTTGTTGGAACTACTGAATATTTTGATCCCTGTGTGAAAGAATTTGTTAGCATTTAGAATTTTGCTGTAATTTACTGGAATCAGCCTGTGTTATGCTGCATTGTAAAGGATTGGCTTTACATTAGATAGTAATGTCACAGAGTATTTATTCAAACAGAACTATGTTTGTTCCTCTTGCGATAATAAAATCTTACTGAATTTTTATTGTACATAGGCTGCTTTTGTTTTAGATTGTGGCCTCTGTAAGCAGAAATCTAATGATAATTTTCTGTCAAGTGTCTCCTCATTTTTTAACATATGAACTTAAAATATTTTATTTCTCCTCCTTTTTCTTCCTTACTGTCCTTACTTCTCTCTGAACTTTGGTTTTAGGCCTAGAATATTATTTTTGAAAATAAAACATCGTTGCATAATTTATTTTATTAGAAGCATATCTGTTTTAGTAGAACTTCCTGGCTTTTAGAAATAGTGAAGCATGAAGCTTTTCTACGTAGTCTCATGCCAGTGTTGACCCACATGGATTAAAATAGACTGTTTTAATCTTTTACCAAATTTGGAATTAGAATATCTGCCCACGGGGAGTTTGTAAATTATTCTAGTTTATAGAATGACAGGTTTATATAAATAATTGCAATGATTCCCACTGCATGTTTTAAATTAAAATCTACTTTTTTGAGTATTAGGAATCATGAAAGTGCAGAAAAGCGAAACTTTTTTTTAAAAAATATTTTTTCAAGTGTCTTGTAGTGTATTTTCTGATACGCTTTCCCAGCTGTGTTGCATATTTATTCAGAAATCTTATTATACTGATCAGCTTGCAAGCAGGCTCATACTGGATAGGAAATTTTTGCATAGCTTTTTTTTTTGGCAGGTAATTATTTTAAAAGAAATTCCTAAATTAAGATCTCCTGTAATATGACTGTACAGTAGACTCATTGCATTAGCTTATGTCAGGTTTTGGTTACTGTGGTCATGAGAATGAGGTCATGCATTCTGCAGGGAGTTTTTCAATGGGAAGGTAGGTTCTTTGAGCAGCACCTCTTCTAAAAACTATGCAAAACTGAAATTAGACAAATGGGTTTAATTAAGTTGACTATATATGAAATGTGAATTTTGTTCTCTGTAGATAAAGACACAGTAAATAAAATGAGAGATCTGCGCATGAAAGCTGAAGATTATGAAGTGGTGAAGGTGATCGGTAGAGGGGCATTTGGGGAGGTTCAGTTGGTAAGTTAAGTTTCTGTTTGTACATTTGAATGTATTCTGTAGTATTTGCTCATGCGTCTGTTTCTCAGTGCAGTGTTCCAAAGATGCAGTCTTAAATATTAAAGCTTTTAGCTCAGTGAAATTTTATTCCTTTACATTTCAAGGAAATGTTTTTGAAAATGTCGTATTTCGGTGCTGTCCCAAGTGCACAAGTACTTGTTTTGCATTGTAGTCTTCTCTCTTAGGATAAAACTGAATGTGTATTCCTCATAATCAAGAAAATTAGCCTCTACCACTGTTTACATGGACACTTGAAGAAGTCTTAAGGGTTAGAAGAGTTTCTGCCAGTTCAGGGACTACACCAGATTTTTGTGGACATAGTTCTCACAGATGAGAGACGTGTGTTGTTTGTGATAGGTTAGCAGCCAGGCTTGTTCATCCTGCTTTATTTAATTGAGTGCTGGTGGGAGAAACTGGAAATACAGCAGCAAGTATACACATCTGCTAATGAACTCTGGAAAATGCTCGTAGTTTTAACTTTATGGTATTTAACAACACTAACTGCCAATACTTGTCCTTTTAAAGGCACATATGTGCAAATTTTGTGACTCTTATGCCTATAGACTTCTGTGTTGAATAATTCTAGCAAGTATTTTAAAAGTAATGCATTGTCAGATGTAATTATTTTATGGACCTACAGTATATAATCCTTTACAGTAATGTGAAGAGTCTTCTTATAAAATGTGTTAAACGGTAAAACAGGAAAAGTAGTATTTTCAGTGATGTTCATCTTGTGCTAATATGGCAAACTGGTATGTTCCATGTCACATTTGTCTTCACAGGTAAGGCATAAATCCTCAAGGAGAGTGTATGCTATGAAGCTTCTGAGCAAATTTGAGATGATAAAAAGATCAGATTCTGCATTCTTCTGGGAAGAAAGGGATATTATGGCATTTGCTAATAGTCCCTGGGTTGTTCAGGTAAAGTGATACTACTTTTAAGATACTGGCATTATAGAATAGTTTGGTTGCAACACTGCGTGACTTGGAATTACGTGTTTCGACGTCTCTTTTTTGGTGTTTTGATCTGCTAGGAAAAACATCACTAACATTGGGAATGTTGTACAAAAGAGCAGGTATTGCACTTGCTTCAAACTGTATTTTGTCACAACATTTACAAGATAAACTATTCTGTGTTTATCTCTTTGCCAGATATATATTGGTGCATCTGCTCTGTAGTAATTATTTGAGGCATCCAGCACACTAGAAAGACATACTTAAGACACAGCTTCTGTATATTCTAGTTTCTGTGTGTATCTTTAATTGAAAGTTATGCCTGCTCTGGCTATTTTTTCCTCCTTTCAGTGTTGTCACTGACAGTTTTTTGGGAGGTACTGCTGCCTTTGAAGTTCTAAGGAGCATGCCTGAACCAATCATCATGCATTGTATGTGCACATGTCAGCTTGTTAATTTATACTGTTCTTACCCTTAAGTATATAAATTCTTCTGGTAGGTTGGAATTACACAAACTCATTCAAGATTTACCTAAGTCAAATGGGTAACTCCGTTACTATCTGTCTGGATGTGATTGTTCAGAATTAAACTTTGGAATTTTGTACAATTTTAAGTAAAGAAAAATCTGCTTGCACTACTCATGTTGAACAGAGGGCTGACAACTTTGAGGGAAATATTTTTATTGTTTAAAGTTTAGGCTAATTTTCTATATAATAAATAAATGTTGACAATAAAAATATAAACATTTAGTGATAATGTAAATAGAATCAGGCAGATGTTTGCAATACGGTAGTTTCATGTTTGCATATGTGTCAACTAGCATCCCAGTGAGAAAAGAAGCATTTTGTCTTCGTAATGCAATAAGCATTCTTTGAAATTATCTCAAAATTTATTGCACCAAATTTACTAATCTTGATTTGTAACCATCACTCTGCTTCTTCCTGGGTAATATAAAGGGATGGAGGATCTGGCTAAAATTTGCTCTAGAGGTTAATTTCTTTTTAGGAAGTCTGCAGGATGATGAGAATTGCTGCAGTAATTGTAGCAATTCTGTTACTTTGAAAACCAGTTTGTGCAGAAATGCCTTTGATTGCCAACAAGCAAAATATTAAAGATAACTGGAATATTAAGTGGCTTACTTTTTGTTTTTGCTTTTTGCAGTTATTTTATGCATTCCAAGACGACCGTTACCTTTACATGGTGATGGAATACATGCCTGGTGGGGACCTTGTGAATTTAATGAGTAACTACGATGTTCCAGAGAAATGGGCAAGATTTTATACTGCTGAAGTTGTACTTGCATTAGATGCAATTCACTCAATGGGTTTTATACACAGGTGAGAAAGAAAGAGATGTTACATAGGGTTGTTTATTTCCTGATGCTGCCAGATTTACTTCAGTTAAGGCAGTTTTAAATTTCAAGGTATTGCTACTTTGTTGTTATTCCATAATTATTCCATCTTACAAATTGAAAAGTTGTTGCCATCAGAAACTGTAAGTCTGAGGTGATACAGTCAAAGTAAAGGTTTTCAGTGGGCTGATGTTCCTCAGTTTGGGGAGCAATAAAATTGTCCCGCTTTACCAAGATATAACAAGAACAAAAATGGTATGAGCACATTGGCCGTGTAATGGCTCTTTCCTTTTGATTAGAAAAAGCTGTTTAGGCAATTTGATCACAGTATTATCCACTGTTAGGAATTAATTCTCTGCTAGGCATTTGAAGCCTCAGTGACCCATTAAACAAGAATCTGTGAACAATGTGAGGAAAATCTCCCAGCCATATGTTTTCTTGTAAGGGGCAAGTTGGAAAATTGAGATGCAGAGCAAAGGGAATTGGATTAGTTTTGTATTATGTACTTGCCCTAAAGAGAAATGTAGTCACTTCTCAGATAGGTTGAGAAGTTTTCTTTCTGATATTTGAACTTGTATTTGTTCCTAGCTTTTTAAAAATTGTATTAACTAGGAGCAGAAGAATAATTTTTTCAACAGAAAATACAGGAAGAATTTGAGTAGTGTGTAGTACACACTATAGTATATACAATTCCAGTATGTAATTTGGTCACAAGATCAGCGTTAACATGTAAGCTTATGCAAAAAAGCAATCACAAAGCAAAATAAACTACTAATCCATTGCTTGAGTGGGATCTAGAGCATCATTAATTATGTAGCTATGCTGCATCTAATGGGTAAATTATCTGGCTGAATGAACCATTTGTACGTGTGTATTGCGAGCTTTAGCAAGCAGGCATTAGAAGATGCCAGCAGCACAGTGAGGATGTTTTTCATGAAAATTTAGATTATTTTGACCCCAGCAGATTTTTTTGGAATTTGTTTTCCCCTGTAGTTAGTCTGTTCAACTCTGATGGGTGAAAACGAACTTATGAAAAAGTGGGCCTACTGCTTAATGGGTCAGGGACTGAGTGACAAAGGGCATGGGAATGGCTGAGGCTGCTGTCTTTGCCCCAGCTTTCATTGGTAAGGTCTGCTTTCAGGCCTCTTGGGTCCCTGTGCCCAGTGGCAGATCTTGGTGAGGGGAAGCATTGCTCTGGCAGAGGAGGATCAAGCTGAGTTCCAGTTGTGCAAACTGGGTATGTACATGTACATGTCCAAGGCACAAGGTGGGACATGCCATGAATGGTGAGGGAGCTGGCAAATAGCCTTATGATACTGCTTTCTGTCACCTTGGAAGATGTGTGGGAACTGGGAGATTCCTGATGACTGGAGGGAAACAAATGGCACGCGTGTCTTTGCCCCAAGAAGGGCCAGGAGGAGAGAGTCAGAGGAGCTGAAGGCTAGCCAGCCTAAGGGCAGTTGAATTAAATTCTCAGGAAACCATTTCTGAGCATGTGGATGGGAAGGTGATTGTGAACAGCCTGCATGGACTTATGAAGGGAAGTGCATGCCTTCCCAAACCAGTTACCTTCTGTGTTGAGATGATGGGCTTCACTGGTGAGGCAGAGTATGTTTGTCTTGACTTCAGCAAGGTTGTAGATGTAGCCGGGTTAGAAAGGTACAGTTTTAGCAGGTAGAACTGTCTAGATACTCTTCCAATAGATTGTGCTGTCCAGCAACGGTCAGCTGCCAGCAGTTCCACAAAGGTTTGATACTGAGATCAGCACTGTCTCTGTTCACAACATGAACAATGCTCAGGCAAGACAGAAAGCATTAGTCATCAGCTGCCCAGCAGGACTTTATAAAAAAGATGGAGCCAGACTTGAAGTTGCATGCCGAAAAGATGAAAGGCAGTGGAGGACACAAGTTGCGGCAAGGGACTATCTAGCTGTTCATTAGGAGTTGTTTTTTCCACTATGAATAAACATAGAGACAGTACAAGAGAAAGGTTATGGAATCTCCATCCTCAAAAAAAACCCAAAAGCCCTTGCCTGGATTTGACCTTGAGTAACCTAATGTAACTTTGAAGTTGGATCTGACTTTGTAGCTATACTTTGATCAGGCAGCTAACTGAGAGTCTTAGAAAAATCCCTCCCAACCAAAATGATTGTGAGTGTACTGGTACATTTGCACTACATTTCATCTGATGGTTACGGCCAGAGTTCTCCTTTGAGGTCTCCGAAATACGCTTTCTCCTGAAATTTGTGTTACGCTATCTTGATAATTGTTTCTTACTACTATTCTGCTTCAGTATATTCAATAACATCAACATGCTGCACTTTACCAGTTACTTTATGAAAACCTCTATAGTGAAAGTACTTGGTGGAGAGGAGTCTGAGTTAATACTGCTCTTGAGTCATGGGAAAATATTCGTTCACAGTAATAGAATTTTTTAAATGACATCCAGTTGTTCCCTTGAAATAGAAGTGGTGCAGTGGTACAGAAGTACAGAAACAGCAAAAACCTTACAGTACAGAAAAGAAGCTATGTTTTCAATGCCTTTTTGTCATAACCAGTGAGTGTTTTTTAGGAACCTGAGGTCCAAGATTAGTGTCCAGATCTATTACATTTGATGACTTAAGGCTGTATTCTCATGTGTTCTACTTTTTAAAAATGTAGTTCAGCAGTCTGTGTTGGTCGTGATACTTAGAGAAAGCAGAAAAAAATGGACGCAGTAGTGATGCTTTAATGTTGCTGTTTTTCCATGCAATGTTGGATCTGAAAAGCAGTTGACTTCCATTGTTTTGTAAGTTAAATTGATTTTTCGTAAGTTAAAATGATTTTTTTACTTTTTAAAATGCATATTTTTCTTCTTTCAGAGATGTGAAGCCTGATAATATGCTGCTAGATAAAGCTGGTCATTTAAAATTAGCAGATTTTGGTACTTGTATGAAGATGAACAAGGTAAACATGTTTGTAATTTCACTGTTCTGTTTGTGAAAGGAAAACATACTTAAAAGTGAAAAGAAAAGATACTGAAAAGCTAGATAAGAGTGTAATGTTCCACTCTGTTCCCTTACTGTTCTTCAGGGTCTGGTGAAACGAACTAGACGATCTCTAAGGTCCCTTCCAACCCAAATCATTCTGTGGTTCATGCATCTTATTCAGTGACAATGTAAAATGCAGAAATGGTTCTTCAAGTACTGTTTTCGAAAGAAACTTTCTGAAGTCAAGCCTTTTATTGTCTCTAGATGCTCAGGGTTATTTCTTTAAGTCTTTTGGTATGAAAAGTTAATGCAAAGAAATGAGATGATTTTTACGTAGTGTGCCGGAAATGAAAGAATCAAAACTGATGTGCCAGTTGCTGAATACCAGTTGTACTTAATAACCATTGCTGGCATAGCACGAAGACAAATCTGAAGGAAACAGGTATCATAGAATTACTTATTTTTAAAAGATATATTCTGAAGTCATAAAAAAAAAAGGTGTTCTGCCACAGTATTCAAATACCGTGTAGCACTGTTCCCTACACAAAACTGATTGGTTTGTGTCAGCCTGCACATATATTTGAGGAACACATACAGTGGAAATCTGAAATATGTGGTACTTAGTAGAGTTGGTGTAATATGTACAATATGTTTTCACCATATTCCGTGGGATTTGAATAAAGTACTGTACTTAGCTGCTGAATAAAAGGCACTGATGAAAACCAAGTGCAGGTTATGTGTACAAATCCTAGTAGTCTTGAGCCTCATCTTGGTTCCTCTAGTCTTTTGAAAGAGAAAGGTTACTCTATAGAAGAAAAGCTGCTCAGCATAGGAGCTTAATTTAGGATTTGCTGCATGTGCAACACTACACTGGCATTTATTTTAGTTGCTTAGTTATATTTTTATGCAAATTTTTCTACTGATCAATTTCTAGGAATGGCATAGGATTATTTCAGAAGTGCCTGAGTGGCACGGGAAAAGGGTGTGTGGTTGTGGCTTCAACATTCTGGATGACAGCTCCAGTGTGACTGATCTCAGTTCTGCCAGCCCTTTCTCAGGGGCGTTAGGAACATCAAACGTTCTTCTCACCTGTTAACCTGTTTTGAAGTCTCTCTACTTAGATTTTCAAAGCCTTATGTACCTTTAGTCTTCCTAGCATTCTGTATCTTGGGTCAGAGGCCAAAAACTTGCAGTTCAGCCGTTCCTGTTATCAAAATCCCTGATGTTGACGCATTTATGCTAACAGAGGAGCTTTCACTGTTTACAGTACATCCTGTCAGCAAATGACACATTTATATTTGTACTGGCATGAGTGGCTGTGTGGTGTGTGCAGGGCCTAGATGCAATTCTCATTACTTCTTGGATACTAACTGAGGTTTTTAAAGTAACTTCCATTGTGTTTGACAGGTCTAGTGCTTTATTCTGGCTTTAGCAGATTAGACTTTAAAAATAGAAAAACTCCATTTTAAAAAGAATGTATGTTGGCAAAGTTTGGTGTGGATCTGTTGATGTTGCTTAGGCTGCATAAACTCGTGGAACTTACTGGCGGTTTTGGATCTCATATTTGGGCCTGGCTGTTCTCCTCTCCTTTGTAGGAAGGAATGGTACGATGTGACACGGCTGTGGGAACGCCTGACTACATCTCTCCTGAAGTATTGAAGTCCCAGGGAGGGGATGGTTACTATGGGCGGGAATGTGACTGGTGGTCGGTTGGAGTCTTCTTGTATGAGATGCTTGTAGGTGAGTAGTAGGAGCATCAAAATAGACTACACTGCACTACTTAAGTAGACTCCCATGTTAAAATCTCTCTTCTGGCATAAGCTGTGGTTTACAGATCCTGGTTTTTACAGAATATATTTTAGAAGAATTCTGGCAGAGTTCTCAAACATTTGTCCTTGCCTCTTGATTGCATATATTGTGGTATATGTAATTCAAATATTGCAAATCAAGTCTACAGTAATTTTTATCTGCTTTTTATGTTTGTGGTTCTGCTTTTTCAGGCGATACACCTTTTTATGCAGATTCTTTGGTTGGAACGTACAGTAAGATTATGAACCATAAGAACTCCCTTACTTTCCCTGATGACAGTGACATTTCTAAAGAGGCAAAAAACCTTATTTGTGCCTTTTTAACTGATAGGTAAGATTTAATTTTTACTCATAATGAAAGTTAGCCCTCATTAAGAGTATTTCTTGTCATGTTGAAAGAAAATATGTCTTTGTTTTGTGTGCATTTTTAAACTGCTCGAGAGAAGTGAAATTCTTATTACCTGGGCAGGAATGCAGTGTAACAACTTGGCAGTTGCCTGAGCTGTCCATGATGGTGGAAACAGAAGCAGCAGAGCTTCTTACAGACAAAAATTAAAATCAAACTCTGTTCTGAAACGTAGCTGCTGTGCTCATATAGATACCTTCTTATGAAAACTTTTGAGTTATGTGTATGTTTTACCAGAGCTTGAGAGGTGTTTTACTGTCTTTGTTGTTAGATTATGCCTTAAAATGAGTCTTTCCTTCAGAATAATTTATGGAATCTCATGTGTTTAACCAAAATACTCTTTAACAGGGAAGTGAGGCTAGGACGAAACGGCGTAGAAGAAATTAAACGGCACCTTTTCTTCAAAAATGATCAGTGGGCTTGGGAAACACTCAGAGACAGTAAGTATAGTGCTTTTCTCAGAAATGGTCGTCTGGCTTATGTATGTATCATGTTAGCAAAAGAACTCTGGTGTATTTTGTTTAAAGGAGTTTAAAGTGTTATTTACTCTGTACCATGCAAAAAATTTTTAGTGACTTGAGTAATATTGTAATTATTATCATAACATTTTGCATTTTTTCTAGCTGTAGCACCAGTTGTCCCTGACTTAAGTAGTGACATTGACACTAGTAATTTTGATGATCTGGAAGAAGACAAAGGAGAGGAAGAAACATTTCCCATACCAAAAGCATTTGTGGGCAACCAGCTTCCTTTTGTTGGATTTACGTACTACAGCAACCGTCGGTACGTATGCAGAAAGCAAATTAATGGTGTATTCTTTTGCTGGCACTGTTTCTGACTCCTTCCAACCAATATTTAGATTTAAGTCTATTCAGATACTTATTAATCATTCAGAATACTAAAAATTCCGTGCTTTTAATACTTTAACAATGATAACCAGTAGTGCTAGGTATCATTACCTTAAAATACTGCATTGTGTGGTTGCATGTCCTATTCTGCTTTGAGAAGATTTTACAGTGATGCTGCAGAAGCTAAGCAAGAAAAATCCACTGTTGCCAGTACTAGGCAGAGCTGCCTGCAGAGCGCTGAGTTGTGTGTGTAGAGTCATGAATCAGGGTTTCAAACTCCATTTATTTTATTGCAAATTACTATCCCTGAGCTGTATATGAAGTTTCCATACTTTACATCAGTGTTTTAGTGTGTGGTAAATTAAACCTTGGCTTACTAGAAATATTTCCTACTTGCCTGCTTTCTGCTACATAATTTTTCTTTTTTTTAAGTACATATCCACTGCAGAGTGAGATTATGATGCTTTACGGTTTTCACTATTGCTTGAAAGACTTCTAAATTGCATCAGTTAAAACTGTATTAATTCATACTTTCAATAGTCATTATTATTGTAGGGCCTATGGATAGCTATATCTACGTTCAAAAATCTCAATAATTGTTTATTACTTGGAAAGCTGCTTTTAATTGTGGTGTCAGTCAGGCTTAAAATGGGCTAAAACTTCTAGTAGAACTGTCAGATAGAGACTGTTAGTTTTAATAGCATTTCTGGATAGGAAAATCTTAAAGGAAATAAATCTGGTTTTCGTCCTTGCATAGAAGAGGGAACACTTTTCCAAGCCTGTGGTGAAATTCTTTCCATCTCTGCAAAGAGTTGGATTTGTTGTTACTTTTTGCCATGGTAAGGCATAGAAGGACTTGCAGGCTTTCCATACACTTTGGGTGAGTTCAGCAGTTCAAGAGTTTCACCTACTGTTCTCACTTCAGTCTGTAACTTTGAAAAGTTTTAATTTTTGCCTTGCAGGAATATTTTGGAATATATTGTCAGGAAGTAGCATATTAGGAGCTTGTTAATAACAGAATTTCTTCCTTCCCCATCTTCCTTTTTGGGGGACAGTATCAGGAATTCAGAGAACTAAGTGGCTGTGTTCTTGCTGTCATTGAAGAGAAGCTCTCTGCTACTATCATAACTTTGTATGCTTACTAGAACTGTAATGCTGGCCTAGAATTGCATTTTGTCGTGTAATTTTCTGCTGGTGTGATGGTCTTGAAAAATCTGAAACGGCTATTCGTGCTTGCTAAACCTGTAATCCTAACTTTTGTTTTCTTTTTGTACTGAAAACAGTTCAAATATTAAAGGAAAAATAAATCTGTATTTGGACATTTTAACACAGGTTTTGGAATACCAGCTGAGAACACTTTGTAGCCCTATCTGGCTTGTGAGTTCTCTTCTAGGTTTGATGGAGCTGGTGCTGTGCCTGTCTAAGTATCACATTCTCACTGCTCAACAACTCTGGTGTGTAAAATATGGTGGCTTCTTGTACTCCAAACAGCAAGCCTGTTTCTATAGGAAACTGCTTAATTTCCACTTTGTCATTTGATTGTCTGAAAGCTGGCTTGATGTTTAATTTGACCATGGTTTGGAGATGCCTTTGATTTTACCCTCCTTGATCTTTTGGTGAGGTTTTTTTTGTATCTGAAAATATCTATGCAAAACAAAAAGAGGATGTGTCCATCTTCCTCAGTTCATGTGTTAGAGAGTTATTCCTCACATAATCTGATGTCCTTAATAGACGCTTTATGTCTCTTTAAATCAGTTATCAGGCCAAGAATATCACATCAAATACCAAAGGAATTTGAAAATAGTAATTAGTATTTATTTACCTGACTCTTCAGAATCACCACAACTAGAAATTCATGGTATTATTAGAAAAAATTTACGTAGAATAAGAACACTGGCTTCAGGGCAAACTTTTTGTGTGTGGAACTCTTAGTAACTTTGTTGAAAGTTACACAATCTCTGCAGACTTTGCTTCATTACTGCTACTTGCTGCATAAGTGCCTGAGTAAATATTTATGGGATGGAAGCCAATGAGAGTGTTGTAACCAAGGAGAGCAAAGTTTTTTTTTTAATGGTTATTAAAAAAAGTGGTTGTATTAGTATTTGGCAGAAATCCTTTTTTTCTGGAGGCCTTCTATTGCAGCTTTCTACTTTAACCTTTACAATAAACTGAATTTTTCAATTAAATGTGCCGAAATCTGATTATGTTACTATTCTATTATCCATATTTTGGAGCAGTAAATCTGGGAGTTATAGTTTAGGATGTCTGTATTATCTTAATCTTTTTTTCATAATCTTGGCTTTAAACAGCCCTTCAAATATAACTTTCAAAAATGTTTTTGCAGGTATTTAGGTGTTCCTGCAGAAAATTCCAATGATAACAGAACAGGCTCCAGTGTGGACAAAAGTGTGGTATGTCTTCGTATTTATTGTATCCTAATAAAGAGTCTACTGCATATATAGGCAGAAACTGTTTGAGTTAGAAATGTCTCAAGTTATCTTAGTGTTTGGGATATGAGAAATCAATGGATAATTTTTAGCTCTTTAGTATGGCCTCCCTAATAAATTTATTGGAAAAGCAGAATTTCACTTCTTAATATAACATTGATTTTCTTGAACTGAATAAAATAGCCAAAACTTTTTGTGGTAAAGGATTTGCAGTTTTTATCTTTAGAAATACCAAAGTGCTTTTGCCGTGTTTTTAGAGTGCCTTATTGATCCTGGGTAGCTTTGTGGCAACCATGGAGTCTGGACTTCCAGTTAACTAAATGGGAGGTGGAAGTTCATGTACCAAGCCTGGGCATTCTGCTCCTTCACAAACCTTCCTCACAAGCTGTTGGGAACTGGGGCATTGAGGATCTGCATTTCTAGAGCAGTTCACCTAGCAAGAAATGGTCAGGAATTCTTTCTTGGGAATACTTATTCCCAAGCATCTTGGCAGTCGGATTTCCAGGAAGATATGCTAAGGTGTTTGAGACTTGGTTGAACGCTTGGATTCTATGTCAGTTCTGATATAAATCAAGCTATTCCCTGAGAATGGTTTGATATTTTACAAATTACATTCGTTCTAGAAGAAAACATGGTCAAAAAATTGATAATTAACTCTAAAAGAAATCTTGGCTTTGACTATGATTTACTTTGTTAGTATTTTTTTCTGTTTTCTGTTGAGAGTAGAGAAGATATTGATCTGTGTTCCCTTTTCTCTTGAACTGGCAATAAAAAGGTTTAATGACACACGGCACTACCCAGAGAAAAACAGGGCAGGGGAACTGATTATGTCTTTTATTGGGCATCTGAATTTATTAGTTGAAATGTCTTGATTCTTTATGTATATTGATGTGTTTAATAGACTTTCTTTTCCTCATAAGCATTTGACTCTTGATGTAGTAAAATTTAAAAACAGAGCCAGACTTTCAAATATTTGAAAGTACTTAAAACTGTGTGCTGGCTTTTGGTTGACTTTGAAGAGAGTTACTGAATGGACTTGGCGTACTCAGTGGAATACTACTCAGTCTGTAGTTGAAGAACCCTCAGTAGTCCTTACTGAGGGTACTGTCCATATTGTCAGACTTATTTGAATGTCTTGTGATTTTAGCAGTTTTGGGAAGTGAAGGTCTGGAAGAATTTAGGTGTAGGAAGGTTTAAATAAGTGTTGAGTCTCTACTACAAGGTATTTTTACCCCACAGTTCTTTCTCAGCTGTTTTTCTTTCATTACATGCTGCAATGAAAACAGTAATGTTGACACATGGTTAGCAAATTAATTAGTTCTGGAAATATAACACAAGATGTTCCTGGTCTCTCTGCATTTTGACATACTGCATGTCTTCTGGGAGAGACATGAGCGCCACAAATTTTCAAGAAATTAATTGTTTTGCAAGTGTGTAAAACTTCACAGAATTAGGCCATGATGTTGTGCAAAAATGGAATTCAATGTCCTTTTACTGAGTATCAAACCTCTTTGAAGATCTGATTGCTTACTTTGGTTTAGTGCTGCCATAACCACCTGTAAACAGTTTTCAGAAAAAGGGGATTAACAGATTCTTTTGCACTGAATCTTAAGTTTTCTTCATTGTTCAGGGTACAGAACCAGACTCACTATGCTGTAGTGATTAAGAAAAAGGTATGACAGTTCCAGAGGGATTTTTCTTGACTTCTGTGCTGCAGACAGGCTTTTCTATAGTCCTTTCCTTCCCTGCTTCCTACTCAAAATGGAAATCGAGAACAAACTAAAAGTTAAAGAAGTGTTTTTATACTGAGCTAATTGTAACTCAGGATTTTCTTGAGGTATTCTTTAGTCTATTGATAGCAGATTGTGGAGAACTTTGTCCGGAAGCCTGTTGTCTCTACTGATATAATTAGACTGCTCAGCCAGCTCAGATGGGTCCCCTGGGGTACAGCCTGATGTGAGAACATCCAGAGACAGAGAGACGCAAGAGGATGCAATAGCAGTCCAAGCTAGTAGGAGTCAGTACAGAAATGCCTCCGTTGCCAGATGTCTTTTTAGACCTGTTTCTCATCTATCCCATTCAGTTCCTCTGTGCACCCTGTCTGGAAGGGCTATAACATGAGTAAAAAGCAATTACATTGAAACTTCGTTATCCTGTTCTGGGGCATTTGCTGTGGTCCTTTCTTATTAAAGTGAGAGCCTTTAAATAGTCTCTCTTCTTGCTTTATTTCTCAGTGGTTAATGCCAGAGATAAATGCGTTGTGTACTGGTCCTTCCTTTTTCCTCAAGGTTTAGATTTAGAGGCCATCCCTTGTTTTTAACTACAACCATTGTCTGATCCACATAGTGTTATGTTCTGTGTCACACCAGTAATTTGTTTTCCAGAGCTTCTCTGTTAAGTGCTGAAATGTCTTATTTTTGGAAGTTTCTTGAGATTTTGGAGTTAAAACAGGAAACAAGAAAGTAAAGGATCAAAACCACTTGAATATGTTGCTTTGAAGAGAGTCTAGATTAGGAATGTAGTGCTTCTCTATGCGGTTCCAAGAGCATTGAGGGAAATGTGGAAAAACTAAATAGGCTGAAATCCTGACAATATCAATAGAAAAGTGAATGAATCAACACAAGGTTGACTTCATGAGCTGCCTCAAAGCTGACACCATCATGTTAACTGAGGATTTTGATGTTGGAATGGGATTACTATGCCTAGATATTCGGTAGAAAGTAGATCTTTTGAGGCTATGTGAAAAGACTGAATTTCTGAGTTTACCCTGCTGGCAAACAGTACATGCTATACAGTAATGTGCTGTATTAGCATCTGAAGTTTGTTACTATTTTTCAAACCTTAATACAGTTCTAGCTGTAAAAATGGTCTCTGACTAAAGAGATGGGAAGAGCACTTTTCTGCCCATTGCCAGTAACTGACAGGCCTGGTTCTGCTTCCTGAACTTTTTGGGAGCTTGAAGATGCATTGCAAAATACATGTGGTGGTTCATGCTAGAAGAAATTTTGAGACTAACGAAAGTGCTTTCTTATGTCTTTAGTCAGATTCTGAAGAAATGTAAAACAAGGAGGATTTGATTTAGCTTAGCCCTGTGAATTTTGAAGATAATGTAAAATTTCATGTGCATGCGAATGAAAAAACTGTTATTTCGTGTAATTAAATTTTGGGGTTGAGGGGCAGGGAGAGAGGGATGTGCATCACATTTTAATAAGGTAAAATGTCTTATTTTGGTAGAAGAAAGTAAGCTGTGATACAATGTAAGCAGAACTGAATATTATTAAATACTTCTTTAAAGTTTCTAAATTTCATGCATGTTCTTTCATGTGCAAATATATACTTAAAGCTGGAAAATATGCAGAAGATGATCTATGAGTTAGAAGAACAGCTACATAACGAAATGCAGTTGAAAGATGAAATGGAACAAAAGTGCAGGTGAGACTTTGAACTTTAATTGTTTACATAATTTAAACAGTTAACACTTCAGTTTTGTGTTACTACTTTAGGGATTACCAGGATAACATTAAGAATAGTATTGTAGTTCTCTAAGGGAGTTCTGGGCACAGGTTTAAGTAATTCTAAAATTTTCTTGAGTGTAGTATAAAGAAAATTTTTTTTTCTTTCATTGACACCCATGTAACACGTATTCTTTCTGAACACTGAAGTGTTTGAGTTTACCTGATGTCTGTATTGAGACATTTTATTGGACTGAGGTACACACTCATCATGTTGATTTCTTTGAAAATGTGAGATTCCATATATATGGCTTGTATTGGGTTATTAAAATTAATTAGCTGTTTTCTAAATACAGGGTACTTGTTGGAAAACCACTTTTTTTTTTTCTGTGACTGACATATAAGAACAACTATTTGCTTTCTGAAGTCCTGTTTCTACCATGTTGAAGAAGCAGCTATGTGAGAATTTGCATTTTTCTTGCAGCTACACTTATGAACAAACAGTTGAGATTATTCTTTTCTGATAATCAGATGTTTTTACTCAGAGTCATGCAAACTAAATTCTCCTTCAGTTAGCTTCTCCTTTTAAAGTCTTTTCCTGAAGGATTAAATAATACCAGGAGGCAACACTAGGTATAGGATACAGGAAGAATTTAGACTTGTGAATTAGAACCACAGTGTGTACAAGCTCCTTAGGTGTAAACTGGTAACTGAAGTGGTCTGCTGGGAATTTAGGCTGTGTGACACTGTTGCACTGTTGGCACGTTCTGATTGCTCTCCACAAGCAGGGCTTATATTCTTGAAGGATATTCAGTAGCTGTCTTCCTGCAGTACTGCTGAAGTTGTCAGAGTACAACTGTGTCTTCTGGTATGTCATACCATTCACTGCAGTTCGTAGACAGGAGATAATGCTAACTGTTGTGACTGCCTCTTTTTGCACCTGCCAG
This sequence comes from Rhagologus leucostigma, assembly GCA_013397725.1. Classification (NCBI taxonomy): domain Eukaryota; kingdom Metazoa; phylum Chordata; class Aves; order Passeriformes; genus Rhagologus; species Rhagologus leucostigma. The sequence continues at coordinate 528,933 of VZTD01005870.1, forward strand.
GTAGCCTTGTCTGGGTCCTTTTTGTTGCCTCTTTGAAGAGGGATAGCTGCCTACAAAAATGCAATGGATGTGTCAGTGTTATTGCCAGTTAAATGAGGTTTAACTGTGCATTTCGCCTCGCTCTTTGTGTAGTCTAGTGTTCTAATACATTGCTTCAACAGAAAGACTTCCAAATAATATTATTCATATACCTTTATCTGCAGTAGGGAGCTGTCTGCTGTGGAATTAATGAACTATTTTAGATATTTAGAAGTCACAACTAGAGGAAATTTGCAGCTTACCAGGGTATTCTAATCTTAAGGATAACCTGTTGTGTACATACACTGTTTTTTGCGGATTAAGGGATAAAATATGGCACCTAAAATTTTGCGCATTTAATCTGCAACAAAGCTGATAAATACTTAGTGATATATTTTACAAATTATTTGCAATGATTGATTGTCTTCTTCAGTTTTAAATGTTCATTACAAAATAACCTTAGTCAAAATATAAATGTTCACTTTAGTAATGGTCGCAATTTATTTCACTAGAAAAAGAGTATGTATAATGTAACTATTAAATGATCTTGTGTTATTTTTAGATCTTCAAACATAAAGCTAGACAAGATAATGAAAGAACTGGATGAAGAGGTAATTTTTTTCCTTGCTGAAGCTGCCTTAATTGGGTAAAGAGTGGAGTCAGGAATAGTACTTTTATGATTCTAAGATATTTTTTCTGTGGCTAAAAAAATTGTTCTGTGTTCGAGTTTGAGACCTAACTATCATGTTTCAATACATAGCACTGGGAGATTATATTTTTATTTGTACGTATTTTCAAAAACTTTTCTTTCTGTAAGTCATGCTGGTTTCTGTTTACTCTGCTAAATATTTTTTTCTTAGTCTTGCTCATTGCGATTTTTCTGGAGTTTATCAAAATCAACTACTAGAAAAATACAGATGATTTTTGGTTGAGTCCTTCTCTTGTGTCTTGATAATAATTTCAGTAGTTACTTTAGATATAATCGTACTAACAACAGTTTTTCTAGTATTTATAAATTCGTCATGTAGAAGTTAAAAAAGCCATCTTCTCTGAAAAGCTTTCCAAGGAAGCCAGAAATTCATTCACTGGAAACAATGCATCAGTTTCCTTGTTTAATTAGTTGCAGAGATACTGGTTTAGGGATCATTCCTTAAAATGTAAGTATAAAATACCGATTCTTTGAATTTTAGGGAAATCAAAGAAAGAACTTGGAAACAACAGTGTCTCAGATTGAGAAGGAAAAGGTGGTATTACAACATAAGATAAATGAGTACCAAAGAAAATTTGAACAAGAGAATGAAAAAAGACGTAATGTGGAAAATGAAGGTACGCAATATTGTCCAAACATTGACACTGATGAGGTATATGATGTGTTTTGGAGAATAATTTAGTATCATAGTATCTTAAGTGCTATGCAACTTTCAAGAAAAGGGTTCTTTTCAAATAATGAAAACAGATTTCGAGTTTATTTTTATTTGAACACAATTTTTTTTGTTCTAATTTTCAAATTTTGTTCTCTGTGCTGTGCATTGTTGGTCTGCAAGCACAAAATTTGGCATGAATTATATACAAGAAGCAAAAAGTCAACAGGAGACGTATTAATGCAAAAAATATTTTTGAGCATGTTTGTGTGAAAAAACAGGAGCAAAACCCTAAGGGTTTTTTAATAGGCTGTATTAATGGTGCAATTTCTCTTTAGTGTCCACACTAAAAGATCAGATGGAAGACTTGAAAAAAATCAGCCAGCATTCACAAATTTCAAATGAGAAGATAACACAGTTACAAAAACAAGTATGTTTTTTGTGTTCCTTATCTTCATTATTTCTTAGATTTGAGCATTCAAATGTAGCAAAACTGGTTCCATGATCTTTATATTTGAGAATCTTGTCTGGTTTATTTTAACAGCTAGAAGAAGCAAATGATTTGCTGAGGACAGAATCTGACACAGCTGCAAGATTGAGAAAGGGTAACACAGAAATGAGCAAGTCATTAAGTCAGGTAGAATCACTGAATAGAGAACTGCAGGAAAGATGCAGAGTTCTGGAAAGCACAAAACTGCAGGTGGAGAAAGATTATTACCAACTACAAGCAGCTTTGGAGTCAGAACGAAGGGACAGAAGTCATGGATCTGAAATGATTGGAGAACTACAGGGTAATTATTCTGAATTTTTACTTTACCAAAAAAAGTTGTGGTAACCCTACTTTATTAAGTGAAGTACAGTTTGATAATGGCAGGAAAGCCAACCTGCAAACAGAGCATGACTGAACAACTTCTGAAGATTGGATCTGGCTTCCTGATTATGTTGAGCAGCTCTTGGGAGGGAAAGAGAATATCAGAATCAAAGAGTGTCAAACACTGATTGTGAGTCTGGGGCTACCCTGACTAGAAGTCAGAGTCCAGTGGTGCAAAAGTATGAAGAGCTGATACAGTGCTAGAGAAGATGCAACACTGTCTTACTGCCTTGTGCAGTAGCCAAGTTGATATATCCTGCATTTTCTCTACTTTCATTTGTGGAGAAAGCTAGTTTTTTATTAAATTTCATTTTTCTTTTATGGTGATTCGACATTACTTTATAAGCAAGGTTAAGAGCACGATAAGGGATGCAGATGTGGAATCCCTTTTTTCAGGATGCTTGAACTTTTTACTATCTGTACTGATTCTTCATACTAGAAACTATTCAGATGCATTAGTTCACGACTGTGCCTGTGCTAATGAACCCTGACTCTTAACTTGCCATTTTGAACCATCTGTCTGCAGTATTGAGTTTCCATGAGGCGCAGGCTTTTGATGAGGACGCTCCTTTCCCTACTAAAAGGGAGCTTAGAGACTTTTTTGTAGTGACAGGACAAGGGGCAATGGTTGTGAATTGAAAGAGAGTAGATTTACATTAGATATAGGAAGAAATGCTTTGCAGTAAGGATAGTGAGACCCTGGGACAGGTTGCCCAGAGAAATTGTTGTTGTCTTGTCCCTGGAAGTGTTTCAGGCTAGGTTGGATGGGGCTTTGAGCAACGGGGTCTAGCGAGAGGTGTCCCTGCATGTGGCAGGGAGGTTGGACTAGATGGTTTTCAGAGGTCCCTTCCAAACCAAGTGATTCTACTTAGTATTTCATATGAACTCTTATGGCACACAAGGGTAGATGCTGTGGAGTTTGGGGAATAGTTCCTTTTTCCATGTCATAGCACTTAAGATCGTATAGGATGGTTTCGGTTGGAAAAGACCTCTAAGATCAATGAGTCCAACTATTAACCCAGAACTGCCAAATCCACCACTTGACCACGTCCCCAAGTACCACATTTACATGTCTTTTGAACACTTCCGGGGTGGTGATTCCACCACTTCCATGGGGAGCCCGTTCCAGTGCCTGACTTCCCCGTGGTTTGAGTCACAGTTAGGTGAATATGCATTGTGNGATCAATGAGTCCAACTATTAACCCAGAACTGCCAAATCCACCACTTGACCACGTCCCCAAGTACCACATTTACATGTCTTTTGAACACTTCCGGGGTGGTGATTCCACCACTTCCATGGGGAGCCCGTTCCAGTGCCTGACTTCCCCGTGGTTTGAGTCACAGTTAGGTGAATATGCATTGTGTTAGTACCCACAGATCAGTTTGGGACTGATGTTCTGTGCAATGTGCCTTATCTACACATTAGTGAAGTTAGCATCAGGAAAGGTCCTTGTTCCATAGCATAGCAGAGCTTGAGTTAATGAAAGAAATTTTGAATATTAGATATTGGAAGTGATAAAAGGCAGAAACCATTTTTGCATGATTGATTGGTTTTTGTGAATTGTTACTGATGATGTGCATAAAGAGTGTCTAGAAAGGTCAGTTTCCTCTACAATGTATGGCTTTTGCATGGCTGAAATATTTGAAGTATTTGAAATATTTTATGGGCCCAGAAATCACTAAAAATTGCAAAGCCAATTGATCTAAGTAAAGTAACTAATATTGAGTGGTATTTAATTTTTTGTGGCAGTTCGGATTACAACTTTACAAGAAGAAGTAAAAAACATTAAAAACAATCTTGAAAGAGTGGAAGCGGAAAGAAAACAAGCACAGGATATGCTTAATCATTCAGAAAAGGTATGGTGAAATGATGTTGAGGCAGATGCTCTTTGTCAGCTTTTGACTATATTTTCAAATATTATTTATTGTTCTAAATCAGTCTTGTGTTTAGATTATTAACTAAGTGCTGCTAGTTTACAGTCTCATCAGGATGGTCTCACAAGTCCTCAGGTAGTTCTTACTTGTAGCATTGGGCATAAAATTGTGTTTGTCATTCACTATCACTGATTCAAGGATCCAGTCCTACTGCCAGTAGCAAGGAATTTTTTTCTGTCCTTCTGTCCTTCCTTCTGAGAATGTCCTCCTAACATCTCTGATCTCCTCCATATGATAGAGAAACAAGAAGAGTAAAAGGAAATCTTGCACCCTTTCCCCAGACAGGCTGCAGAGCTAACTCTCTCTAGTGAGGTCAGGTTAAGACTTGCTGTGCTGTGTGGTCTGTGCAAATAAACCAGAGATATGACTGCCTGTGAGGGAAGGGGCAAACAATTGTAAGTTGTTGTTATGTGAAGAAGCTGTTCAAAGGCAAGTCCTCGTCTCTCAAAGCATATTTCCAGTGCTTGTTTGATGAATTACTCTTAATGCCTGGCAATCCTAGCAATGAAATAACACGATTCCATCCAGGTAACAATAATTCAGATTCCTCTGTGCTCTAGGATGTCAGTTGATTAGTTGTGTGTTTCCAAGTTAGGTGACTACTGATTATTCACACTGAGAAGTTTCCGTTATCTTAGAAATTTATAGACTACTGAAAAAAAGTTAATTAAATTTTTTCCAGAGCACTGAGTACAGTTTTGGTCTGTTACTGTTCTTTACTAAGCATGGAAAATAACATTGATAATCTCTTGATAACAAAAAGTTCATACTAAAAAAGGGAATAAAAATGTGATTCCCTCAGGTATTAGAGAAATCTGGTAACTTTTTCCTTATCTTTAGGAAAAGAATAATTTAGAGATAGATTTGAACTACAAGCTGAAATCCTTACAAGACCGGTTAGAACAGGAAGTCAATGAGCACAAAGTGACTAAAGCGCGGTTAACTGACAAACACCAGTCAATAGAGGAGGCAAGATCGGTTGCGATGTGTGGTAAGTGTTTCCTGCAAGTTTCAGGTAAATACGTAATAAAACGTGTTTTGATCATGGTATTTTAATACACATTGTCTTACAACGTAGTACTCTTGCACAAGCATTTGATCCCTGCTCCAAAGAAAAGGCATATTGAAATCTTAAAACGTGAAAACTAAACATTTTAAATTACTTTCCCTAACATGCTATATCATAAAAATGGTATTGTTTCGTAATGTTTTGCGTACCTTACTTCAAAGCCTTCCTTGGCTTCTAAAATGCTATTGGATCTTGAAATTCTGGCTAATGCTAAACAGGATTGAAGGAATGCATTATCAAGAGAGGTGTCTTAGAGCATTCATTCCTGTGTAACTGCATTAAAAATACCAGAATTGTGTTAGGCTTGTCTGAAGTGAAGTGAGGAATTTCTTTTATAGATGCATATCCGTGAATCAAAGGTGTGTCTTGATCTTGTAATGGAATATGTCAGGTTTTCTCTGTGAAGGCCATCAGTACCTAAATGTGGTTTTTAGAGTTAAACTAAATGGTAGTATTTTTTTCTTTTGTTACTATCCATTCATGGAAATGGAACTTTGCCTTACTTCATAATGATTATTTCAAGAATCTGCGTTTTTTATTTCTTTCACTATTTATCTTTCAGTTGTCATGATAATATTCCAGTGCTTTGAATGCAGATTGGAATTGTGTTTCTTTTTTAGTGTTCCTTGTGATAATGCCAGGATCTTTTTACTTAGTAATCAGTCCATCAAACAGCAGAAGAGCTTGGATAGCTGAACAAAAGGGTCTGAAAAATATTAGGATACTTAAAACTGTTTTTACAAAAGCATGCTTGCAGATGCTATGTATTCATTTTTTTTTGTTTTTCTTTCCTTAATCTTTTTTAGAAATGGAAAAAAAGATAAGGGAAGAACGGGCAGCAAGAGAAAAGGCAGAAAATCGAATAGTTCAAGCTGAAAAACAGTGTTCCATGTTGGACTTTGACCTGAAGCAATCTCAGCAGAAACTGGAACATCTTCTTCAGCAAAAGGAGAGACTGGAAGATGAAGTAAGTAAAAGGTTCATCACTAATAATTTTCTATATAAATAAGGAATTAGAGTTGAACTGAGAAATAGAAAATTAAACTCACTTACACTAACGTGCTTATATAATACACCTCTCAGTAGAATTGAGGATAGTTGTTGGCCAAAGTAGGTTTAGGTAATTTCTGCTTGTTTCTTAACTCTTACATTCCTTACATATTTGAACCTCAATTCAATGTAACACTTTTTTTTGTGCTTTCTCTTTTTCTAAAGAGAAAATTTGCTTGTGAATTTGACTGTGCAGTCTGATGGATGTGGATGATTTACAGATCTGAGTTTGTGTTGTCTAGTTTACATTCTTTCCTTTTGTTCAAGGAAATGCAATTAGAATATTGAGTGTGAAAACTAGGTACTAAGAATAATAGCTTCATCCTTACATTTTCTTTACAGGACAGTAGGAATTAAGTTTATAACACCTTTCCTAGGGGGTCACAACTCATATAAATTAGTTTTTATGTAGTTGGTAAGCTGCATTTTTTTTCTAGGGTGAGAGATTTTTAAGATCTGAAATCCATGGAGAGGTTTGCAGACAATTTGGGTTTCTTCAGTTGTTGTCTTTCAGATAAGTTAAAACAAATCAGGGATTTTGAAATAAACTAAAAATGGGAAAGTTTTACCATCCTGCAGCATCATAGCCGTAGGATCTATAAGGGCAGCAGCTTTGTGAGAGATTATTGCACTGAAGTGTTTGGAGATTCAGGAATATTTTGACATATGGTACACGGTGTACCATCTAGTCAGTGGTGTTTAATATAAAATAATCCATATATGAAACCTCTTCAGCCACCTGCAATTGGTTATTTAGCAAAGGCTCCTAAATTGAAATATTTCTCATTTAGGTAAGGAATCTGACACTTAAGCTAGAACAAGAGACGAATAAGCGAATAATGGCGCAGAATGAATTAAAGGCACAAGCTTTTGAAGCTGATAACTTGAAGGGTTCTGAGAAGCAGCTGAAACAGGAAATCAATACGTTGTTGGAAGCAAAGAGATTACTGGAATTTGAGTTGGCTCAACTTGCAAAGTAAGTAAAAAGCTGAAGTAAAATGGAAAAAATTGCTTAATTTTACATGTACTATTTTGCCTGTTCCTGCTAGTGAATTAAGTTCTCTGGTGCATAGGCATTTTTTCCTAAACTGAAAGAGTATTTTTAGCTGCATGTTATGATTCCTATGTAGCTGCCTGTTATGATTTCTATATAGCCTTCAGTGTTGGAATATTTTTGTTATGAGCTATGATTCAGAACAGTTCTTGGCTCATCGTTCTATGTTAAGGCACACACACATATACATACGTGTATATGTGTGTATATATATGCGCCTCTTTTATTTGAGTGACTTCTTTACGGATTGACTCCAGTGCTACTTACTAAATCATATGGGACTTTTAGTACGTGGGAGTCAATAGTTCCCTTTAATTGCCTGATTCATTTTCTTAATGTTTCTTAAACTGGCTTAAAATGAAGACATTTTTCATTAGACTTCTATCGTATATTCCTTCAGCTGACTTAATGTTTCTCCATTTAGAGTACTTCTTGGCTTCTAAATTATAAACTGAAATGATCATTGTTTTAGAATAAAAACTGTATTAAATCAGAATTTTAGGATACAGCAAACTGTTGCTCTTAGTGAAATAATATGTATGCAGATGGAAGATGGTCATAGGATGCTGTTCTGGTTCAAAATTGTCTTTGTCTTTTGTTAGTAATTGACCTTTTAAATGTTTCCCTTTTTTATTCCTTCAAAGACAGTACAGAGGAAATGAAGGTCAGATGCGTGAGCTGCAGGATCAGCTTGAAGCTGAGCAGTATTTTTCGGTAAGACTTGTAAATTGTGTTTGCTACGTTTTGACATAAAATCATTTAACAGCGAATAGTTGAAACTAAAATTGTTTTAATGTAAGTAACAGCCTGGCATGAATCAGCAATTCAGAAAATCCTGCTTGAAATACAAATAAGGAACACAATATTAGAGAACGTTAGATGGTATATCTAAAATGTTGCTTTGTTGTTTGTCAAAACTTACATTACATCGCGTAACTCTTACCTGAATTATTCATCAGAGTTGTTCCTTCCTTGAGGTTGGAAAGGAGCTATTTTTCTGATATAATTGCAGGCTTTGTAGAGAGTTCAAAATCTCTAAACTTACTGGGAAATATTCCATACTATTGATCTACCATACATACCTTTAAGAACCATAGCTTCAGTAGCATTCTGCATGTATTCCTTATTCTAAAAAGATACCTTCTCTGCACCTGAATCCCTGAAGAACCTTACCAGGTACTTCAGGTAGTCAAAATGTGCATTTCGTAGATGTAGTTTGATCTGTTTTGTCTCTGTGAAAAGAAGCAATAGCATGAGATTCTCTGTAACACCTGATCTTTAAATACATTCGTGAATATGGACAGACTCTTTTCACTTTAGGAAATACTTCTAAATTTGGGTTTTCCTGGGAGAGGCAATAAAAATTTTTATTTTTACTAAACTGCATATGATTGTCATTTCATTATCTGTTACAGGGGCTTTTTGTGCATTTTTCCATGACATACTGCTAATAAGAAGATGCAGAGCATTGTGTTTCTCAGTTTTTTTCTTTTTTCACTAACTTGTAGCTTAAATAAGACATTCATAATTCAGTCTGAATGTTTAGCAAAAGTAGTTTAGTGTAGAAGATCAAATTTTAATTTCCAGAATTACAGGTGGTATTAATAACAATATACTAATTAAACCCAGGAGTAATTCACAGAAGTCATTTACATAAATCAGGCCTCAGCTGAGTCACTAAGAGAAAGTTTGTACAGAAAAGACTTAAGATTCTAAGATAAAAGATACGTGGACACAAAGAGAATGCAACAGGTGAAAGCACAGATTGGTATTTGGCTTGTTGGACAAACATTTTGAGACAGTGATGCTTCGAGAGGATGCAGTTTTGTCCTGTTGTGTCCAGGAGACCTGCTCTGCTGTGTCACAGTGCCTACTTTCTCTTTTGCAGCAGGTGTATTTGTGCAGCTGTGTAGGAAAACACACTAGAAAACTGAAAACTAATTTTGTCATATCAGTTCCCTACCCAGCAGAAACTGGAAAGAAGCATCTGGGAGAGGCAGGAAGGAGGAAACTTCATTAATGACAGTATTGGCATGTGTTGGGGTTTGGCAAATTCAAACTGAGTAGTCTGAAAACAAGGAAGAATTTCAGTATGGAATTTGAAGACTGATTCTTTTTTTATGCTTTCTTTTACAGACGCTTTACAAAACTCAGGTTAAGGAACTGAAAGAGGAAATTGATGAAAAGAATAAAGAAACACAAAGAAAAATGCAGGAGTTACAAAATGAAAAGTATGCCCATTATGTTTCTCACATACATACACCTAAGTTTTTCCACGTAATATTGTCTCAGTCATGAATACTTTGAATCAGATTTAAGATGTTTTAATTCCTTCAGAAAAAGGCCTCAAAAGTGTTCCATAACACCTTGTAAATGGCAAATACATAGGATGTTACCTATACTGACTCACAAAGCCAAATATGGTTATTCATATTTGCTTTGGACGTTATAATGTCTGTAAGAAGAATAATAACTTCTCTGACAATTTAGTAAGATTCAAAAATTTGAAAAAACATTCCAATTTGTGGTAATCATCTCACTTACAAACTTTTTTATTTTAATATATTATCATGATAATTACTTAATGTATTTCTATAGTCAATATATTTCTCAAAATAATTTGAGAAAAATGTAATGAAAAGTCTTTGAAGTTAAAATTCATATACTTCTGATTACAGCAAAACTAGTTCTTATAACAGCCATTAATTGTGATGTACTATTTTCTAAGCTATCAAGTAAGAAAAATTTTTTTAATCTTGTTTTTCCAATTTCTTAATTTATTTCATATTCTGAAGAAGGAGACTGTAGCCTTATGCATGAAGTACAGTTTCTTCTAAAGTCTGTGTCACTCCTCAGTGTTGTCTGGCTGTGGGTAGCACGGAGGTAGCATCATTATCCTTTTCCTGTGTGTTTGTTAAAATAAATAGTTTTTATCTCTTTCACTTTCCTTCGAGGAAAAATTTCCTTTTTTCCCAAACCCTGTGGGGAGAAGGGTGGTTGTAACCTGGTTTTCTCTCAGGGACTATATTACTAGATTTTGGCCAAACCGGCACACTCTTGTTCTGCTTGAGCATCAGCATTGGAAAACAGTCTGAAGGCCAGAGGTTATGTACAGTGTTCAGTTTGTACAGCATTTTGGTGGGCTAAGAAAGGGGGAAAGAAAAGATATTGTGCTAATAAATATGATGTAGGAGGAAAATACATGTGTCTCTGCAAAGTTGTTCAGGAGTGGTAACCAACATAAAGAAATGGGGAGGGAGGGGAAGGTAGGCAGGACTTCCCTTATTCTTCTTGGGATTATTTATTTCTTTTCGTACTTTTTATAGATTCTTTGTATTCTATTCCCTCACTATTCTCTGCAATCTTATGTTCATCATAAAGGTTTCTCACTTGGCTATAACCATGGGAATTGTGATAATGGGCGAATGTGGGTTTAAGTATCTTTTGATGAACCACTCTGTACATGTAATTTAGTTTTATTTTCTGTTCCTCAAAGGCAGGAGGATATGTCTTGGTGTTTCATGGATGGTTGGTATGTTAATGAAATCGTAATAAGCCTGCTGCTTTAACTTGTGTGGACCATCAAAAGATGCAAGTGTACAGAATGCAGTTTTGTAGCTCTTGCTTTTCTTAAGAAACTAAGATAATGACCATTAGCTGAATGGTATAATTTGAGTTTGATAGTCTTCTGGAAAATTTGGAATGTTTTGCATAGGAAAAGGAAGTCTTAATGTCCTTTTTACAGAGAAACACTTGCTACCCAGTTGGATTTAGCTGAAACCAAAGCTGAGTCGGAACGATTGGCACGGGCACTCGCTGAAGAACAGTATTATGAACTGAATCAGGAAAGCAAAAAAGCTGCATCAAGGCACAGGCAAGAATTGACTGATAAGGACATCATCATAAGAAGGGTAAATTAACTGTTATCAGTACTTGTATAAATCTCTTAGAACTGGAAACAAGTTCATGGTTTTAATTTATAAAGTCTTGTTGTGATCGTAAGTGATAACTACGTAAGTATCTTAAGTTTTGGGCTCACTTGCAACCTTAAACATTTAATTTCATCATGTGACCTCCCTAAAAACCAGAATTCATTAATCTGAGGTGAAGCCCGAATGAAAATCAAGTGAATGTCTATAATTCAGTTATTAAGCCTTTTGTATTTACTTCTTGTCATTGCCAAGTGTATTACTTAAATATTGTAAATTTGTGGAGCACTGTATTAGAGACTCCTATTGCAAAGTAACTTAGTCTTTAAAAAAAAACACCCACTTGAGAGTCACAAAAACCCACAACTCAAACCTCAAACTGTAATTTTTGAAGACACTTTATAGCATAACTTTTGGGTGTTAGTATGAGCTTGATAAATGTCCTTAATTGAGAAGTCTCAAATAGCGAGCCATATGTGGCATAGTTATTTTATCATTGTTGTTTTTTCCCATTTAGCATCAGCTATGCATGTTTTTTGAAAAATCCTGGGGGTGTAAAACTCCAGGTGTAACTGAACTTGGCTCAGTTGCTCAAAGCTTTCTGTTAGTGCTACCGTGGATATTCCATAGTCTTCTAAATGCTGCTTAAGAAATGGTGGTATTCTGGAGATCTGAAGCTTATAAAAGCAAATTTGTGAAACAAACACTATTTGCACTATCTCTTCTCTAAAGGAATACCTTCTTGCCAATTTATTTTTTGTTTTCATATATTCTGATGATTTTGTCAGCTTGATACACAATCATTTGTGTAAGCTTCAAACAAAAACGTTTTTCGGGAATACGGTTATGTTTGGTTTTTCATATATGTTTGTTAAGTGATCCTGGCTGTGGCAGTGAACATACTCACATATTCAAAGTGTTGTGGTTTTCCTTTCCAAGTTTTTTTTTTTTTTTGCAAGCTCTATACCCATTTACCTATGTCTGCATTGTCTTAGACCAAATTTAGTTTAATTTCTATCCTGATTTTCATGATTTATGATAATTATTTAGCAGTAAATGCCTTGTATCTACTCTAGCCTTTAATGTTGCAGTTCTAGCATCTGTCAGCTACTTTTCTGTCTGGATTCAAGGTATCTGGCCTCTACATATTAGTTTTTCCAAAGTACAGCAAATTAATTGAAAATTTCCACATTCCATAACTGATAATCTAACTTTGCTTAAGGTGATTTTTAATTATATACTACAGTGTTGTCAGTTCTGCAATGATATTTTTTTTTTTTCTGGCGCAGGTGTATTTTGAGCCTTCTGGTAAATCAAAACAGCACAGAAAAATAGTAGCATTTTTTGAAAGTTCACATAGGCAGAATGTGTTCTAAGTAAATGGTTGTTATAGAATTAAGGGTATTTAAAATAATGGTATTATAAGTAATTTCAGAATTTATGTCAAGTTCTTTATTTTAAATGTGTTTCTTTTCATGTAGCTGGAAGAAACTAATAACACTTTAACCAAAGATGTTGATTTAATAACAAAGGAAAACACAGAGATCAGTGAAAAATTTAAGAAACAAGAAGAAGGTATGTCATGTGTGGAGTTTTAATTGATCTGTTCTGAAGCACAATTGAATTTGAAACATATGTGGAGAAATAGGAAGTGAAAAAAGACACTGCTATTTATCTTCTGTATTACTTTGGGCTTGATGTTGGCTTTAGTATTTCATCTTTGTGCCTTTCTGATATATCCTTCTGGTAATTTTCTGTCATTGTAGTAGCATTAATCTGGTAACCTTTTCTTTGCAAACTGTATTTTGCTCAAAAAGGGAAACAACAAGACAACAGAAAGGAAAAAAAGATGCACTTGTAGAAGTAATTAAGTTTAAAAATATTTACCTTGTAGTCAAATACCTCAAAGTTGAATATTATTTTAACAGATTACAAAATGAAAAAAGAGGAGGAAATCAATAATATTAGAATGCATTATGAGAAGAGCATAAACACTGAAAGAACTCTGAAGACACAGGTACAACTTTTTGTGGAATTTAATAGCAATAATTACTTTGCATTAACAGAAGTATTTCAGGTTTACTGCCTTTGTGAACTAGCTCTTAGTTCCTTTGAAATTAAGTTTATATTAACCATGATGTACAATATGCATTGTTATATTTACAGTTGAAAGAATAAGTTTGGATGCTGCGTACTTCTCAGTATTATTTAGATTGTGAGTAAGGGGCGTTTATGTTGGTGAAGGGTTTTTTTTAATCGAATCCTTTAACTAGAGGAACTGAGAAGTTTTGTATGAAACATGCTGCATATATCATTTTTCTTACTGGGTCTCCTTTTTCTTAACAGGCTGTCAACAAACTGGCTGAGATAATGAATCGGAAAGATTTTAAAATAGACAGAAAGAAAGCTAACATGCAAGATTTGAGGAAGAAGGAGAAGGAAAACCGAAAGCTTCAATTAGAACTTAATCAAGAAAAAGAGAAATTCAATCAGATGGTAGTGAAATACCAAAAGGAGCTCAATGAAATGCAAGCGGTAAAATAATTTAATTTTTTTGTCACATTGTGGAATTGTCTCCAAAGGAAAAATGTATACCTCCTAGTGTACTTGAAAACAAATTCATTTTCACATGTTGTAGGCTACCAGGAGTTTAGCAAAGCAGAGAACTTGACAAGTGTGCAACGGTGCTTGTTCTCATTCGTTTCTCCTAAATTCTTGACTGTGGAATTTACTGATATATTAGAAAGATTAAAAACCTGAATACTATCTAATATGCTAACAGGAAACTATCAGTTCATTTCACTGGTAGATGGTCTCTTTTTCATTACAAATGGTAATTTAGTAGATGAATCAGACTGTCACATGCGTGAACACATCACTGGATCTTTGATATTTAACATTTTTTCTTTCCAAAGCTAAACAAAAATTTCTACTGTAATAACATATTTCAATTCTATCAAAAATACCTACATGTATTAAAAAAAAATAGTAATGAGTTTTGTTTTCAAAATATTTGGCTGCCATATTTTTGGTAACACAGTAACTTATGCATGTGTATATAAATACAGCAACTAGCAGAAGAATCTACATACAGGAATGAGCTCCAGATGCAGCTGGATAGTAAAGAGAGCGACATAGAACAGCTACGAAGGAAAATTATGGACCTCCAGCAAGGAATGGATTCTACAAGTGTTGCCAGTCTTCCGACAGATGAAACAGATGGAAATCTTTCAGGTAAGAGAAAAGCATATTTGAACTACTTGGCCCTGTTGCGTACACATAGTTTTGGAAGGTATTGTTTCAAACAAGTTACTACTTCTTAAAATCTTCTGTCTGTCTAATTCTGTATCACATCTCCACTTCCTTTCTTTGTTTGTGTTTTTTTATTTCAGACCTTAGTTGCTTATATTTAGGTCTTAAATTTTTTCTCACATTACACTTCCCACTGTATGGCTTGGCATTAGCGTAGTTTATATGCACATTTGTGGAAAGAATGTCGTTACGTCTCTTGTTTTTCAAATACAGTGAATACAGTGTGCAGTATTTGGTGAGTAGAAGACAAGGTCAACACTTCTATAGCATCACGATTGTGTTTTATATCTTGAATACAAAATTGCCTTGGTCTTGTCTCTTCTTATTCAGTCATGTAGCAGCTCTGTGACAACTGCCAATAATTGCTGGTGTGAAAAATAATTGTAGGAATTTCCGTAATGAATTTGTGGTTGTATAGTACTGGTACTCTGATTTAGCAGATTAAAATAAGAACAAATAATACAGTGCAGCCAGCCATTTCCATGTGTCAGTACCAGGCACTGTACTTTGAGACCCACTGTTAGACTTATTAGTTATTTACCTCTCCCCTTCCCCTGTGTTTGAAAAGTGTAATCAGTCAGTACTTTCACGTGATCCACTCCTGTATCTCTCAGTACAGGAAAAAAAATGTTCAATGGTAATCAGGCGTGCTTGACAATTTCCATACATCATAGCTAGGTATGTCTTTTTTAATATAGTTAAGTAATTTTTATAATTCATTGTGAAATTTTAAATAAATTTAATAAGTCTTCTTGAATTTTATTGTAGAAAAATATTTTTAAACATACAAAACCAGAATACTACTTTTGGGTATTTTATGACTTCAGTGGATGAGTAGTCAGATAAAAGTAAATAGAATAATTTTAGATGTCTCTTTTCCTGTTAATGCACTTCATGCTGCTCAAATTGCCACAATCTAGAGTTTTTCCAGGAGTCTTAGAGTGATTGAAATGTCAGGTAGGTTATCAGTCTTAGTACATGTTTTGATGTAGTTACTCCTTTCTGTGTCTGTTTTTGTTTCCTATCTTCCCCTAGTGTATTTTTAGATCTTTATTTGTAGTTCATACTTTAATGAATTTCATTTTAGAATAGGTTTTTGTTCAGATAATGGTGTAGTCTTTTCCTTCACAACTTCCTTTTTGTTTGAGAAGCCTTTTGCACTCTGGAGTTTGAGCTATAAATTGCCATCTTGTAAAGATTTTGTCTTTTGACAACATTTTCAAGGCAAACTTCTGTTGGAAATTCTTAGAACTATTAGACTGGTTAAGGAACATTTTTTTTCTTAGCTGTCACCTGCTAGGAATTCCTTCTGGTATTTCTGAAGTATCAGTACTTTTCAGGAGTTTTTCTCTTAGATAGTCATTCTCAGTGTATTCCATTTAACAGGGATAAAAAAGAGATCAGAGGGGTTTTGCTTATTAAAGTGGTTTTTTTCTCCCCTCAAATTATGATTTGGAATCACGCCTTCTGTTTTTAAGTGTCTCCTAATTGAAGAAGGCTGTAGTTTGTAATTTTGGCAGAAAATTTCTAAACTCTTTTAAATTGAGAGCTTTAGGGGTTTTCTCTACAACAAAACAGACCAGATTTATTCTTCTCAAAAGAGTAGTTTTGAACTTCCTCACTTTCCTTCTCAGCCATTTTCATTTAATGGCTGTTGTGTATTACCTGGAAAACACAAATGCTTCCATCCGGGCATAGAGATCTTCCCTATTTTTTTCTTAAGGGCAGTAGTGTGTCAGTATGACCCCATTGTGTCTCAGATCTTGGAAGGACTGTAGGAAAAAGCTCTTTCTTTATCTGTCTCATTAAGGAAGGTTATTTTCAGTTTTACCTCTGGAGATGTGTGTAGTCAGGCTTTTGGCTGCATGACCTGTTGCTTCAGTTTTGAGGCAGAAATTCCAGTCTGTGCAAGATCTTTTCAAGTCAGCTGTTAATTTCCATTGTTAATTAGAACATCACAGTTACTGGAAGTTCTGGTGTTCTTGGGTGAGGTGTCTACTCATTATCCCTCAACTATTTCTTTTTTGCTAGCCTTTCATTTCTCTTCTCTTTTTTGCCCTTTTCTCTACACATGCCTCTGATTTTTACTGCAGTTGTGCTGCTGGTTTTACTGTGTGATACAGGTAGGACCTCTAATACATATTATTAGGACTTCCCTAGATTTAGATCATGTCCCTACTTGTTGCCCTTTTTTTTTTCTTTGAATGAGTTTCTGGGTTGATCAGAATCTGAATAAGAAACAATTTGGTAATTAAAAGAGATTAAGTGACATTAGTATAGTCAGATTTTACACACTTGTCAAAGAGCCAAGCAGAGGTCTAAAAAGAAGTGCAGTAGCATTATAAACACACCCAAAAAAAAGCCAGACTTCAGAGTAGAAATAGCCCATGCCACAGAAAGAGGAAATTATCCAGCACATAGTTACTTTCCTGCAAACCAGGTAATTAGTCTACAAAACAGAAGGTGACATATTACAGCAGCTCATTTGCTACAGTTTTGGTGGATGATATTGATCGTCTTCAGCTGTGGGCCAAGTTCCCATCAGTTCTGTAGCCCAAACTTGGCCGTTCCTTCAGAGCACCTTGAATAACATCTTGTTTAAGAGCTGGATGTGAGGAGTAGTCAAGAGGATTCTCTAGCTGGTGCACCAATTCTTAAGGCAAAGACACTCCTTAAAAAAATTTTAAGCAAATAAATGGTATAATTTTATAATAAGTAATTACAGTATGATTTATTCGTTTTCATGTCACAATAAAAACATCACCAGGGAAAAAAATGAAGACACAAAATAATATAAGCATGTGTAAAAGAATGATTCCGTGGTCACAGATCTGGGAATAGGCAGTCTCTGGTTTAACTGAGAAGAAAAATCCATAAAATGAATTTTTATACTCATAAAATTTTAAGGAAAAAAATCTCTATTTAGAGGTAGACACAGAGAACTCATATGGTAGCACACTTTACAGCTGCATTTCACTTGGAGGTGTTTTCTGTCTGTCGTTGACCTAAATACTCCCTCAAATTCTGGTAGCTCCTAGGGCAACTTACACTCCGTCAAGGTGGGGATTGGCCCCTTTAGACAATCTAGGCTCTTCTCAGGCTTTTGCTTACTTACATGGGAAAGATCGTTACGTGGATGAAGGTTTTTCCTTTCATTCAATTCTAGGTTATGTTTTGTAACTCTCACTCCTGATTCAGATAGCAGCTCAGTTGGTGTCCCCAGTGTTAACAGAGTCATTGCTGAAACAGCTGAGATATTTGCTTTTTAATGATGCCGTTGGAATGCCTCTTCCTCCTGGCTGGACTTAAGGAGTCTTTATACTTGCATGATTGTAAACAGAATTCTTCTTTGCCAAGACGGAACATAATCGGAAACTTGAGGGTTTTTTTTCTCCTAATTGTTACAGGGCACTTAACCTGGTGTGAATTGCTTCTTTTCATCTGATTGGCAAGATCATTTAAGCAATTGAGCTGTCCTACAGGTTTAACTGCAGCACATAATATTTTACAGCATATGTTTTAAATCATGTTTTGCGCAAAGATAGGATGGAATAATAAATGCGGAGCATTTAAGCCAGCAGTTTTACTGGACTCGGATAGGACTTCCTGAAGTACCTGCAAGTAGCCTGAATAAACTCCAAAGCAAGATCTAGTCAGAAATCATTGGTGAAATCCACATGAAATTATAGTAAGACAGTCTGAAAAAGCAAATAATCAAGGTGGAAGACTGGAAGGAGTTAGCAAGGTAGAATCTCGAGGTTTTTGATTGCGGTGGAAGACTCTTAGGAGTAGGAGTTTTTAAACATTAGGAAGAGATGCTCTGCTGTTCATGAAAGCATCCATATTACTTAACTCCAGAACAACAAAAAGTTTCGTAAATCAGTACAGTCATGGTTGTCTTGTGTGACTGAAGTCTTACTGTTAGAACTCTTATCATACTGAATCTCTTTGAATCCTGGTACTGTGGATACTTGCCATGAAGATGTCTAGAATGCAAATCTACATTTAAAATATATTCAGAGGTAACTATAAGATCCGTAGCCTTTATGGAATTCTTTCTTCATATCCTATTCAGATCCAGCTAGCCACCAGATATTTTTGAGGCCTATCGTGGATTTTCTGGATTGCAAATATGAGGTATCAATCCTGGGATTCTTTCCGAGATACAGGGAAGTTGCTGGCAATAGTTTTGAGCCTATTTTTAAAGACAAGAATGGAAGATTCTTTTTTGATAGTCTAGATAGCCCATATTTTCTTAATTGCTTAATCAGAACACTCATAAATATTATTCTTCTGGATCAAATATTTGTGAAATGGCCAGATGAGCATTTGCAGTTGTGCTATCTAACTCTGTCAAGGGAAATTAAACTGCACTATAAATATTACTTGAGAGGAACCTTTGTGGCAAGGTTGGAATGAAAGAGCTCATCTACTCTTTCGAGAGTACATTTGGTTCCAGACGAATTTTAGCTTTGTTGAAAAGGAGTACATTCGGAAACTGTTACTTTCAACTGTACGATGTTATTCACAGCTCAGAAATTGTCTCTCATTCAAACAAAATTTGCTCCCTAAAATAGGTTTGTAGTAGACAGAAAAGAATGTCAACTGATTCGTTTGAAATACCTCATTTACTTCCTACTTCTTTGAAATTTTTTTCAGAACGTGCTGAAATAGAAGGGAACCTAGAAAAATTCCTACTGTCCCTATAAGTATCTTAAAATTTATCATCATTGGATCTTTCCAGATTTTCAAATGCCACTATTTCAACAGATGCCTTTTTTTTTTTTTGAACAAGTCATCCTTCCTGTGTTGCTTTTAAACTGCAGTCATCCATACGTTGTTCTTTATTAGCAATTCATCACTTTGTTTTGCAATGGCAACTTGAGTTTTAGGATGTTTCTATAATTTCTAAAAATGGAAGAATCTTCTCTTAATGTAAAAATTAATCAAAGTATTCAAAACAAGGTAAGGATTATCCGTGAGGCCTGTAGATACGAAGGAAATCGGTTTTCTTTTCCAAAGCTACAGGGTATCAAGAATTGAGGAGAGTTTGGGGTAGGGATGGGAGGGTGGGGACCCCTCCATCCCCACAGTTATTATGCAGATGTGAGAGGGCAAGGAGGTACAAATTTCCTTCATTTTTCTGGGAAGTTTTCTTACTGGAATGAGTTCTGCTAACATGCTTTTCTTCCAGTTGATTTCAGTAGTTCAGTGGTCCCCCAGTATTTTGAATCTATTCCATATGGAGAAATGTTAGGAAATGGTTCCATATTTCTAAGTGTAGTCCATTTCTAAATATCATATGCTGTAAGGCTAATGTGGGAAGAGCTTTTTACATGCCCAGTTTTAATGAATTGCTAGGCTGTCAGTCCCATTGTAATTCTACATAGCAAAGTATATGGACAATAACTTTTATACATTTGAATGCATTTCAGAGCTTGCTGGGATACACCTCACTTAGAGTTATTCCTGAAGGACAAAAGGAACCACTAGCTCCTTAGGACATAAATAGTTGTGGAGAATGTTTCAGAAAATTTTAACTTAATGTTTTTGAAGTTTTCAGTGCCATTATCTGGCTTCATAATTTTAAATTTTAGAAACCACTCTCAGTTAGCTGGAAGGGCTTTTTAAATTAACAGTCCACATTAGGCAGAATGCTAATTTTCTTGTGGCCCTTCTTTGTATCATGCTAAATTATTTCAGTAGTTTCATGGTGGGAAAATACGATATTACTTTTCTCTTTGGAGAATTTTTCACTGAAAATTTGAGTAAAATACTTGTCTCTTATTCTTTATATCTAGTTGATTCTTCCTGCATTCCTTATTTAATTATCTCCTATGTTTATCCTCTGTGAGTAATGGGACACCCATGTAGCTTTGCTTGCTCTTGTGCTCTCTCTCCTTTTTTTGTTTCCCGTGGAAAATGTGTATCTGATTTGTTTTACTTCCTGCATCTTCCTGCTAAGTATTTTCATATAGCCCCTCTGAATGTTAAATTATGTTTACATTGAAAATTTCTTAATTTAAACTGTAACATATTTTCAAAGCGAAGTCTTTCCTGCTTGGCTCTTTGCAAACTATTTACATACAGTGTTAGATGTTGGCATCAAGGAAAACAGCTTTACTTTTACTGTGCAGTAACTGTGTAATCAGATGTTGGCTTGTGATACAGCATGAATTAAATGCTTATATCTTCATTTTATTTAGCTGTGCTTTTTATTCTGCTTTGCTGAATAGGTAATTGCCCATTACTGCATGTAGTACATCTTCCTTTCTAGTAGTAGTTTGCTTTTGTACTATTCTGCTTTATTATTATAAATACAGAAAATTATTAAATATGCATTTTTTAAAACCAGAATCAAGACTTGAAGGTTGGCTTTCAGTACCAAACAAAGGAAATATAAAGCGGCATGGCTGGAAAAAACAGGTACAAACATCTTTTCTTTCTTCTTCAGTTTCCTTAGAAAGGGTTTTAGGCATGTGGTAAATTGGTTTTACAACTCATATTTAAGAAACAAACAAAATAATTAAGAGTAATTTAGTGTATGTACATTATTGAAGGAAAAAACCCAAGAAAATTAAAGTTCAGTATGAAATCTTTAGTAATGACATTGTGCAAATTTACAATAAAGGAGGAAATGCTTTACAATGAGCATCTTGGAACCATTAAAAATCACATTTCTTCTTTGAGGATAAGCTTCTTTATAATTCTCTTACTGAAAAAGAAGCTCTTTGTGCAACTTGGCAGCAGAGAGTAGGGAACACCACACTTAAATGTTCTGAAGGTCATGGAAGAGCGCATCTTGCCACTGTAACTTGCCACACATGATTTCCAAGGATATTTCTGCCTCCCTTACCTTTAAAATGATCGGTTTCTCTTGAAAAGAGCTGGTTTACTCTCAGAAACTGGATCTCTGTGCTGGAACTCCCACTCCAAACAAAGCAGTATTGTTTTGCCTCTGCAGAGGTTATGATCTGGTTCTTTGAAATGTCCAGTGTTCAAATTGAGATACTTAGAACCAGTTTCTGATTATCTTTTCTGGCTTTTCAGTTCCCCCCTTTGAACATCTTTTAGTACAACTAAATACAAAAGTGAACATGGTCTCTAGAATTTTTTAGATTTTAAAAGTCATTTGTATGAAACAGTTTATTTTCCTGCTTCTTCCTTATGTTCCAAGACTGCTACTGGGAGTTACTGAGTTATTGATGACACTTTTGAAGTAACTTTCTGATTCCTGTTGAAAAGTGTTTCTTAAATGCTCCTGTTTACATTCACATTCTACAACAGTTAGAAGTGGTTCCTATAAAATTTAAAGGAGAAGGGATTCATTCCTGTCAAAGAAGCACTGAAGTGTTTGTATTGGGCTTTTAGCTGCTGAACTCCTTTTTTGAAGTACTGCTATTTTTCAGTGGGCTTACATGGCCTACTTTATACACTCCAAGTGTTTTGAGTTCCAGACCTGCCTATTTTTACATCAATATCAGACCTTGGTGATTTGTCTGTAAGTTAAAACCACCACCTATTCGGGCTTGCTGGGAGTGAGCGTTAAGTTCTGTGTTGCAGTGTGCTATGGCTGATTCCCCGGCCAGCAATACTACAGCAGGTGCACTGGTTTAATGCCCAGGAGCCCTGTGAGTGCCCAGAGGGCTGTGCGAGGTATACAGATCACCCCCCCATAACTGGCCGCTGCCATCTCCTCCCCTTCTCCCTGTATTGGGTTTCTCCCTCTGGAGAGTTCTGTATCCCTCGGTCCCCCGTTGACCCCCGTTATTCCTCCCTTCCCGTGGTACTCCCCACTGGTTCTGTACCCCTTGCCCACGAGCATTCAAACCCCACGGCCCTGCCTCATTGGTTATTTTGTATTTTCCGCTCCCACTGTGGAAGGGATAAAGTATCTGAGTAACGGCCCCGGCGGCTTCCGTGCGGGACTTCCAAGTTGGTTAAAGCCACTCCTGCTCTCCCACGCAGAAGTTCCCTCCGCCTCGTTCTTACCTCCTCAGCGTGCCTGGACCATCGGTGGATTAGGCAAATCCGGGCTGGAACCTCACCAACCCTCCCGTGCGCCTGCGAGCAGCCTCCGCCACCCTCTCCCGCATGGGTGGGTGCCCGGCACTTGTGGTCGCCGAGCTAGCCAAAACATAGAGTGCTGTGGCAGTTCTGCTCTATTTCAGCTAATGGCCAGTCACCTTCCCGCCTCCCCTCTGAGTCAGGGAAAAACAAAAGCAGAATTTATGGGTTGAGTTAACAATTTACTGAAAGCACAAAGCAAGACTAAGACAAGCACAGTAAAACCAGCAATATTAATAGCAAAAGTGTACAGAAAGAGCAGGTGTTTTACCCACAAAAAAGGTGTTCACCACCAGGAACAAAACCAAATAGTGGATGTTTTCTGTAGATCTGTTTGATAGCTAAGGCTGCTTGACTCCTCTTGTTACAGAATTGACTGTCCCTAGGCACAAATCGTGCAGCTTTGTTCTGTTCTGGATTATATAAAATACTGTGTCATTTTCCTATCAGAATACTTCTAGCAGCCTTTTATGGTTGTCTTTTAAAAATGGAGATTATTTTTGTGTTCTCTGACAACTGAAATTTTAAACTCCTGATAAATGCAGCTTTTCCAGTGAAAGACTATCAGAATTTCTTCAGGCATGCCTAGTATAGGCATATTTACTTACCTCAAGATATTTTAGGCAGTTAATCCGTTCACACTTTCCTTGTTTGAATATGCTCACACTTTGGAGGAATTTGAGCTGCAGATGGATGGCTCAGTCATGAAATAAATTGTGCTGATAAGGTTCCTTAACTAGCTGAGGGTCGTATCAGTGAGACACAGTAGTGAGGGACCATGTTCACTCACATGTGCATTCTGTTGGCTGAACTGTATTGCAGCTGAAACAGGCTGGCAGGTAGTCGGTTTCCTCGTGTGCTTCTCTTCTACATTCTCCTGCACTTTCAGTTTTGGCGTGGTGGGAGGCATGCAACCTCAAATACAGGCATGTCCAGATTAACTTAAAGGAAAAGCAAAATTATATTAGCAGTGCAATTGGATTGGTGCCTGAGTTGTTACTACTTGAGCTGCTGCATTTCTGACTCAAATGTCGGTAGCACTGATGTTTTTGCCCCATGCCCTCTGAGTTATTTAGCTTAAGTTAGAAAGGGGTGAGTGTGGAAAACTTACTTGAGAATAAACACTTCAGTTATACCTAAAGCTAACACTAAAATGGGTTAGCCATATTTTTATCTGGAGCTTCATTTCATCCCAAGTGAAGATGAGAAAATACCCTTCAAAAACCACTGTAGAACAGAACTACCATCAGAAGATTTTTTTATATGTTCGAAACAGGATATTGAGGCTGTCGTACATAACTTTTTTTGGTGAGGTTAAGTTGTTCTTTCACCAAGGCTTATATGTAGTGTGATAATTGAATTCCTTTGCAGTCAGAATTTGCATCTGTGATAGTTGTCATCTTAAGGTCTTGCTCTTATCTCTGAAAAGGCACAGGTGCACACTTCAAAGATGAAAAAGGCATTAGCTTTCTATTGGAGTAGATAAAGGAATTGAAGCACAGTCTTTCTTCAATGGGAAAAATCACAGGAGGTTCACTCTATTACAGCTTCGTACTTACTCTGGTTGATCAGGCTTTCTAGTAAGGAATTGTGACAAAATGCCCTTTTGTGGCTTTTTTTGGATGCATTTCAGTAATTGAGATTTACAACTGTAGCTCACACCTTGTGCAGCACATTTTAAAAACGCTGTTGTATAAACTTAAGATGACTTTCATACTCAGGTTTTGAGGTCAGCTTCAAGTCCTTTTTAAAATGAGGTTAAAACCTCCCCTTGTAGGAGTAAACATTTATTGAAATTATCAGAATCTGCACTGTGCAGAAACCCATTCAGTTACTTGCCAGTACTTGGAATTCAAGATGAATATTGGTGCATTCACTCTCATGCTTTTCTGTCCTTCCCCTTCCTTCTGGGTTATATTACATGTGAATCTGGAGATCAGTATAGACAGAGCTGTCAGTTTACCTCCTTTTAATGCTCTTTAGAGCCTCATACCTTTTAGTTCCTTCTAAAACATTTGAAACTGCAGGGGAGGAAACAGCCATATCTGTCACTGAGCTTATGCTTGTGGACAGTTCCAGCAAGGATGTTGGACTAGCAACTCCCAGCAAAGAACAGCAGGCAGTGAATTCCAGTCTCAAACTTACTGGGAAGTGCTTAGGTTAGAGGTGTTTGATCTTAGCTCTCTCAGTGTATTCCTAGGTACCAGACCTCTGTTTCTGCTGGTTCGTTTTGGCTCTTTATTTTACCAGTCCATTAAATTGAAAGTGTAGGAAATAGCAGGAGCCATAGGGCTCTTCTAGCCTACCAGCAGTTTGGTGGGAAGTACCAGTGAGTCCTGCAGGCCTGTAGAACTAGAAAAGTTGTTTACGACATTATCAATAAGTGATAACTTTTGCACTGTGTCACTCTCAGTGAAACAGTAAGTTTCATAGTAACCTGCCAGTAGCAACTGAAATTTGTGAGTTTGTATACAGATGGAGGTGCAGAGTCATCACAAGCATTTTAGAGTGATCCAGTGATACAGTCACTGCAACTGTAGCATTGCACAGCTGTCAGTAGTGTAGCTGCCTGCAGGATGATTTAAATATCTCCTGATGTTAATTTGAAACTTTTAATTTACTCAGGCTTTTTATGTGCATGTGGGAGCACATTAGGATAAATAACTGCTTTTTAAGATGCAATTACAACTGTTTTACCCTTTCTTTCCACAGTATGTTGTAGTGAGCAGTAAAAAGATACTGTTCTACAATGATGAAAAGGACAAGGACCAGTCTAATCCATCTATGGTACTAGATATAGAGTAAGTAAAGTTATTGTTAATTTTGGATACAAATTGACAGGAGTGTTGCGTGTGAAATAACAGCAAATCCGGAAGCTTGAAATAAAAATTCCGTAAATAATTTTAATTTCCCATACTAGTTGGAAAATGTCTGTCTACCTGTATTTTAGCATACCATTAATGAAAGATACTACTTTTTCTTTGTCCTATGATTGCTAAAAGTTAGAGAACAAGAGAAAGGATCATTGCTGTTCTAGTCTAAAGTATTTCTAACTTTTCCAGCTGGTTTCTGTTTAAAGTGATAAAAAATATTAATTGTAATCCCTTTCCAGTGGTAATACATGAGGAAAATTGTGTCAGATATCACTGAAGCCCGTCTCTGGTACATGACTATGATGTTTGAGCAGCTGATTGTCATTATGGGATCTTATAGAGTAGTAATTGAAATAAGGTTTTAGAATTCATGAATAGAGGTATCAGTGACTAACAAATACAGTGGTCTGGAACAAATCTCAAACTCAGGAAGTGCTTAAGCTGCCAATTGCTCATAACCAGGAAAAGAGTTATTTTCTCTTTGAACTGTTTCTTACTCTCTTTTCGTAAACATCTGCTACAGCTCCTGTTGAAAACAGGATGTTGGGAGAGATGGACTTAGAGTCTTGACCCAGTATAAGATGATATTTATTCCAATTTTAATAGTATTTTCAACAGCTGGTGCCCCAGATTTCCTTTTGTGATGTTTTGGCATAGATTATTTATCAACTCATAACATGATTTAGTAAAAAAACTACTGGATAGTATTCTACTTAATATGGTTACTTCCATCCAGATTTTCACTAAGCTTTTCTAGCAATAATGTTAGACTTCCTTGTGTTTTGAGGAAGTGTTTGAAAGCCTTTATCTTAAGTAAATTTACCATGATGGATCTTGAGTCCATTGTAAGATAACCCTCCTTCCATGCTGTGAAACATTTTGCTCTTACCTGGGTAGGCAAAATCTATATGGTTTATGAATTAGTTCCTAAAATCATATTGCAGCCTTGAAGTAGGTCGTGTTGCTTGCATAATTTCTAAGAACTTCAAAGCAGTTTGATAATTGTTCTGAAACATACATAGCCTTTTAGCATTTTCTGATTCATGTTTCTTCTAATGTAGTAAGCTGTTTCATGTCCGGCCTGTAACTCAAGGAGATGTATATAGAGCTGAAACGGAAGAAATTCCTAAAATATTCCAGGTAAAAAGAAATATATTGTCCTGTCTGTTTAACTCTCTTGAAAAAGTGGTGGCTTCTCTGATAAGGGTATAAAGGTACTTAGTGCTTCAACAATAACACAGCAGTATTCTTTTTCAGATTCTCTATGCTAATGAGGGGGAATGCAGGAAGGATTTGGAGGTAGAACCAGTACAGCCGGCAGAGAAGACGAATTTTCTAAATCACAAAGGCCATGAATTTATTCCCACGTTATACCACTTTCCAGCCAACTGTGAGGCCTGTGCCAAACCTCTCTGGCATGTCTTTAAACCCCCTGCTGCCCTAGAATGTCGAAGATGCCACGTGAAGTGCCACAGAGACCACTTGGATAAAAAGGAGGAATTAATTGCACCATGCAAAGGTAGACTCATGGTTTTTTTCTGTTCTGTATTCTCTGGGTGGTTAAGCCACACCTGCTAAACCTGAAACTAAAGTTCCATGATTTTAGATGTGAAAGTTGCCATTAAAGCAATAGGCTGTTACACTGCTTATGAACAGGCAGCTGTGGCAAACTTCTGTAGAGAGGCCTTTGGTGGTGTAACTGATGGGGCTCCGCTGAGAGCAGAAGGTTGTTCCCTGCAGGTTTGTGCCCAAATACTGGGCAGGTCCTTGGTGCCCACACTATTCCCTCTGCACTTATACGTGACCCATGCTAGGGAAAATTGCAGCAGCTGCATAAGCAAGTTCTGCTAAGACCTTGCAGAGTGGTTCTTCAGCCACCTCACAGATTGGAGTAAAGGTTTCTTCTCTGTGCTTCTGGGAAGTGGAGCATTCAGGGTATGTTCTCTGGAACTTGGCCATAAGGCACCCACACAACCTTCCAGCTTATTAAAATTGTAATTAGTGTAAGTTTCTCATTTCTTGAATATTCATGTTAGACTCAAGAATCTTAATGCAGAATGACAAATCGTGAAAAACATTATATTCATAATCTCCCCTGCTGTTTGTTATCGTCCAAAAATACATAAACAAATCCAGTGCAAGAGTGTTATGTAGGTGCCATTCTTCCTTCCAGTGGCACAGTTTGTGTGTCATAACTCTTACTTTGATAAAGAGCCCTGGTTTTCACTGAGTGATCTTCCTCCTTTTCCTTGTAGTGAGTTACGATGTAACTTCAGCAAGAGATATGCTCTTACTGGCATCCTGTCAAGATGAACAGAAGAAGTGGGTGACTCATTTAGTAAAGAAGATCCCTAAGACGCCACCATCTACTTTTGTTCGTGCTTCTCCTAGAACTTTGTCTACAAGATCCTCAGCAAACCAGTCATTCCGAAAAGTTGTTAAAAATACTTCTGGAAAAACTAGGTGAGAAATAAGCTAAAAAAGCTACAGATCTTCTTGACTAAAAAAAAAAAAAATCTCAGTTTAGCAATCCTATTTCATGTGAAATTGTGAAATAATTCCATAGTTACGGCTGTTGAACTGCTGATCTAAATCTTTGCTGAAATCTCAAAGGAAGTAGCAAAATTCTCCTGTTATTATGGTAAATTTATCGGTTCTTCACATTTGGAAAGGTACCATGGAGGTGGTACCTGGCCTGCCAGTGCTTGGGAGGGAGCTGGTTGCCTTTTTTCCCTTGTTCAAAGGCAAGGCTCAGTAGATATGTTAGTAATGGCATTTAGCAGCAAGGAGGATCCACAGTCATCTCATCCATGGATTGACTCAAAGCTTGCATAATCTAGAAGTCTTCTGCAAATGGGGCTGAAATGAGAAATTTACAGATTCTGTCTGTTGTTGGGCCATTTCTTTTGTTGTGAGGCCACTTAAGTGTTAATTCCATTCTTCCGCCCTGCTTACTCATTCCCTGTTGGCTTCTATTCCAGCAGTTGTTTTTGTGAGCTATTTGTGACCCTATGCATTGACCAAGACACGATGTAAAATACACTTTTTTAATGCTTAGGTTACTGTAATCTGATTGTAACCTGCATTAGCTCCCTGATACAGTATGTGTGTTGTTTTCTCCTCAAATAACCGATTCAATCGACAGTATGGAGTGGAATCTGGTATCTCAGTAAGGAAAGAGTCTTGCTAGGTTGGCAGGGCTACCAAACATTCCTGGCATGAGCAATAAAAGCAAACTCTTGCATGTAAAGAGATAGTGGGTGCATCATGAAACATCCTTCTTGAAGGGAACAGTAGAGAAAAAATATGAAAGACACAAAGGGTGTTGATTTCCTTGTCCCCAAGACTTCCATCCTAAAACATAAGTGATCATAGAATGGTTTGGGTTGGAAGGGACCTTAAAGATCCTCTAGTTCCAACCCACTCTGCCAGGGTGGATCAGGTTGCTCAGGGCCCCATCCAGCCCAGCCTTGAACACTCCAGGGAGCATAGTTTTGAGATAACAGTACATTCAGTGAAGGCTCTTAAAATAATCTCATCCAGTAAAATTACTTTAGGCCTCAAATGCAAAGCTGTCAGTAGAAAAATCAGTGATGTTGTGGGCAGTTTGGTGTTAGAGATAATGCAACAGCATGAGGAGAAGGACATGAGGAGAAGGTCATAAGGAGAAAGCTGCAGCCAGCAGTAGTTAAGACCTTGTAGCTGTGCCAGAGTCCTTGGGAGAGAAGCCATAGTCACAAACACTGAACAAAGTCTCAATTTGCCAGTTACAGTTCAAATGGTAGGAATGCAACAGAATCATGGTGTAATTTTAGATTTTTCAACACCAGCACTTAATCAAGCTGAAGTTCTGAAATACAGAAACACTTCTGATTTGTGGGGAGATTTCCTGGGAAGTGGGCAGCTTTTCCTTACAGTCTTCACTGTAAAAGTCTGTGGAAAACAAAGATGGGTGCAGTGGAAAAGTACACAATGATAAACCTGAGTTAAAAAGACAGTAAAATCAGGGATTGCTTACTAAACAGTAGCATCTTCAGCATTGAACCAAATAAAGACAAATTGGTAATTGTTACTTTCAGAGGAGGTTCAGCCATGTTGGTTATGTACTTACATGGTGTGTACTTGTACAACAGAATCTTGTCTCAAACTGTTTGTCTTGTCTAAAAAATGTCCATTTCTCCCAGCTTCCAGAAGGTTTTTATAAAGCTTCATGGTGTGTCCAAACTTAATTTTTCCTTCAGTCCAAGGAAATGTTCCAAGATTGACTGAAAAATGTTAAGACCCCTCCATAGTTAGCCAGATTCTTTAAAACTTTTAGGAATAAATTACACCTGCTAAATTTAAAATATGCATAATTAATAGCTGTTGTCTTTATTTACAGTAGGACTGTCAAAGAAATACTCCTGTTTTATGGCTAAAAAGATATGAAGTATATATATGTATGATACATTTATTTCAATGATAATCAGGATTTTAAAAACTAGTTACTGAAGGCAGACAAGGATATCAGAACTGGCTAAAGAGCTCCATGACTGATTAGTAAGATTTTTCAGTGAGTCTTGGACCACTTAAGACTGAAAGAAAAAGCATATCATGGTGCTACTTAAAAGGATTGGGTAGAAAAACCCCCAGAACTGATGATGTAAAAATCATTGATACAGTTTTAAAAGAGTTTTAAAAATGTGGCACTGCATAATGTTAGTCAATGTTGCTTACCAAAAGAGGTGTTCAATTAAGAATCTTTTGAAGAGGGAGTGTTCTTGGACAGTAAAAAAAATCCAAAATAAACAGAACAACTAATTCCTCCCAAACCAACCAACCAACCAGCCAGTGGGGTTGGAAAGAATTATTTTAATATGTCATTTACTTGCATCTTTAAGATGTGTTACTGGATAATCTAAAACAATACTTGAAAGATACTGATTGTACATTTTAAAAATCATCCTCTGTTCTTGAGTGTACAGATTCTTTCCTCCTCCCTGCCGATCCTTGCCTTGGTAAGGATAGTGCATACTTCCTTACTTCACATGTAGAGGTTTAGAGTTGTAGACTTTCTCTTCCAAAACACTCTTTGAATTGCATTCTGAGTATGCTTTCCTTTCCGTTTATCCTTGTGAGGTCCTCTGGTAGCTGTAATAACCAGCTTTCATCCATACTCTTTCATGGGAGTAAAATGCATTTTCTTAAATCAATTAATTGATTCTTTTTCACTCTGTCTTACTAGAAATGCTGGTTTGGAGTTGCCTTTAGCAAAGACAAGTGTGCAGCTAATCTGCTGTAGAAGGAATAGATTTGCATATTTGAAAGTTTACAGTAACAAAGGAATGGGTCTGTTTGGGAACATCAGTTATCCAGACTATTTATGTTATTAATCCTATTGGCATTGTCCTGTGAGACTGTTACAGAATCACAGAAATACACAAGTAGGGAATGGAACTTCTTTAAAAAATGAGAAACACCATTGTTAAAGCTCTGTTTTTAAGATCCTAAGGATACAATGAGTCTAATAGCTCACCAGCACCAGAAGGAGGACAGCTGCACATTCCTGAGCTTTATCTTGTGTCAGTTCACACTTCACATATTACCAGAGAGAACTGATCTATTTTTCAGCAGAAAATTAATCCAGGAATGTTTTGACTAAAGGAAAGCCAAAAAACCCAAAGCATGACTACAAAAAGAATCCAACCCTAACCCCACAGAAGAAAAGCTTGTGGCTTTCTGTTGGGTTCAGAAGTTGCAGTGGTTTGGGGGAGAGCCTCAAGAATGAAAGGAGGAAGGGTGACAGTGATGGTCTTGCATGAGTGAATGTCAGGTCAGATCAGCTGTTCCAAATACACTTTGTCCATCTGCCCTGGTGTACAACCTCTGCTCACACCTTTCTCAGTCACCCAAGGAGATCTTCCAAGTTCTTGGGAAGAAATAAAGCTCTTAGGTTTTCTGTCAATTCAAAAGTTAATACCTGCATGGTATCATATCTCTTTGGCTTCTTGAATTTATCTGACAAACTGTGACTGTGGATCAAACAGTTAACATTTACATTACTCTTCTAGACTGACCCCAAATCCATCAGTGAACTTGATGACATAACTGATACCTTGCTTCTTGATGATGTCAAATACTGACAGAGCTTCTTAGAACATATAATTAATTACAGGAAACTGTTTTAGTGCTGCATATTGTAGGCACTGATGGTGGAGAAAGTTCTATTGAGCATAAGCCATTTAGAGAGGCACAGCGCTTGAGCAGCAGGAGTGCTGGGTGGGTATGTGCTCCTGCCTGTCACGCTGCCTGGAGATGTCTGCAGGAGGCAGGTGGGGGCCCCTGCACCTCCCTGATGCTCGAGGGGCTCCTTGGGTGGCTTTGTGACGTACACTGTCTGTCCCCATCAGACAGCTGCCACTGGGTTGACTGGAGTGTAGTGGGACCTGCATGGCACCAGCAGAGCAATGTGAGCAAACAGTGAAAAGATTCAGAGTTACACTGAGCAAAGAAGCATTAGAAGAAGACCTGGTTGGAATTTTTCATTCTGCCTATTCCACTGTGGACACATTTGTGGCTTTCTCAGACAATTTTTTTGTAAACTGTATCTGTGAACTAGACAAGTACTGCTGTGATGGACTATGCCCAGCCTGTGCCCTGATGCCACTACATATTCTGTCCTGTGTGTTTAAAAAGAAGAGGCAATAGATTTACTTTAAGAAAATTCACTTCTCATGTACCAATGTTTAAATTTAGCTTATTAAATAAATTCACAGTGTATCTTATGTACTGAACACTCAACTGGTAGCTCAGCACAGTAGCTGAGCTAATCTGACAGCCCATTGCTACTTAAAGGGGAGGATTTTCCCTCTCCGTCTTCTTTCCCTTCTCTTCTGTCCTTGGATCCTAGGTAAGTGCTGGAAATGATCCATATTGGACTCTTCCATGAAGGTCCACAGTTTAGTTTCTTGACTGTCAAAAAAATGTAGACTTACTGTGCCAAGCTAGTGAGTGGATCAGTGCACTAAGAAGTGCAGTAATTGCCAAAGCTGAGGACAGGTAAGTGGGAGGATGCTCCCCTGGGGTCAGGAAGGTGATAAAGCGGATGAACAGCAGGCTCTTTTCCTCTCAGGAGGCAGTCAGTTGTTAGATCAGCCTCTATGAACTCAAGATGCTGCATCCTGCAGTTCTCCTCCTCCCTCACCTCTTTACCTAGGTGTAGGAATAAGAGAAGCAGCAATGATTTTTATGGGACATACATGTCTGGCTTGTACTAAGTATCTGAAAATTGTTTTCTTGTCAGACACTATAGCAGAACTTGCTCTCGGTGATGGAGTCCTACCATGTAAGCAGGCATTAACTGTTTTGTTGAATGGATACAGACTTGAACACATGCTTGAAGACATTTCAGTACATTTCATTCAGGGTCTGACCCACCTTTCTTTGCAGTTGGTAGGCAGTGCTTCCTTGACTTCATGGAGAGGTGTCTCAGACTCTTTGAAAGGAGCTTCACATATAAAAGTTCATCTTAAGTTCTATTCTTCATTTTAATAACTTAGCACTCAAGAATATGAATCAGAACTTCATGATGAACTTGCTGGCATTTGGAGTACTGCTTTGAGATCGGAACCTACACTTCATAGCTTACAGTGGGCTGGTTTATTCACTTTGTATTAGCACAGCTGAGGTGTTTTGTTTTAATATAGTTGAACTTGGGCACTTGGTCAAGTTAATGCATGTTTAAAGAGGAAAACAACCAACCAGCCAAAATTCCTGTGCATCAGATGAGCTCTGCAACTGCATGTGTGTGCTCTTAGCCTAGAGAGCCTTTTCTTGTCCTGCAAGTCAAAGAGGGTCACCTTGCGTTTGCCATGAATACACCCGTGATTGTTGACTCTTAACTGCTTACTTGTAAAGCTGCAGTAATATTATCATCTGTTGGATCTGTGTTTGCTTAATGTTGTTTGAAACTGAGAACAGTTTGTGGAAGATGATGTAGGTATGATGTTAGTATTGTACCTTCTCAATTGAAAAAAAATTCCGTTTTTTCTTCACTGAAGCTCTTGGCAAACACACACTAGTGTTACGGAGCTAATTTCTATATTTGTTGTTAATTGTCTGTTTTCTTCTTTGTTCCAGCTAACCACATGTACAGTGCTTAATGGAACCTCATGGGATGCAGTCAGAGAAACAGGGCTTTTTTTAACCACACAGAGCAGTGCAGACGGGCTGTTGTTCCTTTCAACATAACTATCACAGGCTTCAGGGTTAAGATTGCTATTACTGTCTCCTCCTTGCTTTGGCACAAAAGCACGCTGAGGGTGTTTAATTGCGGGTTTGCCTCAAGGTAGATTAGATTAATTATTACTATGTAATGCAAGTTAAAGCAAATAAAGCTTAGCTAGGTGTATAAAAAAGGTGCTGCCTTTTTGGATTTTTTAAAAAAGCCTGTCAGTCACGATGAAATGCAGCCAACTTTCTTCATACCAGTGAAAGAAAAGGACTGTTAACCCTGTGAAGGGGATATTTATGTCAAGATGAGCATATGAAACGGAGTAGAAGAGGAAGGTTTCTCAATGAGAAGGACTGCAATTGCTTTCAAGACTCTTAAGTTGTGCTCTTGAAGACTGCAGAACTAGCTTAAAATGAAGCCTTATCACTTGAACTTCAGTGCCTTCACTGCAGAGTTCTTTACAGCCTTAATGCTAACCACCCACTATGGAATGGATCAAAGTGTTAAATATTTTGCATTATGCTTTACAAAATACTGATGCAGCAGGTTTGTAAAGGGGGGAAAACAAGTAATTGCCTTTAATCTATGCATTTTTGCCAAGCCATACTGAATTATTTTATTGTTAGAGGCATTAGAAACTAACAGTAAAAAGAACCACCAAGTTTGGAAGCGTATTTTGGGGTACATCATTTCTATTACTGTATAATGTATTGCCTTACAATTTTAAGTGATAACGTACATTAAGTTAACAAACATTTAAGAAATATATGCACTGTTTGAACTGTAAATTATTCTTAGAACACTTTTACTTGGTTTTACATTGTTCTTTTAGTGCCTTAATTTGAGATAATTGTATTATTGCCATGTCGATAAATGTAGAAACCTAAAACTAAAGAAAAGAAACCTGTAAAAAACTATTGCATATCAGTAGTTTTTACTGAATTTTAATTGGTTGAAGTATTGTAGATGCTAGATGCATTTTCTAAATTAAGTACAATCTTTGAATGAGAATTCCTCTTACAAAGAAAGACTGATTCGTGTTCATAAGCCAAGAGGTGTGTAGGCAATGCAGGAAAAAAAGATGCAAAAGCTCTGGGTAATTCAGGAATTTCAGTAAATGCTGTCAGACTCTTGCTTTGTAGCAGGAATACATTCATGGTATGGGCAGTATGGTTTTATTTTATTTTATTTCTTAACCAAATACCTCCTCAGTAATTTATAATGGCTTTGCAGTTGTGTATTAAATAAGAAGCACTGGAAAACTGATTCGTCCTTAGGACGATTTGCATGTTTCAAGTGGTATTGAAAGCCGCACTGATGGATATGTAATAATAAACATATCTGTTATTAATATGGTAATGACTCTGTGCTCATTTAATGAGAAATAAAGTAATTTATGGAAAGACCCTTTTGAAAATGACTGGCATGGTGTTTTCTCCTGACTGTAGCTTATACATCTTTCTAAGCACTCAGACATTGCAACAGTTTCCAAGTACAAGGTGCATTTGCAGCGTAATGCCCAGGGCACTGGATTTTTTTTTTTTTCTAATGAATAAGTAAATACCATATTAAATAATGTTTTCATTTCCTTATTCTCATGGCTTGCTGTAGTAGCCTAATTTATATTTATTATTCAACCACCACCTTGAGCTGGCCTTGTGATTGCTTCATCCTTCATGACGCAGGTTTGGAGTTTCATAAATCCCACTTATTTGCAGGAGGGAACACTGTTCAAAAGATAAGGTAGTTTTTGTTGGGGGCGGCGGGGGGGGTTGAGGTTAGGCTTGTTTGGGTTTTTTTTGGAACAGCCTGTATATCCCATGTAGCTAGCTGTCCATAATCTCCCTGGGTAATCCATCGAGGCCTGCAGAACAATAGAGGAGTGAGGACAAATTACATGTGAATGACTGTATGTCCTTTGAAGGTCACAGAGCTGGGAACTACAGATAAATAGAAGCCATTCAGTAATTTCAGGAAGTTTCTCTGTGTTCAGCTTGCTGTATCAGAAATGTCAACAATATTGAAGCTGTGGCTGGAGCACAGTAAAGACAACCTTCCAGATCACCAGTCACATTGACTGTGATCTTGTCAAGCAATAAAAGGGATAATTATGACCTGCTTTAATGTCCTATCACGTACTGGGAGGGGAAAAATATAGTAAGATGATTAAACATATCTTACTTAAATATGCACATTATAATAGGAAATCTGGAGCAGTTGGAAAGGTCTGTGGTCTCTCCAGACCTGGATTAGGTTGAGGATTGCTTTTCTGCTTTCCTTTATGTGTAACTGGCTACCTCTGCAGGCTCAAAACCTTTTGCTTGAGTAATTTATTAATAAAAAGTAGTATCTTGTAATTTCATATTTCATGAATCTGAAAAATAGCATAAACCCTGTTATGAATATCTAATGACTAGTGGGAAGAGGGACGCATTGTGGAAAAATGGTTTTTGCTCTACAGATTGGCACCTACTGTCATTTCCAGAGTTTTTTAGTAATGCTGAAGTTCTGCAGTTCTTTTTAAATGCTGATTTTGCTTGGGAAAGCAGCAGCAGACATAATGAAGTGTAAAATTACATTGACTTGTGTGTCTGGGATAAATTGCAACTAAAATGCTGTAATAATAAAGTCTAGACGTGCAAATTACAGTTTGTGTGTTCTGGTACACTGATGTTGGCACTTGTTTACCTGTT
Organism: Rhagologus leucostigma; assembly: GCA_013397725.1. Taxonomy (NCBI): domain Eukaryota; kingdom Metazoa; phylum Chordata; class Aves; order Passeriformes; genus Rhagologus; species Rhagologus leucostigma. Next base: position 565,377 of record VZTD01005870.1, read on the forward strand.
AGCAAGGTGCCTACCTACAGGAATAGCTATACTTTGAATAAAAAAAGCAGCCAAAGGCTTCTACTGTTAAAAGAAGTAATGCTTACAACCTCAGCTGAAAGTCTTCAAGAGATGTGAAATGTGTAAGCTGTGAAGAGCCAGCATACATCACCCTGGCTGCCTTTATACTGGTGAAGCTGTAATTTTACAAGCTGCTTGAGAAATCATGAAGTCCAGATTCTTACAGGATCATGTTTTTGTTGATTTGCCTCCACCTTTTCATTTTTTTATGACTGCATTAGGTTCACTGACAGTGGTAGAATGCGAAAAATGATTCTCTCTTCAAGTCTCCCTATTCCTGCTGAAGGCAACAGGAGAGAAAATGGAAAGAGTAGCTAACTGTAGCAAAACAGCCTGGTAATAAAAGGATATGGCCTCTTCCACAGGTGGGATTTTCCTGCAGTTAGCCACTGAGGCTGTAACGAGAAGGAAGTCAGGAATTGTGCAGCCAGAGGAGGGGGCAGCAGGTGCTGAGCTTCCCTCCGATCTGGTGAACTCTACTGGGATTTTTTTTTATATACTGGTTACAAACATAAACAATGCAAATAGAGTTTTGTTCTTGTTCCTTCCCCCAGATGTACATTGTGACCCAGAATGTAAAACATTTGAAAACTGCTGAAATGGAAGAGGTAACACGAAAACGGGGGGTGTTGGTACTTTAAACATCTCCTGGAGTGCTACGTTTTGTTCACTGAAGATGCACAGAAGCTACACTGGAGCTGTGGATGCCTCATCCCCATAAGCGTTGAAGGCCAGGTTGGAGGGGGCCCTGGGCAACCTGATCTAGTGAATGGCATCCCTGCCCATGGTCCCTTCCAACCCAAACGACTCTATGATAGACAGACAGGTCCCCAAGAACATTACGTTCCCCACAGAAAATAAAATATACATTAATAAATGCACCTGCCAATATATTGAATGAGGGTAACTCGACCTTTAAAGAAACAAGAAACATAAATGCAGCATTTTAATTCCCAAGCCTCTGGTTATTTAAAGTGAATCTTTGTTCTATCGCAGGGATCACACAGGTGCCGAAAGCATGCCTTGCAAAGGGGTTTGGTTTCCTTCCCCACACCTTTTGCTGTATCGCAGCACCTGCTTGTACTGTCTGAGGGTTCACCTACCACTGGTGCTCCTCGGACCCGGCCCACGGGAGATTTCACAGCATTGAAAGCCTTTTCTAAACAGATCTGGACTTGCTCTGAGCCATCTTCCAGCATCCATAAATCCCGCCAGGCCTGTTGCCCTATGTGCACTATGGTGCTGATGACAGCCCCAGCTTTTGGATCCAAGCTGGCCTGTATCCAACCAGCTCAGGATGGGAAGGAGCCCTGCTCAGATGGCCCTGTCACAGGCCACGGAGACACAGCCAGGGCAAGCACTTCCAACGTCCCCATGCCCCCACCCAGTTCCCCCAGGGCCTGTCTTTACTAAGCAAAAAGAGGCATTTAATAATGTTCAACCAAGCTTTTACAGTTTTAATGTCATCACGGTAATCCTAGTTCATATTTATACATCAGGTTGCACTCTTTCTGCCCACAGTCCTTACGTCAGTTTGTGCAAGATTCAGAGAAGCCAGCATCTATTGATCCCCTCCTTTAGGAAAAAGGCACACGGCTGTTACTGCAGCAAGAGGCCTACACGGTCCTGGAGGAAAAAAGAGGGAGGTAGTGGTTCTTCCCCTTGCAGAGGTCGGGATGATTTTTCCTGCAGATACAAATCCCGTTTTCTTCTCTTTCAGCGCAGCACCCTCTAGTGCCTTTCCCAAATCCTGGAAATGCATGGTCTGTGACTGCCTGAGCACTGATCAGCTAAGGGTTTCTCTGAAGGGAAGGATGTATTCAGCGCAGCTTCAGACCGTACAGCATTCCATTTCCATTTAGCTGGCACAGGTAAACCTGACTCTACATAGGTCACCACTGGTATTAAGAACAAAACGTTCAACTGGAGATATCCCACACTTAGATTCACAGGCAGGCAGCTGGGATCTGCTCTCACTTGAATAGATGGTCTGCAGAATGTCACCCTAGAACTGGATCAAAGCTTTTCTAGAAAGCTCCTATCAGCAAGTCCAAGTAACAAAAGATTCATCACTTTTACTGGTCAATTTTAACACTTAAATCGCTTTAGTAATTGTAAACTCCATCTTAATTCAAGATCCAGCATAATTTTAGCATAACATCCGTTGGAGCTTCTCTGTGAAATGTAATCCTTGCTCCCCTAAACCTCCTTTTCACACATAGGAGCCTACACTGGACAATAAAGTCAACTTCCACTCTTCTTCTGCGTGATGAACTGAAAAGACAGAAGTTTCTAAGCCTTTCACCTTAAGGCCTACATTCAAACCCTGGATTATTTTTACAGCCATTTTCTATTTCATTCTTCCACTGTTTGGAACTGAAAATCACGTTTTCAGCAAGGAAACAGCAAGGAAAAGATCCTTCTTGTTAAGGATATCACCTCTACGGCAAAAACATGTCCAGAAGTGCACATGCCAGCAACCAGACGGTGGTATAAGCTGTGGCAGAAGCTCTTCACAGCTGCACCTGTAAGCAGCAGAGGTGCACTGGGTTTCTAGAGGTGGGAGCTAGGAGTAGTCCAAGGAAGAGATGTTTCTTTCTTGCATTCTCTCCCTTACATGTTTAAGCACTGCTTTGGTGTTCTTAACCACACTGTAATACCAAGAGTTTTTGTAGAAGCAGTTGAGATTCAGGTCTCCACGTCTACTGGTTTTAATGTTTACAACTTAAGGTTTATCATGCTGAAGGCTCCTGGCTGTTGCCATCATGCACATCCTTCAGTGCTCTTTATCTATCACCAAGCCTAAAAATCACTGCTGGTTGATTACTCATCTCCTCTCCTCCCAGTGAAGATCTTTTGCTGATTAATTTTAGCTCTTACTTCACCCTTTCCTATACACCAAACCTATTTCATCCACAAGAGCCTTTTCATTTTTTCTGCTTCCCTTCCCCTGCCTTGTGCCATCACAGCTTTTGGGCAGACCCCCGGGGGTGCAAAAGCCCACCTCAGCTCTCAACAGAATCACAGTCACAGAATGAGTCAGGTTGGGAGGGACCACAGTGGGTCACAGTGCTCAAGCAGGGCTGTCCTAGGGCACATGCCTCAGGATTGCATCCAGATGGTTCTTGAATATCTCCAGTCAGGGGGAATCCTCACCCTCTCTGGGCAATCTGTTCCAGTGCACAGTAACTTGCACAGTAAAGAAGTTCTTCCTTATAATCAGACGGAACTTCCTGTGCATCAGTTTCTGCTCGGTGCCTCTTGTCCTACTGCTTGTCACCACCGAGGAGAGCCTGGCTCCATCCTCTAGGCACCTCCCTTTAGATATTTATACACATTGATGAGGCCCCCTCTCAGTCGCCTCTTCTCGAGGTTGAACAGGCCCAGCTCTCAGCATACCATCGCAACAGAGATGCTCCAGTCCCTTAATCATCCTTGTTGCCCTTCTCTAGACCCGCTTCAGGAGCTCCATGTCTCTGTTGTACCTTGCGATCCCAGAACTGGACATACTCTCTCTCCAGCCCTGCGCCCGACGTTCCCTACCCACGGCACCAACACCGCTTGCACCCCGTTCTGGGGGCCAAGCCCGTCCCAGGCCCCGACCCGGAGCCCTGCGGTGGCTCTGCCCACAGCTCGCAGGATTAACCGGCTCCGGCCCCCGGCCCGTTCCCAGCCCGCTCCCGGGGCGCTCCGCCGCCGGCCCCGCCCGTTCCGGCGGTGCGCGCGCACCGCTCCCGCCCCGCTTCCGCCGAG
>VZTD01005870.1:569247-721508 GCA_013397725.1 Rhagologus leucostigma
CACGTGCGCGCCCATCCCGGCCGGGCCGGCGGCGGGAGCGCCCCGGGAGGCGCGGCCCGGCCGGCGGAGGAGGGAGGGAAGGAAGGGAAGCAGGGAGGCAGCGTTGGCCTGGCCCTGCTGGTGGGAGGGCGGGTGTCACTCGCGTCCCGCGGGCCGCCGTGCCTCGGCACTGCCCTGGCTCGGTTCGCTCTGGCTTTCTGCGAAAAGAGAAGTGGTGCTGTCCCTCCGGTGAGCCAGAACTCTGCATCCGCGCCTCTCAGTTTATTTAGGTGTGTCTGCCTCCGCTGTTTGAAATCCATTAAATGCTACAGACTCAGTTGGGTTGGAAAACCCCAAGTCCACCCTGTGACCGATCACCACCATGTCACCTAGACCACGGCACTGAGTGCCACCTCCGGTCCTTTCTTAAACACCTCCAGGCATGGTGACTCCACCACCTCCCTGGGCGGCCCATTGCAATGTCTAAGCACCCTTTCTGTGAAGAAATTCTTCCTAATGTCTAGCCTAAACCTAATGTTAAAGCTTTCATAAATTATACCACATCCTGCTGGCCCTTCTTGCTGTGAGGAAAGATTTCAGTGGAAGACTTCAAGAACAAAACCTCCAGTGACATTTCTAGGACCAGTTACTGCCTTGATAATATCTCACAGATCTGGCCTATTTGGGCTCTTCAGTTTTTTAGGTTGTAGGCAGCCTCAGGACACCGTTTGTCCACAATTTTGACTGTGGTTGGCAAACTGGGATCCTTATGTCAATATAACAGGATTTTTCCTGAACTCATCCAAATCTAGTGGAGTCTCCCTCACTGGAGATATTCAGGAATGGTCTGGGCACAGTCCTGTGCCCCGTGCTCTGGGACAGCCCTAGACGTCTGGGACGCTGCTAGAGCAGCGAGGTTGGACAAGATGACCTTCTGGGGTCCACTCCAGTCTGACCTGTTCTGTGAATTGTATGCGCTGTGTTTTCTGATCATCAGGGAAATTACGTCCTTCCTTTTTCTTACTTTCCATTGTTTTTAAATTAACAAGTTTCTCTTTTATTTTGCATGAAATTTTGGTTGCAATCTCTGGAGAGAAAACACTCGTGCTCTTCCGTTCCTCCTCTTGAGTGCTGCGTTGTCAAAACTGGTGGCACTACAGATTAATAATTGCTAACTCTTCTGCATATTTAGCAGTGGATGCATGACTGTTCAAAAATTCAAACCCAAAAAGTCTGTGCAGCTGACTTGTTCGCTGACTGAGTGGGTTGTCTTCCTGGAAAATGGGAAAAGCCTTGTGCTTCGTAGGTCTTAAATATGCAAAATAATAAATGCGTTTTTAAAAAAATCAGAACACTGGGCAAATCAGAAGGTGCTTTCTACTAGAAATACTGAAAAGTCAGTCATTTGAGTGCCTTTGTAGACTAGTTTAGTCTAACTCATTTAGACTTGCTTTTGGTTATTCTGTCGTATTACCCATCACAAGCACTGAATACATCTGAAATCTGAACCTTTTTGGAAGGGTTTTTAAAATTATGACTTCTAAGGGTTTTGTGCTTTAAAAAGGTATAGTTGCTGTAATATATTTATGTAAAACCAAAGCACAGGTAGAAGGATGTGGCTTTCCTAAAGTCTGGTGTTTCAGCCACTTACTGTGCATGTAGGCTATCACTGTGTGCTGTATTTTACAGATTTTCTGCAAAATCTCAGCTTGTTGAAGAAGCCTTATTCTGTTACTGGTTGGAAGTGGTCAGATGTGTGTCTGTGTTCTGTAGAGGCACACAGCTTATTCCAGGCATTTTTTGTCTGCTCTTGGTCATTACTAACTTCACCAAAGTGAAGTTAACATTCCATTGTGCCATTCTGCCTCTCCTTTCTGCTGGTGATCCCGTTTCCAGCGTCGAGTTTTACGCTTTTTGTGACCAAATTTCCCTTCACATCGTAATTCTGCACCTTTACTGGGGTCAATGGCCTTTGTTTTAAAGAACATTGTATTGTTTTCCTCTGAAGAAGAACGGAAATGCTGTGGATAACTGAGCTGGAATCGCACCTCTGAACTTCCTTCAGAAAGTTCAATTGTTTGCAATGAGCAGTCACAAGAGAATGGGAGAGTTAGTTTCAGACTGCTTTTGTGAAGATCTGCTAAAGGGTTTCTGCTGCCGTTAGACGTATTTATTGCCTGCAAAGTTTCTCAGTATATATGTTACTTACAATGGTTTTGTAGGAAATTTTTAGACCTGCTGGAAGTGGTATGTTCTGATGGATGGGGTGCCGTATAGTGAAGGTGTTCCCTACATTGCTTCATTATTGGCAATGTTAAGAGTTGAAAACAGAATGTTTTGAGACGGTATGAAGTCTTGATGATCTTGGTAATTACATTCTTGGGTATTAGGAAATAATCAAGTTTCAAAACATTTTGTTTGCAGTTAATGTGAAATGGGGAAAAGAGAAATTCGATGGCGTGGAGCTGAACACTGACGAACCTCCAATGGTCTTCAAAGCCCAGTTATTTGCACTGACCGGAGTTCAGCCAGCTAGACAGAAGGTTATGGTTAAAGGAGGAACTCTGAAGGTAGAAATCAATTTTTTTTATATGATGTCTAACTTTATTATGTGTCAGCATGAACAATGACAATATTTCTGGGTGTTCCTCTGGAAGATCTTGAGTTCTGTGTGTTAAACTGACTGCACTTCTTTACTCATTTATACGAAACACTGCTTGGTGGGGTGGTTTTTTTTTTGTTACTTTGTAGTGTTCAGAATCTGAATTAAATGTTTTCTTTCTGGTTTGTTTAAGAGAAATTTCTCTGGTGCTTCTCTGCTGGAGGCTTACTGGTGTAATGAGGTACAGGCAACTTTGCTGCAAAAAGTTGTTTACATTTAAGCAGTGTTGAACAACACATGAAGAACCTTACTGAAAACACAACTTGGCTGCTTTTTATTTTAGTCAGACAAGACTTGATAACATGTAAATAGCTAATATTGTGTAATCTTGGATGAAATATAATTGTATATTTAGAAATATGTGATTAATATTAATGAAAATACTTGCTTGTCTCTTGCTGCAAGATAATTAACTTGTCTTTTATTTTATTTCACAGGATGATGACTGGGGGAACCTAAAAATAAAGAATGTAAGTTCTGAGCAGTAACTAAATTTTGCTATTTTAATTTTTTATTTTGGCATTTAAAGAAAGACTTGAAAGTGCTTGCTGTTTCTGTTTGAATGGGCAGTGCTTTCTTAAAAAGTCATACCTTGATGAAAAATAATTTTATAGGTGTCATATGTAAGCATGCTTAGAAAGGTCTCACCATTGATTTATAAAAAACCTTTCTTTGGCACTAGTAGGGAAATCACACTATCTATTCTGAAGTACTTGGGTGCATATATTTATTTATTTCGTACAAGAAATGTTCTGGGTCAGAGCAGTGGTCCTTTTGTGCTGTCTCTCTTTGACCATAAAAATAAGTGATGTTATTTAGAGAGAGCTTGTGAACCTGGCACTGTCTGCAGACCCTTGTCCTTACGCATCCCCAGCATGGACAAACGTGTTGGTGATGCTGAAGTTACACCTCTGCCTATGTCCTTTTTTACCAACCTGCTGAAATTTGCTCTCCTGTGTTAAACAGCTGCTGTTTATAAACAAAGCCATTAGTAATGGTAATTCATACCTTTGGCTAGTTCAAAAAGAAAAGAGAAAGTGAATGTGTTTGTGTTGCTTGCCTGTATATTACATCAGGGAATCCCGCAGGTTTTTGTTGGGATTTTTTCTGTATCATTTTCGTTACTGTAGGTCTCTTGTAATATCTTGTAACATCTGTTACAGGTTTTACTCCAGTTCTTCACTGGGCAGAGTGAATTAGGTAGCATTGCTCTTACCCTTGTAACTAGTTTGCAGGCATCTGTTAGCAGCCTGTAGCAGCAGCTGTTGTAGCAAAGTTATTCAGCGAAAAACCCAGTACATAATATTCTTGTATTTTTCTGCATGCTGTTGTGCTAATAGCTGCCTTTATTCATTTTAATAATGTTATATACAAGTTCTAGGGATTTGTTTACACTGTCAAAGCAGTTTCTCTCTGTTGTTCATCCTTTTCCTTAGCGCTGTATGTTTCAAGGCTTCAGATAGTAATTTTCTTCTTTGACAGATCTAATTGTGTAGATGTGCTCCTGTTGAATGCTAAAAGATTCCTTTTCATATTGTGCTAGTTCAGCAAGCATGGAAACTTGATGGGTTTTTTCCCCCACCTGTACATGTGAGTTCTCGTGCCTGAACTGATGTGGTAATTTAGGTTATTTTTCACTTTTCAACTAGTTTAACTCAGAACTTGCCAGGCAAGCTCAGCAGCCTTGCCACATGTTTCAGTGGAAACATCTAGCGTGGATAATTCTGTGGAATTGTTCTCAATAGGCACTTCCTAGATAGGAGGAATTAAGGTATGACCTAAAGTCACAGTAGTGTGGTATTGCCTCTGTTAAACGAAGAGAAAGATTGTGTTTATTTTTGGGGAAATAGATAAAGGATCTTTAAAGATAAAATAGATCTTACGTGTTGGAGTGGAAATAACTGTCCTTAAACATTCGTTGCTGTTTTTACTGTGCTTCAAGGGGATGACCTTGCTAATGATGGGTTCCGCGGACGCGCTTCCAGAAGAGCCGATTGCTCGGCCCGTCTTCGTGGAGGACATGACAGAGGAGCAGTTGGCCTCGGCTGTAAGCATATTTCCAACTTCGATTTCTTGTAAACCTCCGTGTAATGGCAAGTTTTTAATACTTGCAGTTGCTTAAAAGTGGGTTTTGAAACTGGAATGTCTGTTTAGCATCTTCCCCAAGAATCACAAATTTACATTGATGACCAAACTGGGAGCAGTGAAAAGAAGTCTGGGATTTAATTTAAAAGTCATACAATTAGTGCTGTTTTTCCTTTGAGCAGGCAGCTTAGTAGATTTTCTAAAAATAGCATTGCTGATGTTTTTAAAGACAAAGTTGTATTGCCCTTCCTGTATCAGTGTCCTGAACTTTGTCTAAACAAGGCCTCGTAGATATGCAAAATTATTTCCTGCCTCTTTCATATCTGTGAGGAGAGACTAGGATTTGTTTTGGGGTGGGGTGTGTTTGGGGTGTTGTTTGTCCATGTTACTACTATTAGGTCGACTTTGTGAAAAATGAAAATAAGTTTGAGATTAGTAGACCAGATTATATGTTTTGCTTTACGGGAGTAAAGTCTGAAAGCGCATAATTAATTTATTATTTTCTTAATGAAGTCACTCCAGAGTTTCCTTTTTTACAACTTGAAAGGCTTAATTTTCTCACCAGTCATTTGAACTGCAAGCTCTTTGTCATACTCAACAGTTGCATGATTGGTGTCAACTGTGCATGCAGAACAGGAATACTTTCATGTCTGTATGAAAAAGGATCTGTAGTTTAGGATTTGTGGATTTGTGCTTCAAGATTTAGTGCTTTCCAGGCCGCCTTGCAGGTGAAGAATATTTATGTATTTTTGACTAACTCCATACACAGAGTTTGAGATAACTGAGAGGCAAGCAAGGAGGTGATTCACTGTCAGATAACATTTCAAAAAAGTTGATCACACTGAAATTTTGTTATACCTCAAACTGCAATTGTCTGCGCTGCATGTATTCACTTGTGGAATATGCTAAATGAGTTCTTGCTTCCTAAAATAATCTGTTGGTATCAGTGTGCAGTACTACTTCAGTTTCATTAAACTATGTATTTTTCCCTGACAAATACCTAAGTATTCAGGGTTTAAAAAAAAAAAAAAAAGAATTCTATTACATGGTGATTTATAGTTATCTCTGAAACTGGTTAGTTTAACTATTAGCTGGCCTTCACATTGGTCAAAACTTTAGAAATTCACGAGTTGTCTGAAAAGATCAAGTTAATGATCTGTTGCAAGCTTCTGGAGAGGAGTTTAAACAATGCTTTTGTTTCAAGCTATGAACTCCAACATTTTCAAGGTTTTACTGAAAACTGATTTTAATTAAACATCAGTGTTTTGTACAAATGTATTCATGTGGAAATTTCACGGAAATAGAATTTTAAGGTCAAAACTTGAATGGGATTATAATTGAACTTTCTGAATGACTGCATGCTTGAAGAACATGTTCATTAAACTAAACATGCACAGAAAAACCCCCGGAGCATTCCTGAATGTCCCCTGAAAGTATCAAATGGTGAAATGATGAATATAATCATAAAGTGGATCTGGAAAACCTCCTAAAGTTTGATGGAATATTCCAGGTTTTATGCATAATTCATTTTCTTAGAAGTTGATGCCACATTATAGCATTCATACAAAAACGGTTGCACATCTCTCTGACCTTCAAGCACCCCTGTGAATTTTTTTGGTAGATGGAACTGCCATGCGGATTGACAAACCTTGGCAACACTTGCTACATGAATGCTACGGTTCAGTGTATCCGCTCAGTGCCAGAAGTGAAAGAGGCCCTTAAAAGGTAGGATTCAGGACAAAAATACCATGGCTAAAATGTTTTCTTTAGCTTATGAAATAGATATTTTGCGGAATGGTCATCTTAACGCTGGTATGGATTATCATAAAAATTGCCACTCTTTAGGTCTATTCAAGATTAACATAATGATTAATTAAAGTTTATCCTACGGCTGTGTTGGTCTGTATTCTAATAAAGAACTTAAAGCTTTATGTTTCTTGGAACTGGCTTTTAGTAGAGAGAATGTGTTTTGCTTAGCTAGAAAGTAGTTCCTATCAAGACTTGCTTAAAAATCTAAAAAAAGCGACTGAACTCTTAACCCTGTTTTTTTGCTGTTAGTTTTTATGGTCCTTTTCTGCGTAAAAGAGTCATATGGGAGTCCTGTTCCTTTGAGGAATATTTCCTGCAGTGGTTCTATTGCACAGTGTTTTCAGCTGTGAAATTCTGATGTTACTGACATTTGCTTCTTGGAGGTACAGTGGGAAGTTCTAAGACATGCCTTTATGGAATTTTGTTTCGTTTGCTAATTTGTTCTGGTTGTAGGATGACTTCTCTGATTTTTGTCTGTTTGTTTGTTTTTATTATTCTGGACTGAAATGTGAAAATGGCTAGTGGCTTTTTTGGGGTTGGTTGGTTTTTTTGGTAAGGAATATATGAGAAACTGGAAAGTTATGAATATTGAAGGGAAAAATAATTACCTGCTAATGTGTGCCTGAATTTGTCCTCCAGATGAATTGTAATGAGAAACCAATGAGTATTTTTTTTAAAAGTGAGACTTAGGTAGAGCATTAGTGCCATCTTAAGGTTAATTTAATTCCTTGGTACCCAGCTGGATATTCTGTATTACTGTAAACACTAATTATTTAAGTAGTTATAAATTGTTTCTCATTCTGTTAGCAAGTGAACCTTAATTATTAAGCACTGAGAACTATTTGTGAAGTGCAGAAATTTGGTTTCAAGGTTTTTATTGGCTATCAGTGTTTTCATTTTTGGAAAGTCTCTTTATTTCCACGTGAAGGACTCTTGAGTTACTGCACTGAATCAGAGTATTTGACAAATGTAACATACCAAATGGCAAAATGTGGCCTATGAAACTGGCAGATTTCAATACAAGACATGGCCGTATTGTCTGTGGGAAGTCAGATTCGCACTCTGATTCAAGCTCTGTTTTTCCCTGGAGATTTAGCCTTTTTTTGGTCTTCCCTGCTTGACGACAGCATGGAAGGCTATAGGGTGCATGGCAGTGGGAGAGGTGTGAAAGGACTCACTTGGAAAAGCTGTTAGAGCTTCTTTTCTCACAGCCTGCTCCGCTGATCTGCCCGAGGAACTCCTCCCTGTTCTGTAGCGTGTCAGGGGAAAGTTTCCTGCTCATCCTCCAGCAATGGTCAGAATTTCAAAAGTTCAGTCTGAGATTAGAGAATGTGTGAGACCCACCTTTTGCTTGAAGGCTTTGGGAAGTCCATCTGTTGCTCATCCAGCTGCTAATTTAAGAATTCAAAGAAGAGTGGTAAGTTCTTGTCATATAGGTGGACTCCCACACCTTTTCAGTGTAGGAAATATTTCCCCAAGAAAACATCTCACCTCTCACTGTTTTGCTTCTGCTGTGCAGGGAGGAAGCAAGCCTCCCTTCCATCTCTGTGCATTTTATCTGCCGTCTATCCTTGAAGGTTTTTTTTTTCCATGTATCTGAAGAAGCCATGGCAAATGTTTCAGAAATGGGGTAGCTTTTGTTCAGACTTCTCAGTTTCTTTAAAAATAAAACAAGTCTTTGATGCAAAAGGATTAGGGAAGCAGCAGTGGCGTATCCTGACTTCTTGGTCTGCCTTTACTTATTGTCTGAAAGATGCCAGCTTTCCTTTGCTTCCATGCAGTGCTTGCAAAATAGCTGAAACTTTGAGGTGAATGTGGGTGAATCTTACCTTCGGTTACTTCTGGTTTGGTGATAGATTTCCTTTAAATGAATCTAGCTGCTGCCTGCTTCAAAAACCCGACTGTCCTTCCTGTTTGTGTTTAATTGCATGCAAATTATTTTTCTTCCCTTTTAGGTATGGTGGTGCCTTAAGAGCTTCAGGAGAAATGGCCTCTGCTCAATACATTACTGCAGGTTGGTGTTTAGAGTAGAAAACAGGGGTTTAGACAAGTGTGTGATTTCCTGCTAACTGCAGATGAAATTTGCAGTTAGACCTCTCTGTGTTCTTTAGTGCATATGCATTAGGAATGTCAGATCTGCTGGCACTGGAGGATTCATTTTGTTTTTAAAGGTTATTCTTCCCCTGCCTGCAAAGCATTTATTTCTGCACATTATCAGGCTGCAGGCTAGGGAAAAGATATTTAAGTGTGATCTAGGCTTAGATAGAAACAATTTGTATCTCTTAAATGTTTTACATGTAGGGATGAAGTAATTGGAACTTCCTAAAGCAGACTCCATCCATCCATCTGTTGATTTGATCACTTTGTGTAGAAATATTTTAGTTCTTTGTTTCACATAGTGATAGGCTAACACCATACTCCTGGGATAGCTATTTCATTGGTATTTTTTAGTATGATTTATTGGCTGAGCATTATTGTTACGGTGGAAACTGATGCTTTATCAGTGGTCTTAGCCTTTGCCCTAAAGATCCAGATTTTGTAACTGGAATGGAAAGTAGTGTCTTCAAAACAAAAGTTACTCTTAATTGTGGTGGTGTGGGTGCTCACACTGTGGGAGCTCACGGTGGCCCCGTATCTTCAAGCTCTAACTAGAGTTCTAGTTAGACCCCTTACACTTGAACAAGGGTACTACTTGTCCACTTTTTCTTTTTTTACTCTATTTCATTGCCCCACTAAGATGCTGGGCCAGGACACTGGGATTTCTACCAGTCCATTTAAGGAAAAACAAAACAATATAAGGAAGGAAAGGTCCAGTTTGTGGGTATGCCTGCTGATCGAATTTTGGGGTGGTAAGTTCAATGGTTACTCTATACAGCCATGCCTGCCCCTCCCCTTTTCACTGCCTTTACTTCGTGTCCCTTGTTTTCTTTTTAAGGTGACAGCTCTGCTTCTTAGGAATTTTAATAGTTTTAAGTAATTTGTAGTTAATTCTTGGGTGCTGAGCTGTTCAAGAACTCCTGCATGACACTTATGGCATTTTTTTTTAATTGCTGTGTCATATCAGTTGCACCTCTTATCAAGGTCAGTGAAGACATTTCTGAAAGAGGAAGCAACTGGCCTTGGTTCCCTGTAATCTTGCCTATATTCACATACTCAAGAGTACCATTCATTAGTCTCTCCACTTGTAAATTAGTGACCGTGCAGATTGTTGCCTACCTCACAGGGTTGTTGTGAGGATTAATAGGTGCCTTTGATGTGATCTGTGGATGTAAAATGCTGTAACCTGGGTAGATAAGACATATGCTGGAGTGTGGAACAAAAAAGAAAGCCATGTGTGTTGTCATGCAGTCAGTATCATTCATTGGATTGCACATAATTAAGAGCTCTTTGCACATATGCATACACATTCTTGTTTTCCTGGGCCTTAAGCACGGGTGTTTCCTAGATATTTTATTAAAGTTTTTTTTTTCTTAGTAGCTGATGAAGCTTAAGTTGCTCTAGAGGATAGATGTGAATGCCTTCTGGTTTCTGTTGTGAAAACATTGTTCCTCGGATGTGTTCCAAATGAAATCTTAATTGCTCAGAAATTTTATTCTTTTTTTTGTTTTCCTGTTAGCAGCCGGGAAAGGGATTATTGGTGCCAAATTCTCAGAACTGCCATCTTTATGCTTTCAAAGTCATGTTCACAAAGGAGATCTTAGGTGCACCTGTTATGCCACCTGGGGAATTTGGTCCTGCTTTGGAAAGATCAAATTGGACACTGTTAAATGATCAGTCTTTAAATGTTGCTGCTGTTTTACTATTCTTTTTACACTTCCTGCCATGTTTGAATTGTTTTTGCACTTCTCAAAGCATTCACTTACTTTTTCTTCAAGCTCTTAGAGACTTGTTTGATTCCATGGATAAAACTTCCTCCAGTATCCCACCTATCATTCTCCTGCAGTTTTTACATATGGCCTTCCCACAGTTTGCAGAGAAAGGCGATCAAGGCCAGTACCTTCAACAGGTAAAGCCCAATTATGGGTTTATTGTTTAAAATTCTGTAGTATGTTGGAAGTTGAGAACAAGAACATTTTAAGACTGTCCTTCTCTTGTGAAAATAATTACTCCCAGTAAAGTGGGGTGGTTTTTGTGTAGAAAAGTTATAGAGAAGTTGAACGTGATATCAAGTGCTAGCTTTGAGAATGCATGGTGGAATTGGGAGAAATTCTTAGTTAAGGAATCCTCACATTTGGCTTTATAGTTGATGGGTTTAATGTTACTAAATCATAATGCCACTAGTCAGATTTAATGTTGTGTTCCCTTCCTAGGATGCCAATGAGTGCTGGGTGCAGATGATGAGGGTACTACAGCAGAAGCTGGAAGGCATAGAAGGTGATACAGTTATGGAGGTAATTGTAGTCTTAACTCTAACCAAATTAGGATTTATAGTATTTCACATATTTTTTGCTAAGTATTATCTGTTTGTGAGTTCTTTAACATGTATCTGGAGTCCAGTAAGGGAAATTCCTTTGTGATGTGTCTGATCAGCATAATGCTGCCATGGTCCTGTTAGCTCTGCTGTGGAGTGTGCTAAGGGAACCCTTCCCTTTGGGCTTCGTAAGGCAGCGTTGGACCAAGCTGCTGGTGACACACACACACACGAGTGGCAGCTGGCCCTGATAACCTGTGAATTCGGCACACGAGAACTTTTTTTGCTGAGAAAAGTGTGCTACAGTTTTAACTTGAACTGCTTCAAACAGACTGAATCAACCTGATAAAAGAAATTGCTGAAAGTTTTCCCCAAGATTTTACCAGGACAGCTTTCTCTTTTCTCTGTAAACTGTTTTCTGGAGAGTCTTGGCAGAGTTTTAGAAAACTAGCTGAAACTTAAGATAGATATAAATTGGGGGTCCAGGGATGTGTGAGTTTTTGATCTTGCTTGTTAATGTGCTTCAGCGTGGTTTTAACAGCATGCTGTAAGTGTATTTGTTTTGAAACTTTTATGCTGTGTAAGAGGATTGACTGACTAGGAGAAAGTGCACCTATAGAAAGACGAAGGAATAGGCTTTAAAGAATTAAAGTAAATGGGGTTGTTTTGTCTGTAGAGAAGACTGTATTTACGTTCTATTTAAAGTTACATCTTAAGGGATTTTGTTTTACAGACAGACTCTGGAGCTACAGCAGCATCCTCTAAAAAGAAGAGTTTAATCGATCAATTCTTCAGCATTGAATTTGAAACAGCGTATCCTAAAGACTAAGGCAAGACATAAACAACGATGATTTCACACTTTAGCGGTTGAGTTCAGGGAGGATGAAAAGCATTGTTCAGAATAGTATGGAAAATGAAGGTGTAGGTCTGGGAAGAGGGTCATGATGTGCAGGACTACACAGAAGTTAAAGTTAAGATTGGATATGCTTTGAGAGAGAGGGCGATGTGGGGAGGAAGAATGGTAATGGAAATTTACAGAAAAAAAAAACCATTGTTGAATTTCAGTAGATTTCTTCCCCAGAGAAGATTGGTACTTACCAGCTTCAAGGATGCTGACATGCTTTATCCAACTAAAAGTAATTGTTGTCCTAAAGAGGCTTTTTTGGCTTGTGAGGGTATGTTGCTGACATACTTGGTGTACTAAAGATGCACAAAAGGTAGCTTGATTGATTTCTTAAGAAATAAACTAGGTGTCCACTGTTGTATGAGTAAGAAACAAATGCAGCTGACAAGTTTCTAGTAGGTTCTTTATAGCAAGAAAAAGAGGATATGACCACATCGGGCACCCATCTCATGGCAAGTATTACTCTTTTCCCACTTCTCCACCCCAAAATCTTGGCTGTCATGAAACTGAGCACCACTTTTAGAAAGAATTAAACTGTGCATTTTGCTTGTCTGAAATAAGGAAACATCCCCTTACATGAGGTACTGTATTTCATAGCTTGGTAGTAAAGAGAAATAGAGGCCTTTTTTAAGGTAATAATCATGCGTCTCTCTCCCTCTGTCGTGGCATTTGTTGTCCTTGAAATAGTTGGGAGTCTTGGAATGTGCAGCTAAGAGGAACAATGCATAGGCCAGTATCAGGAAGAAGACTTGTTAGAAAGGTTGCAGACTTTGAAAGTGTGATTATGGCAGCATTTGTAGAATAGCTGCAGTCAGAGAAATACCTGGTTGGAAGGAGATGGATGAGAGAAAAGCATTGGGGTAGAAGTATGGAAAGAGGAGAGGACAGACAGAACAATTAAAAGGAATGTGTACAAAATAATGGAGGAATTAATTTCATTTCAGTGAAGAGGACAGATACAAGGCAGAGAAAGGAGGCTCTGCATGTTGAAAGAAACAGGAAGTCTGGCCAGCAGCAGCAACAGAAGAACTTTATTAATCATAAACAACAATGGAGTGTAATGTTGCAGGAGGGCTTTATAACTTGGTGTTGGCAGCTAGTTAATGTGTTCTCTGTCCTAGGGGTTGGGTGGTAGTGGAGGAGAAGAAAGAAAAAAGCAGGTCCCAGCTTAAATGGTGATCAAAGACTTATTTTTACTTTTTTTGGTGTGCTGTCTGCCCCTGCTGCCCCTTGTCCTTAGCCACAAAGGAACAGATTGGTCTGAAGGAAGGGCTCCTTCAAATTGTTTTTGTACTACGAGAAGTAAAAGTACTGTCTGCATAAGCACAGAATTACCTAAATTACTGTGCTGCTTGGCATGTTGTTTTCAGTAGAGCAGTAGTTCAGCTCTTGGTGCATGATGGTTTTCCTTAATTTTGTGAAGAATGAAATGTACAGAAGCCGAAGAAGAAGAAGTAACTAAAGGAAAGGAGAATCTGCTTCAGCTAAGCTGCTTTATCAATCAAGAAGTGAAATACCTGTTTACAGGACTAAAATTGGTAAGCTGTTGCAACTTCTATTGAACTGAAATTCTAAATGGCCTGTGTATTTTTTAATTGAAGTTCCAAGTGACCTGAACACACTTAATTCTAAGTGTATTTAATCTGTGACTTGGAATTGACATCTGCTGTCCAAGCTTTACAAAGTTTCAAGAATCTTTTTGGTGTTCATTGGGAAGATGGCTGTGAAGGGAAGTTGCATGTTGATGTCAAACAGACTTCAGCAGAGCGTTTTCTTGACCCTGACATGGTCTTCCCCATGCAGGTAACCAAGTCCAAGGCAGTTTGCTACTTGTTTGTTCAGCTGGGTTTCATTCCAGGCTAAGCAGTGTCATCGTTTATGCAGAAATCAGTTCCCAAAAAGTCCAAAAGTCAACTTTTGAAAGTAGGGTGGCGTTTTGGTTCCTAATTAAAAACCCCCCAGATGATGTAACAACTAAATTTAATTTTGCAGATTTTGAAAGGGGTGTTATTTTCCGTGAGACAACATCATCCTCAAACTTTTTTAGAGTAGAACTCCTTAATGTAGTCTGTGCTTTATAAATATGTATTTTGAAATTTTAAGGGCTTTTTTGAGAGTCTGAAGTAGCAAGGACAGGAGCTGCTGCAAAACCTTTGTAGTAACTGTGTAAGATTAGGGCAGTGATCTGGTTTGTACAGGACTAAAAGCAAATTGCATGATTCTCAGATAATCTTTGTATGTCTTCTTCCTCTTTTTTTTTTAAACAGAATTTAGAAGGAAAAGTAGGATAAAATAGCTAACGCTCACAAATTATAAAACTATAAAAAAAGAAACTTCACTTTCAGGCCAAAATAATCTACAATTCTTATGCTGGATTGCCTGTAGCAAGAAAGTTGCAACATTAAGAACCAATGTAGTCTTTCCTGCAATTTTGTTAGGAGACACCAGCTGTCACTTTAGATGCAGCTTTGCCTGCTTGAGACTGAGGGCTGAGAAATGTGCAAATACTCTTCTCACAGGAAACTTCTCATTTTCTTCAGTTGTGTTCCAAGCATGATATGATACATTTGTAACCAAGTCCAGATACAATTAATAACAAAATCCAATTGTGAGTTCTACTCCTGTGGAGCAAAATTTTCTGCAGAGAGAAACTCAGTGTTGTCAGGGCTCAGGAATGAGGCTGGAGCTGAAGGAATGAATGGGCATGGTCCTTCCTGCCAAGGAATTTCAAAATCCTGTGTGTTGTAATGGCTGACAGCAACAGAAGAGACTGGCAGAACAAGATCTAGTTTATGTTTGTTTACCCCTGTTGTGCTTTTCTCTAAGCTGTGTTTTATGATGAACATGTGTTACTTTTCCTTGTAACAGCGTCTTCAGGAGGAAATCACCAAACTCTCTCCAACGCTGCAGAGAAATGCACTCTATATCAAATCTGTGAGTGGTACTTTAGTTGCTCTTTATGGTTCTTTAAAATGTTGTCAGTTTTCTCTTCCGAAACACAAATTTATTGCTGCAACACCATGTGATTTGTTTATAAAGCATCTGAGTATCCACTATCAAGAAATTTAGGACAGCTTCAAAAAAGTAGACCTTGTTTTATTCCTGTGGGTTTTTATACAAATACATTCTCAGAATAGACTGTAATTTAGGATGAACAGTGTTTAAGGTATAAAAGATCTTTGAATATTTAAAGTAATAGCTTTTTCTAATTTTTTTTTAATAGTCCAAAATTAGTCGCTTGCCAGCGTACCTGACTATTCAGATGGTTAGATTTTTTTACAAAGAGAAAGAATCTGTGAATGCAAAAGTTCTTAAGGTAAGTTTTCTGCATATTGAAGTTTAATTCCTCTTTATGTTTTCCATGAGTTTTTATTACAGGTAGACAATGAGGACTTGAAGACTATTTACTAAATTGTTTGCTTTTAAATTGCATTTAAAAACATTAACAGTGCAGTTTCTTTGCTCAAGTACAAAGTAGTTTTGTTTCTGGTTGTGATGGTGTGTAGCAAACTACATTACTCAAAACAGACTGAGGGAGGAGATGAGGGGCAGAAGTGAATTTGCCCCAGTACTGCTAATATTACAGAATGACTATAAACAGGATGTTTTTTGGTCCCTTCTCACCAGTGGTTCTGAGAAGAATGTTTAACTAAGGAGAAGGCCATGCTTTCAAACTCTGAACAGTGTTCTAATGTTGATGGGAGATGTTTATGCTGTCAGACACTTCCTGTATTAGTTATTTTAATTGTCTGGCTTTCTGATGGACAAATGCAGGAACGAGCTGCGAACAGCTGAGTGTTCTGGTTTTGCTTTCTGTTGGCCTTGGCTGACAGACCTCACAGGCTGCCCAAGGAGCACCATGATAGAAGAAAGGAAATAAAGATTGAAAGTACATGTTAACAATTTCAGAAGATAGTTTTGGATAGCACAAGTTGACATTTTTGCCAGGGTACAGTCATTCTACATGCCTGCCTCTTTTTTCATTTCTCTTAGGCCTGTATAGGTATTTCCATAGTGTAAAAGTAGGACAGCTAACAATAAAGAATCTGATTTATTAGTTATTAGTCTATGCCGAATGTAATAATTTACAGTGGTTTGTTTATACTGAATTAGAAATTCTTCTGTGAAAGCACTGTAGCCCTTTTGGTAAATACTGTTCCCAGAATCCCAGTAGGTCAGGTTGCCAACAATTTGAAGAGGGGTGCATTTAATTTGACTTAGTGTTGTCTTCCCATGGGAGAGTGCTTTAATGTGGAGTACCAAGCTGTGCTAATAAATCCTTATGCTTTTTACTTCCCAGGATGTCAAATTTCCTCTTATGTTGGATGTGTATGAGCTGTGTACGCCAGACCTGCAGGAAAAAATGGTTTCTTATAGATCGAAATTCAAAGATCTAGAAGACAAAAAAGTAAATCAACAGCCAAAGAACGTAAGTCTCCTGACACTTTCACTAGTTCATACATCTGAAATTGGGGTACTAATAAGGACTAGAGATAACTTGGTGTCCTTAAATATATTATTTTCTTATGTAGCAAACTCCTTGGTACTGAGCTTTAGATCTTTTTATCCTGTATTTTCATGAAAATACAATATTTGCTTTGGTATGTTTGCTTGATGAGAAGTTTTAAATGCTGTATTATATGTATTAAATGTATTAAAATGTAGTGCTTCTGTTTACCTGTGCTATGCCTAAAGGTTTTCTGTAAGTTACACAAAATTATTCTCTTCAAATATTACTGTTTGCTGGCTGCTTCCTTCTTCAGTGGAGTGTTGGAAGCTATTCCCTGCTCACCAGCTGGAAAGGGTTGTAGAACGCATTGCTACATCTGACTGATAAAAATTAGAGTACATGTACTGGTGAACTTAAAATCAGCACTCTAAAAACTTGGTGAATGGTTTCATGTCTTATCCTTTCTACATAATTCTAACACTGACTTCCCTGTCTTTAATGAAGACAAAAGTAAATGAGCTAAACCTGTAGCCTTTTTTTCAAAGTTTGATGGTATTTTTCCTGGCCTAACTCCTGGCAAATTCTTTTAAACATTTGGATAAGGCTTGCATCCCCTCTTACACAGATGGGAGCAAGGAAAGAGTGCTATTTTTGAACAGAATGTATTGGCACTGAGAGTCAGTCTCTGGTATTTTCTTATTGCCACTTCTGCTGCTAGCAAGCCCCCACCAAGGAATAAATCTTCAATTGCAGAATTGTTTCATAAACAAACCCATAAATCTGGTGGGTGAACAGTGCAGGCAGGATATGCTAAAATGGTTATATATTTGCTTTAAAACTGGTCTTCTTCGGATAAGGGTTTTGTATGTCCACCTAGAAAATACAGTAATGGAAATTCTTTGAAGTTGAACAAGAAATGTTTAGACTTAGGAAGATATTTAAATGAATGGAGACTTGGGATTTGATGTGATTGTGCTAAAGCTTTTATTAAACTATTCCACATTAATTCATCTTATTCTGCTTTTTAGTCTAGTAAAAGTGATGGTGCACAGAAAGAAGTTAAATATGAACCATTTTCTTTTCCTGACGGTGAGTACAGGGAAGCAATCTACTTTAAAGTAACTTTCTATTTACTTGTGTTTAAGTGTGCCTGATGGTAGGAATACTCTGAGAACCCTGGCTCTCTTTATTGCCTTTGAAAATTCATCTTCAGAGACTGACAGAAATTTAAGGAATGGAAAGATTAGGTAAACCAAAACATTGAGATAGTCAAAGGCATAACTGTCATTCATCTGACAAGCTGGTGATAATAGAAGATAGGCATATCAAAGACATTTGCATGTAACATGCAGTTGTTTTGCACGCTGCCTTGTCAGTGGGTGGTAGAAAGCTAAAATCAAAACAAAAACTTGGACTTTTAAAAGTGCTGTTGTTGTGCTGGTGTTGCCTCAGTTTGGGGGGGGCTTGGAGTCTGAAGCCCCAAAGCACTCACCCTGTGCATTACATCAGTAATATTTATGTGTACATATTTATTTCCTGAGAATGCACAACACCCTCAGTTTCCTGAGACTCTCCTGGCTGAGAGCTGCTGCTTTTAGTTCACAGTGGTTTTGTACCGCGCTGTACCTGGGGTTTTACACACACAGCTCTGGTGCTGCAGTCTGGCTGATGCATCTTTGGTCTGTGAGCTGTTAAAGACACTGCAGCTGTTCAAGTAGGACTCAATGTTACTTTTTCTCTCCCCTTCAGATATTGGTTCTAACAATTGCGGCTATTACGACCTGCAGGCAGTGCTAACTCATCAAGGCAGATCAAGTTCCTCTGGGCATTATGTGTCGTGGGTTAAAAGGAAACAAGGTAAAAAAAAATTAACAAATTGCAGCCCTGTTAACTGCTCTTCACAGCTCCTTTGAGCAAAGGGGCTGTTAAGCAAGCTTAGATTTTATGTACCTAAGTTACAAATGATCCTCTTGTTTTCCTTGCAGATGAATGGATTAAATTTGATGATGACAAAGTCAGCATTGTTACACCTGAAGACATTCTGAGGTTATCTGGGGGTGGAGACTGGCATATAGCTTATGTTCTACTCTACGGGCCTCGCAGAATCGAAGTTGTTGAAGAAGAAGCTGAACAATAGTCTTCCGTTTTAGCCATCCTGCCTAGGTGTGAAATAAATGTTGATTACTGATCACTTCTTTAACCCCAGAGCTTTAGCAAGTGGATAAATAATTTGTTCAAACCTTCTCATGTGCAGAGGGATATTGTTTTAAAACTGATCCATGTACCAATTAGTCACTACTGGACTGGACTGCCCACTGTGGTGGTGACAATACTTAAAATAGCTTTAATGTCTTGCAGAAGATAATTTTTTTTTTAATGAGCCTCTCCTCCTCCTTCTTCTCTAATGTCATCAAGTATTTATTACACACCTACTCTCACATTTGTTACTCTTGCATGGTTTATACCACAGTTCAGTAGCTGTCCATCCTTTGCCTTACCTGGCAGTTCTGTTAGGAAGGTAGAAGAGAAACCGTTGCCTTGTTGTGTAACTCAGTGCTGCTGCCCGTAGCCAACAGCTGTGGCTACAATCAAGTATTTGTCCAGCCTGACCTGCTGATTCAGTCTGTTCTGTTGCTGGCATCTCATGATTTCAAAATAAATTGTGATCAACAATGTGTCTCCATTAAAAACAGCTCCTGTCCTGGTACTGTAGTCAGTATGCGTTTGTTTTCACTTCTTGGGCCACCACTGATGAATGTCTCAAAGCAGTCATGGAATAAAGTCACTTTTTTTTAAGCTGTAGGGATGTGTCTCCTGTCCTGTTCCTCTTTACTCAGTAGGTAAGTCTGGTGTGGCGGCCGCAAAACTGGGCTTTGCTTACTTACAGGATCTTCTGCATGTGTGACTGCAGTAAAAAAAGCATTTTAGTGCTGGCTACAGCCTAAAAATCGTGCTCAAGGCCATCACCCCACTCACCCCTCGGTGTACAGGTTCCCAGTGTTGATGCGTCCCAGTGCTTTCTGGAACAGCCGGTCCATATTCATATGAAATACCTGCACTTCCGCTGGCAGCGTGCTGAGTTTGCCTGTGCCTCACTTGCTCGGAAAGGGTCCCTCTTTTATCCTTCCCTGGGGACACTGGCATCAGCTGTGGCTTTGACACGTGGCTCTTCTGCCTTGCAGTTGTTACTGCAGTGCCACCTCCCCTGCACAGCTTCCCCTGGGAGCACACCAAAGGCCTCAGGGTGTATTTTAAGTGGCACGATTCTTAAAGGCAAGTTTTGCCCAGTAAGGAAGCCCCGCGACAGTACTGGCTCTGTTCCTGCAGCAACTACAGGCTCCTCTAAGTTAAATGCCTGTTCTGCATCCTGTTACAGGGGAAGGAGGGATGGTGCCTGTGCCTGGTTGCTGCTTTGTGGAACTGCATCTTCCTATTGTCATCGTCAGCTTTCCCAGCACTGAATTGTCACACCTGCACACCTCCACTCACACTGTGCTCAAGTCCCTCAATCAGTTGAAACTGCTGAAGTTCATACCTTCTACCAACCCCTACCTGCAGCAGGAGCTAAGACCTGGGCTGTTATTTCCAATAGTTTTCCTGTATCTCTGCCCCTACCAAATTTCACTGAAGCAACCTAATCAAATTCTTAAACATGTTTAAGTCCAAAGTGGGGCAGCAGGCACAAAACTCTTATCAATGGCTCTGCAGGTAGGAACTCTCCTTTGAGGTGGTAGCTAATCACACTAAATTGACAGCTATGATTGAATAGCAGAAAATACAGAGAAGAGTTCGGTGGAAGGCAGTTTTCCAAACACTGATCCATTAGAGAGATCTTGTGAATGACAGAAACACTACGCAAACGAGCCACAGAACAAGTTGTAGCCAGCTGCCACTTAACAGTGCAAGCATCTCTCACTTTTTGAGGGAAAACAGCTTGTACCCATCTACAGAGAACCAGGGCCTTAAAATGAAACCTTCACAGTAACCTGTGACAAAAAAATTTCATTGTTTACCAAGACTCAGGGGAGTTCCTACACAGCCAAAGAATGAGAGGCTAAAAACAATCACTAATAAAAACCAGCATGGAAATCCCATGATCCTTGACTGAACCAGTTCTTCAGCAGGCGAGCGGGACAGCACTTCTTTGCCGCAAGTCAATGCTCTGCCTTGGAGTGCCATCACAACAATCCTCTTATTTTCCCTCTGCCAGGTAGGTTTTGACAGTCCCCAGCTCTCATCACCCCAAAGGGTGGCTCCGAAGTCCTTCTGACACAGAGTCCTTCGCTGCTGTGAGGAATGTGGCAGAGCCAGTGGCAGTGGGAGAAGCTGCCAATGCTCTGTCCAGTGGGAGCAACCCACGTTCTGCTGGTGCAAAACCCTCCCACAGCCTGCACCAAAAGCTGCCTTGACTCTCCATCCTCCCCTTTCTGTTCTACCACCAAAGATGAAGCTTCCTAGTTCCAGGCCAGGGTGACTAATCCTTCTCTAAGACAATCTGGACAATCTCACAGTATCATTAAAAAGCTTTGTATGATTTACTGAACATAAAATTCCTATCAAAAATCTGTCACCTAGCGACAAAAGTAACAATTATCAATGACAAGCACCACAAGAGTCACAATTACCAACACCCCCAGCCCCAAGTCAGTCAGCTGGCATCCGAGGCGAGTTAGCTGCTGCCCTCAGTGTCGTTGGTGAGGCTTTCAGCCAGGTCCCCGAGCCCAGCTTTGGTCAGCGCCGTGATCAGGTTCTCGGGGGTGGCATGAGCGCCCTCCTGATCCTGCCAGGCCACCAGCAGCTGCTTCGCTCTCATCTTCACATCCTCGCTGTCCAGCTCAATCTGCCGGATATCAGATTCCTTCATCTCCAAGTAGGGGGCCAAGGCCTTCCACTGCTCCCCCAGCCTGTTCGCAAAGGACTCAATCTGTTCACCCGTCACGGCTTTGTCCCGTTGCACCTCTGGACCTGGGGAAAACAGAGGAGGAATCAGTGAAACACAGGGAACACCTCCAGGCACTGCAAATGAATCTTCCCTGATCTGCCCCATTTTAAATCTTCTGTTTATTTACTGACAGACTGACTTACACCTTTCCTGCAGCTTTTCACACCTACTCGAGCTCTGAGAGCAGATTTTTACAGGTGTTTACCTGGGTTTCGAGAGGAATGTCTCTTAATGCCCATAATAAAGAAAATCTTGCTTTTTATGTTATCTCCTGTTATACTGAGAGAGAAGTGCTAAAGTCTTAAATACATCAGAACTGCCTCCTCCAAATGCAAAAAGGATTTTGACAGGCAGACTACAGTTTTCAACACAAGTCAATTATAACATTAAAATACAGAATGATCTTTAACATTTAGTTGTCTTTTGGAATTTTTTTAGTCACCTTACTCAAAGTCAACCCAGGTAAAAACAAAACAAACAAACAAACCCAGTTTCATTCCCTTTTTTCTCATGTTCCTACTGGCAGCAGGACTGTGACAGTAAATGTCACGTGTAGTCAGCACTTCAAGGAATTTTCTGTCATTCTGGCACTGACATAAGAACCATGGAACACTAGGCTCTGCTGAGAAGCCAAGTGCTGTAGTGATTACATAGATGGGTTTGCGCATTCCTAGCTTATCATGGTCTACAATCTATGGCTTACCACCCATGTTTATTTCACAATTTTAAAGAAAGAAACACCAAAGATTGAATTATGTAGAGAAATTAATCATAATTTTTAATAAAATATCTCACCCTCCTGCTACCTGAAGAAACAGTTGGCATGGAGTAGAAGTTTCAACTGTACCCAGTGCTTATCAGTCACACTCATTTATCTGAAGTCACATTGAGGGGAAAGGATAAAAGATGCTGAACAACCAAACACTAAAAGCCCTCAGATCACTTCCCTTATGTCTAAGCACAGTATACCACGGCTCTGCCATCGTCGCTTTAAGACAAGATTTAAATAAAGATGTAAATCCCACACAGTCACACCACAAAGACTGCGTGAATTAGCATCAAGCTGAAGAGCAAAGAACTTCTCTACTATTGCCAAGGGGACTGTGGAGAAGGTCAAGTGCTAGATGGAAAAGGGAAATACGAGACAAATTCATAGAGGCCCACCGGTGGCTTTCCACTACCAGAAAAAAGCTTTCAACAAAGCTGCCAGAGGTACCCAGTGTTCGGCTTCCATGCCCTGCATATCCCATCTGCCCATGCTGATGGATCCAGGAGCTGACACACAGAGTTACAACACTCAAGGGAGAAGGTGCTGTGAGATGAAGGCATGAACGAGGATGGAAGAGGGCAGATTCATAAACAAAGGGGATGGGAAAGGACACCTAGGAGCAGGACACGCCAGGATTAAAGGCAAGAGACAAACAGGAGTGGATCGTGGAGAAAAATGAGCGAGATGATGTTTGTCAGGAAGGTTGCTCTTATCAGAGAGAACCTTTTACTTTTAAAGGATTTTAAATGAAGAGGAAGTAAAGATCTCAGAGCTGGAATATATTCATTTTTTAAAGTCCCACAACTACCACCCCAGGAGGGGCTAGTGGAAAGTGCTTACCCCAGCGATTAAAGGGCAGAGAGAACAGGAAAGTGGGTGAGGAGCACTCACACAGGCTTTTACACAGCCTGTATTTCAGCCAGGAACACCCAGTGACACCGGGAACATACACCACATAGCCGAAAAGGTGAAAGAGGCTCCTAATGAAAGTGCTAATCCAACAGGTTGGATGCTTTCAGCATTGCAGGCCAGGACACTGGGAGGTTGCTCCTGGTGCCCCGTGTCCTGAAAAGGCTGCGCTTTTTGGTACGAATGCACTGGGGTAAGCAGGACTGATGGCCCTCAGTAGAAATGATGTTAAAACACAGATTCTGCATTACACATCAAGAGAAAAACTGAAAAGACTGAGAACATGTAAATCTTACTTTCATTGTTTTCCTTTAATAAAGCATCATTATCTTCCTCATCTTCGTCTTCACCTGTTTTTATTTCTTCAGAAGGAGGCTACAATGAAAGAACTAAACATCACTGGATGAACTTTGTGTTCAAAGAGAAATTCTACAGCTCTGTGCTTGTCTCTGGAATGTGTGTTAGAATGGAAAGCCTGACATGATCCCACACGAGAATTTAAAATTCCCCACAGTCTCCTAAGCACCAGTAACAAGTTCTAATAAAATATATTACTAACTAAAAAACCTAATAAAAGCATCCACTGACCTCACAGGATTCTTCCTTTTCATAGTAACAGCAACTAAGCATTCCACAGTTAGCTTTATCACTTGCTCAAAAAAATCCCCAGCCAACCAACTTTGAGACCACTACTGATGAACACTTTTTTAAAAAAAATCACTATTACCGTTATTCACTTATTTTATTCCTCACTTGAGAATTTTCCAAAGTTTATGTACTTTCAGACTTCTGGAAGGTGGCAAACAAATACACAAACAACAAACTTTTCACTCTCTCAGTTAGCTACTGATCAGCCAAAAGGTTTCCTCTTTTTCTACATTTCAGCCACAGGCCTTATGTATGTATTTGTTTTCTTGCTGTAGCATTTAGCACATGGCAGGAGTAAGATCAGGAATATTGCATACAGCCATACATTCAACAAATTAAAATACATTTGACCTCTCCACATTTTTTCTAAACTTGCTATTAGCAGTTAACTCTGATGGCTGGACAAACAAAATAGCCATATATTAAAGTCCAACCTTTACACCTCAGTAATTTCACATCACACACAAGGAAGGTCTCAGTAGAGAAGCAGGGGTTTGTATCTGCAAGACATTGCTGGGTTGTGTGCTAACCCAAAGGTGTAGAAAGTGCCCCTTCCCCACTGGCAGCCTCTCTTATCACTGTGTATAAAGTGATCTGAAAGGCCCCTCCCTGGACTCAAATTTGTACTGTTGACCAAGCAAAGGGTTAGTGCCTTACAGCTCCACAAGGTTTATTCTTGTTTTGTGTATTTTAGAACTCAGGGAGCTGATAGAAGAGCTCTGGCAAACCTTGCTGTAAAGCTCTGGTAACACTTAGCACAGCACCTTCAGCTGCACACGCCGCCTCTTTTCCTGCTATCCCAGTATATTCATGAGCCATAATTCTGGCTTGTACATTCCATAAAATTGGTCTGCACTGCTACATGGAACCCAATTAGCTGGGTTCATACATATATGTGTATATATATACACATACACACACGTATATATATACATACATACATATATATACACACCTATATACATACACACTCCTGCCTACCAACAGGATTGCCACAGCTGATATTCTTCCCAGAGTACAAGGCAGGGCTCAACAGTTACTAGGTTAATCAGTGTTACTCAGTTTATTGTTATTGGGATCTTCAGAGATTAGACTAATTTAATTTGCGATTTTTACTTTAGTGTACAAACTCTTTTCCTAGTTGGGTTTTTGGGGGTTTTTTTGCCCTCTCCATCTCCAAGTACCAAATGGACTGTAGAGAGACAAGCAGAAAGTCAAAGAATTCAGCATTTATTATTATAGGATAACACTACTTACAGGTAGCTCCTTGGCTAATTTGATTACCATGTTTTCTAGGTATTCAGGTAAGCTCTTGAATTGTTGGTTTGTTGGCTGGAAGAAGTGGGGACTTCTGCGTGCCAGAAGTCTCAGTGCTCTCCAGCCATAGTTAGAATTGTTCACAGCCCTACAATAAAACACAAGTTTGATTAGTAATGTCTGGCATCTATAAAAGCATAGAGAAAGATTTGAGACATTTAGTAATATAATTCTGTCCAAATTTAAACAGTTTTTTACATTTCTGGAGTCCTACACAGATACTAGTAGTGCTGAGAACAGTCTGTTTTCTTTAACAATCCAAACATGAATGAGACTAAAATCAAGTGAAACACAGCAGATAGGGACATACTTATACTTATTTTCAACCATGTTTTCAGGGTCTGCTTGTTCAATAGCTTCTTCAAAAAATTCCTCCAGTGTTGGCATATATTCCCTAAAAAAATCAAATAAGGAGCTTAATATGCTTCACAAATGTCTCTAAAATAGACAGTTTTTGTTCCTTCAGATACATCTCAAGCTCATACACTGAAGAGAAAAAAAAAAAAACCCAAACCAACCCACTCAAATTTAACAACTTTAAACAAGCAAAGAAAGTGTTTGATACATGTTGCTATAAAATTATTTACTGCATAACCACTGGAGTGTACCAGCAGTTGCTAGCATTGCCTCATATACATTTAAATCTCCTGCCATACTAAGAGGTGACATCAACATCTGTCAACAGCATTTGCACAGCTCACAAGTGCTCAGGAGTCTAAAATGGTTGCTAGCTTTGTTCCATTTGACAGCATCAGTAAAACATGGCTGTCTCTGCCACCCCCAGTCTCAGTTCCATCTGCTCTCGGAACCGCTTGTGGTTGGTTCTGACAGGTACTCAAAGCAGCACAAAAGGAACCCTGACCTAAAAAGAGAACAGAAATGGAATTTCACACCATCAGGGCAGTTTGCTGCTGAGAAGACCCTAACCAAGAAACACAGATTGCGTAAGAGCTGTAGATTACTGGGAGCCAAGATTCTCAGTGGTGCAAAGCAAGCTCACAATGATCTGTATTTCTCCTACCTAATGCTGAGACAGACACACCTGCTTCTGCAAGGGAGTCTAGTAAAAGGGCTGGAGCAGGGGGTGAGGCACACTGCTGTATAAATTCACTTCAATTTTGTTATGAAAAAGGCATTTTGCCCAGGGCAGCAATGCCTCGTGCATTATCACTGACTGTTGGAACCAAAGCCAGCACCTTGAAAACCCATCTGAATCCTGCTATATTATCCCCAGAACAACCATCTAAACAGGGGACAGCTAAGGAAGTACTATCTCATTTGAATGGAGATGTGAGGAACCAAAGCAAAAAGCTGCAGTCACTTGACCACATACAGTCACAAAGCCTACAATAAAAACTTGGAACTGAATCCAGATTCTATGGGATCTATTTCCTGTTTACCATGGCATGCATTTTCTTCGTTTAGGGCTTTATTTATTTATTTTTACTTAAAAACACTGCAGCACAATACAATCGCACGCAGGGAATCAAAAGCTTTGGTCCCCAACTCAACCCCACCTTCATCCCTTGGCCTAGTAAAGGCAAGCATCCTGTCAGAGGCCTTCCTGTACATCCCAGCCTCACAAGAAAGGAGGGCACTTCTTCTGCAAAACTCTGAACCTCTGGAAAAGCAATTCCTCTATTCAGGATATCTGCACAGCTAGCACCTCTCCCCAGGCAGCCAGACTTTACAGTCACTACTAGCAGAGCTCTCTTTGGGAACTCTCCCATTCCTTCTCCAAATTTTCTTACTCGGCATCGTGTCTGCACAGAAAAAGGGATTTTGGTATTTGTAATAAACAAAGTTATGTAGCAGAGTACATTCTAAGTATTTCCCACAACTGTGCAAGCAGAAGGGGCAACCAGTAACTGCATTTTTCTGCATGTGCCCCACGAGTAGATCCAGTATGTACTGGAACAACGCCTGGTAGCCAATTTCGTCTTATCTAGCATTGGTCAAAGCACAGGCCTGCTCGAAAATCATAGCCAAGTAGCACGCTAACTTCATCAGAGCTAGACTTGGCAATATTCCTTCATTATATAAGGTAATTAATTGTACAATCATGCTCTACAAAATGCGAGTTTTCATCTGGTTTTCAGCTTAGATTTTACTTTACTAAGAAATGAAATTACTGACAGCATAAACACTCGAAGAAGTGAGGAAAACTGTAAGGAGATTTCAGGGCAAAGATCCATACAACCACCCTCTCTCAAGAAGAAGGTGTGAAATACACACCTCCTAAGATCATCTTGTACATTTTCCTTATGCCAATTTTGTAACTCTCTAATTAGAGTGCTAATTAGTTAGCTTTAGACAACGACACACCCATTTTTTACCCACCTACTCTCAGATTTACAGGCTTCCATGTTATCAGGACATAAATTCCAAAGGCGGGTCAGTTCCTCACTGAAAAGAAAAGCATAAACACACATTGTTTATGTTCATACACACTTATGTACTGTTTTAAAGGGATCTATAAAAGATGGTTACAAGGAAAGAAAGCCTACTGCAAGTTTTAAAAGAATGATATACCCTTTGGCTGTTCTTTCCTTGCAGTTCCAAAGTAAGGAAGTTTGAAAATTACTGTATAGAAAAATCAGTGGAGGAAAAAACCCCAAACACAAGACCCCCCAAACCAACTAACTAAACCAAACCCAGAAACTCTGTAAAGGAAAAAGAATCCAACATACTTCCCCATAAGGATTTTTTTGTTTGATCCTTTTCCTAAGAAGTCCTCTGGAGCTGGCCTCTTTCTCACAGGCCTCATTGGCTTAGAATCAGGAGGTCTAAAGAAAAAAAAAGGATGCTCTTGAGTATCAAACCAGTCATATCTCAAGAACAAAAAAAGTGATTTCACCCTCACCTTTCACCTTGAGATGGTGCCAAGTTAAATCATAATGAAAGGACTGAAGGACAGTGAGTCTAAGAGTGGAAGGAGGCAGTGGGGAAGAGGAGAGAGAAGGCAAAGTAAAGATAAGGAAAGGATTCTGCCAGACACCAAAATTAGTTTACTCAAAAACATAAAGGTCTACCAGAGTCCCGATAAAGAGAAGGAAGCAAATCATATTTGTGCCAGCAGCACATATAAGTATGATCTACCCTGCTGCTGGGATCATCTGCTCTATGATTGCAAGGTCTCTTTCCCCACCTGCACCCGATTTCATGGGATTAGAGAATGGAGATGCCAGAGCACTGAGGTTAGGGCAGGACCTACCCAAGCTGAAACTCTGGATGAGATCTAAAGGAGACAGAATATTTATAAAAGTCAAATTTCATAATTTTACTTCCCCACAATCCCCCTGCAACAGTAATTTCTCTCTTCTAACAGCCTCCCTCCCTTTTTTTGCCAACAGCTTAAGTCATGAAGAGGTGGCTGCACCTCATCTGTCCAATAAAAGGAAATCTCCAAAGAGATAATGACCCAGATGCTCCCTACCACAAAGAGGCTACAGTCTGTGCATACCATGAAGAAGGGTGGAAGACAAATGTTTGGTCATCTCCTCAAGACAGTCAAGTAGACACATGGAGTCAAAGTTCAAGTTTTGCCACTAGTTAGTAACTAATTACATAGGAAACTTTCAGCGGTGAAAGCCACCTAATTGTCATTTCCTTTAAGGTAAGTGATCACCATCAAGTGGCACACTAATAAATAAATTGCATGAGAGAACTGTTACACAAACTCCAGGTATGCTGCCCTGCCAAAGTCATAATGCCAAAGGCTTCATTAGAGGCAATCCAAAGGGGTATGTGGGAAAGTCAGGCACTAACCTCTTCAACTCAGGGTCTGCTGAAAGCAGGAGGGGACAAAACCTGCTCCAGTCTCCTGGACCACTGGATCTTCAGTATCACCAAATGTTGCCCTGAGGCAACGAGGAATGCTCTCCTGAGAGCCCACAACCCCATAACCACCTCTTCTCTCACACACTGCAAGCCTTATGACTTTTGAAATCTAAGAGCCTTCTGCACTTGCTAAAGGGACAGGCAACTGTACAGATCTCTAAGCTGTGTGAATGGTTAATGCTCATATGCACCATGGGTACCATATTCTGAAGTGGAACCACCATTTCAAACAAGCAGCAAAAAAGCTTGTGTTTCATAACACAGTTACCTCTCTTTCACAAAGCTTGGGCAGCCCTCATTTTTCCATGAGTTCCAGTTTTCTTCAGTATTTAATATATGCTGTAGAAACACAGAAAGTATTGCATATTATTAGGGTCATAAGCACTTTCAGAGTTGACCCTCAAGTTTTAAACCGAGCTATTAAAATTAAGGAGAAAACTTTGTTCTAGGTTGTTTCAGTGACTATCTCGAAGATCATAGGTGTAATCTTAGACAACTGGTTTAATTTATTCAAAAATAGTGTATCTCCTCTCTTCAAAAACTGTGGGAAAGGCTTTATTTCCCCTGGTCTAGACAAGAAAATAGATGCAGCCAAAGTAAAGGAAAAAAGGAAAGCAAAAAGACAACTTCTTCAGTTTTTATTAATTTCACTTGTATTTTATTTCCATGTCTTTGGGCACAGGACTCCTATCTGCAAAAACTTTTTAAATTATTTTTGCTTTCCAATAACCCATTTCTTCTGTACGTCCACATGCACATATAGGCATTTTTCCATTTCTCCCCAGCAGAAGGAAGAAAAGAGTATTAATGAAAACACGGGATAAAATATGACTACAAAATAAAAAGACATTATAAGACCTTTTTTAACTGGGATGAGGTAAAAGTTCTCTCAGATGTAACAGCTGTGTTCCAAAAGCTAGTTTAAGCTGAAACTGCTTTTTTATATGCTATATAGACTTTGTTCAGGCAGGCATCAAAGTACTTACCTCTACCATTTTTGAGAACCTTTCCCCATCTGGAGGATTTTCTGAAAGAAGCTATGGATGAGAGAAAAGAAAGTGAACTTTTTGCATTATATCTGTAGCAGAATATGTAGGAAGAAAACCCCAGAGAAAATGGTCGTTACTGCTTCAAGGGTGGCTGCTACAGTATTACATGCTTAATATTCTTCCACGTAATTTTTATCAAAATAGATACTGTACCAACCTGGTAAACTGCTTTTGTAGTATCTTCAATCCAAAGAGACTGTTCATCTGTTAGAACATAGTTTGAACTGGAATTGAAAAACAAAAAAACACATCAGAAAGTGTGCTGAGGACACATAATTTACACTACATGCCTTCTGACAAGTGTTAGAGGGGATCTGAGGAAAGTACTTTGAATGCGAACTGCTCTGGCCCCAGGGACTGACCATTTATTAGTTTGTGGAATTAATTAGATGTGCTTTCAAGGTTTCCATTCACCCAACAGGACGCCCATTTGTGTGATTCAAGATCACAGCTTGATGTTGGACCCAAAACACAGCAAATGGACACAATGAAAAGATTTACCTCAAAAAGTAACCAAGTGTTGTACTACACCATTTGTATCTCATGCCATCCTTGACCACCAGTAAGTGATTGTTTTTAATGAACATTTTAATGCATTGACATTGAAATGACTGTCACTTCAACAGGACGGAACTGCAATTCAGAAGACCTGAATTCCATTCCTTCTCTGTCACTAGACTGCCTTGATAAATAATCTGTGGAATTAGGATAATGATCCTAACCTAGTTTACAAAGTTCTTTGAGAGCTGTTTATAAAAAGCAATATACAGCAGGTGAGAGACAGCTGGCTTGTTAAGGATATTAATTATTATGTGCACATATGGCCCAGGGCACAGGAAATGAACAGACACAGGATCTTCTTCAGCATAACGCTAGAGACTAGGAACAGATGGGGTTTGCTTCTATCCCATTAATTTATAAAAGCAACAATTGCCATTGTTATTTCTTGCCATTTTAGACAGAATTCTGTAGCACACTAAAAAGAAACCAAAATCAGCAACCAATGCCACACTGCAGAGTCAGTATAGATTTAAAATGATGTCACACACAAGTACCCTGCACTGGTCTAACAACTTGGTGCTGCCAAGGAGAGTCTCCTTCCCTCTAATGGCTGGCACTCACCGTAAGCAAGTTTTAATGGCCTCTACTTCTCTGAGACCCCACAACTCACCAACTTGGCAGAAAACTTACTCTGCAAAGATGAGCAGATTGGGTTTTTGCCTGTATAGCAAATGGCACAAGTTTGAGTAAGTCCAGTCAACACTAGAGCAAGGGATGGCAAAGAATCAGACAGAGGAAAGGAGAAATTAATGAGACCTCTGCTTTCCTGCTGTAAAATAACTTCAGCCACACCCTGTATTTACCAATCCAAGGCTCCAAGTGCCACAAGAACCTCAGAATAAGTAGATAAACTATTTTAAAATATTTTGGTTTATCTCCAAGTTCCTAGTTCTCCATCCCCAAAATACAAAATATTTACACATTACCTTTTAAATTTGACTTGTCCCTTTAGATACTGAAATAGTATTAGGTACTGCAACAAGATGTGACGGCGGAAGTTACTGTCACTCAGCTGTAAATCCATCAGCTAAACAACCACAAAAAGCAACAGATCTTTAAATATTTACTCTCTTTTAACTTATCTTTGTAAAGACAACATTACAAATGAAATCCAATAAACAAATGGCAGCTTTACTGAAGACTCTTATTCCAGAAATAGAATCCCCTGAGTCATTAATTAACAGAGGCAATCCACAAAGAATAAAATAGAAAAAGGGATAGAATAAATTTATCTAAATAAATTGGCCAAACAGTGTAATTGGATACCAGAGAAACTGGAGTCTCGATCTGTGGCAGACATTCAAAGCCCA
The DNA here is from genome assembly GCA_013397725.1 of Rhagologus leucostigma. Taxonomy (NCBI): domain Eukaryota; kingdom Metazoa; phylum Chordata; class Aves; order Passeriformes; genus Rhagologus; species Rhagologus leucostigma. Next base: position 600,893 of record VZTD01005870.1, read on the forward strand.
GCTGGACATAATGCTGATCAACTGCTCCAGCAGGGAGCTTTGAGCAGGGAGGCTGAACCAGAAACAGGTTACTTCCAACCTCAAGTAGCCTGGGATTCCAAGAAGGGAAATCACATACCTTTTCACTAGTTAGGAACTTTGCAAAATATACATGTTCTCCTCCTGTTTTCAGTTCTTCCAACTTTTTTCGGGAAGCCTGAGTGTCGTCCAATTTATAACTTTTGAAAACAGCCAAAACCTCTTCCGAGTACTATAAAACAGAGTTATTTATCACATGAAAACAATACCAACCTTCGTAGTTGGAGAACTACACTAGACTTAAAGCCAAGCAAGTAAAATAATTTGTAAATTTGCTATCAGCCCATAGAAACAACCCATTTGTTACCGATGTGTAGGACCTCTCTGAACACCACAAATGAAGTGAAAGCGTTATCATGTCAGAACATCTAATCATATGGAATATTTAAAGTATGCTAAGAAAAACAATGGTTTGGGTTGTGAACAGGCCTTTGTTGTTCGGACATCATGAAGAAAAAAGGTTCACATGATGACAGTGCTACATTGAAAAATTCCATCTGAAATACTTAAGTCTGGCCTTGATCAGTTTCTGAACTGCACCCACGGTGATTTTTTGTGGGGTTTTTTTTTGACCCCATTAGTAGACCTCATTAATTAGATTTATATTAGGATGTCTGAGCAGATGTCACATCTTATTACCAGAACACAGTGAATAAAGATTAAAAAAAACTAGACTTCTTTGAATTAAATAAATACTGAGTGACAAATTGTGAAGAAACAGTAGCTTAGCAATAAATCATCCTCAATATTCATACTAAGTAAAACTGAAACAGCTGGCTTAAGGGGATATTCAAGAAATTGCTTCTATAAAGATATTTGTTTCATTAGAAACCAATAAGCTTTAGGATCCCACTGGGATCAATACGACTATTCAAAAATAAGAGCTAGGACTAGATAGAGCTACTTATCTTCTCAGGGTAAAAAAACCTACCCAAATCTACAAGTTCTGCTTTTTGCAGCTGATAAGCCACAAAAAGGGTGCATCTGGCACTGTTGCAACATATGAAGTATTTCTGATACTGACTTACACAAGTTATATTAGGAGGCTTACTGTACATCTGAACACAGCATGTTTGTTTACTGCAAAAGGCTCACTTTAGAAAACAGCAAAATGCATTTCCTCATGCAATATCATCTTCCAGCAGCCTGAGCCTTTGAACTGTTCCATGCTTACGCAGTCACTGCTACTCATGTAAACAATGACCTTTACTTAGGCTGAATGCTTGAAAGCATGAACTCAGATTACCTTAAGAAAAGTTTTCCATGACACCTTCTCATAGCACTGCACAGGATTTCTAAAATAATCTTGAAGCGACCAGAATTTTCTATACAGGTTATAATCTATTGGAATGGAACTGTGGAAAAAATAATGAAAAAAAAAACCATACTGAAAAGCAATATTCAAGTTCACTCAGGAATGTACAAACCCAAAAAATATCATTCATTTTGGAAGTAAATTCATGAGTCAGTAGTGAACTGTCACAGAGAAACCTGTAACTCAGAATTTGTCCTTGTAAGAGTTTTACATTCAGTCTATTGTTACTTTCTCACCATAAAAGCAAAAATAGTACGTAAAAGGGATCTTAGGAGTTTTTCACTATCTGGAGAATGAAGAGGACCACAGCTTTTTCCCCTAAAGCACATACACAAAATCCCTGAATACATCTTATCACAAGTTTTGGGAAGGGAATTTGGAAAGCTGTCAGAACCAAAGTGGTTCTCAGCCAGAGTATGCAACTTTTTCAAATCTGTACATTTCTGTCTTCCAGGCAACTCCACTTAAAACAGTTAAGGCACTGCCAGGAGCCTTCACTAATTAGATACATCTAATCTTCAGAGGGCAGGAGATGAGGAGAATTTGGACCACAACATTTAAGGATATTTCCCAAACAGATTTTTTCCTTTCACTTTATAAAGCTTTGCTTCAGCTTTTAAAGTTTCTGTAAGCTCACCAACTTGTTGGTGCTTCATCATCTCCCATTTCACCTTCTTCTACGTCCATCCCTTCTTCCCTCTCCTCGGTGTGCTAAATAGGAAAAATATATTTAAAATTTATACAAATGTCACTACAGTTTGCATAGGGTTCTCAAAGTGTTCTTTACTACAAACATCCAATTACATATTAGATCAGAAAGCTTAAGGTGGTAACTCAAAAGATCTCTGAAGTATTATAACAGTAAAATGTGCAACAAATTCGTGTCTTAAACCAATGGTAGCCTTACTTCTCCTGAAAAAAGCTGAAGAGACAGCTCTGTCCTCTGCACACTGTGGGGAAAACTTTGCACAGTAAGTGACAGTGCTGATTCCTCACAATCAAACCAATCTTTTTCCCCTCAGAGTGCACAGTTAAATGAGGTAACATGCCTATTCCCAAAACTACAGCTTGGTCTGGCAGAGGAACAACCAAATGATGAACCTACAGCCCCAAACACTTTTCGTGCAAACAATCTAATGTGTTTACTGCAGAATCAGTGAAAAATTACAGGAATTTTCACCTTCTGTCCCAGAGTGCTCTCATGTTCATTGGTATTGAAAACAGTGACATTTTCCAGGTTAAACTGACTCTGTAGGTTAAGCCCTGTGAAAAACAAAGGATAAGTTTTAGGAGCTGTGAAGTTCCTAAGTCTGTTCATTCAGTTAGCTGCTTATGAAATGCTGATACTCAATTTTCAGAGCATTCAAAACTTATGTTTGAATTCAAAGCAAATAAAAGTCATTCACAACATCAAGGACAGACACAAGAACTAGGATACAAGTGCAAAGTGATTTGGTCCAACTGGATTTGGTCTGCAACCATCAGAAACTTAAAAGGTTTAGCTTATTTAGTCTTAACGTTAAGTGTGATGAAATGCAAAAAATCTCACCTGACTTTTCTGAAAGTGGAAATAATCGAGCCAAGAAGAGCTGAATTCTTCCACAAAAGACTGTGTTTTGTGACTTAGATAATCTTCTTAAGAGGTCTAGATATAATAAAAAAAAAAGAATATTAGTATTTATCCTTCTTTTCCTTTCTCATGTAACATAATTCAAGACTTTCTAATTACATGACCTACAGAGCTAACGAAAGGAAGCTCATATTTGTAAATTTAAATGCCAGTGACTCCCTCTGATCAGACATATTTTCCCAAATGCATTCTGCCAATTCTTCTAACACCTTCAACACCAATAAAAAATAAGTCTGAATGAATCCTACTCAAATACAGCCTCTGATATGAGCCTTGTCATTGCTGAGGAATGGTATTCTTCTATAATGATCTCCACTGGTGAAGACAGTTCCCTGAGGTCTGAATGACTTTTACATTAATAAGCAAGACTCATGAATTTGTATCTGCTGAGAGATGCACCTTTTAACTTTATTATTTATTGAACACATCCGAATTTAAATCAAATTATCAAACTCACTTTCATTTGCTGAGATAGGAAGTTCTTTAATACTGCTCCCCCCTCCCTAAAAACTACCACTCACCATTGCACATGCGTAGCAAGTAGTTTTTCCCTGCAGAGTAAAATGTGTTCTGAAACAAGAGTAAAGGTATTTAGAACATTAAGAGATCATAATATCTTCTTGAGCAGATTTAATCCAATCACAAGATATGAGTAAGTATGAGTCACTCCTACAGACAACTCTAAATTTGAGTCTTCCCTTACATAACAGGCAGGTTTCATGAAAAGGCAAGATAAAACAAGCAGTCCCACAAATTCAAAGAAAGCATAAAACACATTTACATCCAGGCTTCATAAAGAAAAACCACGTGTGACAATGAACTGTAAGAGCAGCATCCACTTCTTTTTCTTGGAACCCACTAATTTTTACACTCCTTTCCTTTATTACTCCATGTACGATTTATACAAATACGCAAAGAGCACTCACAAAGGATTTAGCATGTTCACAATACTGGTGATTTAAAGGCAGGAGAGAGAAATTGGCAGATATTTGAATTAATGATAAAGAACATTTTGTGAATATATCAGGGGCCATAACGTTATCTGAAAAAAACCAGCCTGAATTAATGACTATGGGAGGAAGTTCTGGTTAGACAATCCAGGCTGGGAAACGAGGAAGTGGAATGCTTTTCAGGTGCTGTCTCTAGAGTTCCTGACACTTGTCAGCTACAATGACAGTTAAATTCTGCTCATAAAAATGGTTCATGTAGACAAAAGCTTTGGCAAAACTATATAACATTTTGCAAAAATACCTACTGATTTCCACGTAGCAACATTTTTCTCCACAAAAGTGAAAATTTTGTCACACTGATCCAAAGGTAGGCAATCCAGAACATCCCCCAAAAGCACAAATGGAGTTGATGCAGTGCAGATACCTGTGAGGAACAGGCAATCTTTTATTCAACAAATTTGAACTGAAATATAAAAAAATAAAGATGCATTGCACTTCTTTTTTTAAAAAAAAGAAGAAAAAAGTTTTTCTTCCTTACAGAAAGCTTGGACCAAAATGTGAACTTTCATTAAAGCTATTTCTACACATAATCAAATGAGATTTGCAAAAGCTTTGCAGTAACATAAAACAAATACTAAAAAAAAATTCACTGTTCTAATGACCTCAAAGTCTGAAACAATGTCACATCTTTTTGCAGACTGCAAGTGAACTCTTTCAGACTTCTAAATCCACAGTTAGTCACACTACACACATCCATGAAGCCTGACAGCCTTTACAAGCACCACTAAAACTCCAAGGCCATCCATCCATGCTCTGTAGGTAGTGCCTGCAGTCCTCGTACCACAGTTCTTGTTATTCTACAGCTCATAAAACATACATGTAGTTGACCTAAACTTACCAAAACAAACAATTTTTGATGTATAATGTGAACAAATAAACAATGTGAACAAATAAACAAAAGGAAGAGCTCAAAAGTCACTTCAGAACAGATCAGCACACTGATTTCTGACACAAAAAACTGTTATACAAACAGATTCAAGTATCTAAAAAACAGCCATGTACTGACAGGAGGTGAGCACAAATATCCAGGAGATGTTATTTCTGGCTCTGCCAAGACATTTTATCTCTCTGCCTCTGTGGTGTCATCTCTGAAATTATGCTGGGAAACTTCTAATCATTTTAGAGTGCTGGACAAAGACAGAAAATGCTAATCATGCTGCAACGAAACCCATGCATATCTATTAAAAAGAAGAAAAAGATTCCAGATTCCAACACAAATGTCACATATATAACCAAATTTAGTTATATTATACTTAATTTCTCTTCTGAAAGAAACCCAAGCCTACTTACCACTAGCATAAGAGTCACATATCACCAAAGGTAACTGCTGTAGATGACTTACAGAAATCAAGATCTTAAAATTCGCCTAAATGGTCCCTAAAACTTCCAATAGATTTGAGAGATGCTTACCTTCTGTGACTCCATTAATAGCAAGAGAAATAATTGCCAGGAGATTTTCACATGGAGCTTTGTTTATCTAAACAAAGAAAACAGTGTTGAAATTCTCTAGTCTGACCTAAATGTATCTAACAAAACTAAAATTCTTGTTTCCAAGTAGGCGTATTTAAAACAAATACTGACATTCAATTTTCCAAAACAATCTATTAAATTTGACCTGTCAGTTAACCATAATAAGTTTTTATTGAGTGTGAAACCTTTCTTGACTGCTTCCAGCCGCTAAAGACCCAAATGCACAGAGAGACATTTAGCTCTGAAAATTAACATCCCACATTCAGATTTCATTCAAGTATTATTTGATCATACGTTATTTGACTCCTTTCATCATTCTTTTCAGCTGACAAAGCAGCTTTGTTACATATTAGTAACAAATCACAAAATAGTTTTGATTTGAAGAGGCCATAAAGATCTCCTAGTTCCAATCCCCCTGCCATGGGCAGGGACCTTTCACTAGACCAGGTTGCTCAACGCCCCATCCAACTGGACCTTGATCACTTCCAGGGATGGGGCGTCCACAATATCTTGGGGCAACTTGTTCCAGTGCCTCACCACCCTCACAGTGAAGAATTTCTTTCTGACACCTACTCTAAACCTACCCTTTTCACCCACACTTAAAGTACAGTTACAGAACAATGCATATTTATGAATTAGAATTTTAAGATGTAGCAGACTTTCATAAGCATTACAAAGAACTGCTGGAAAAGGCTCAGTCAACAGCTCTCACCATACTGTGACGTCTGTAAAATACAAGATTCTATCAATCTCTGTGAATCATTTGTATTTAATCTCAATTACCTAATTATTAAATTGTTCCTGTTTTTAATAAACAGTGTTTTCTTACACTAAAGTAAGTTGCTGTTATATTAATATACCGGCCTGCTAATAGAAATTTGAGGTTTAACAAGAGATAAACTCCAGCAGTTTAAAGTACTTACTATTTCTTCTTCTACAACAACTCTAAAAGCTTGATCCAAGGTACACTTCTTTTCATTTTCACTGCAAATGCAAACATTCCACCTTAGTAACAACACTCAGGAAAAAGATTACCAAAAGTTATCTGAATAGGCACTTTTTAAAAAACCAAGTGGCCTTTACTTACCTCCCAGGAACCTGGTTAAATGCGTTCAAGAGCGGCTTGATGCTTTTGTTAATCAGAGCCTCTCTGGTGGATGTCTACCAAAATGCAAAGAAAGAAAAGCTACAACACCAGTACAAAACTAAAAGGATCTTCCTATCCTCTGACAGTGGACAGAAATAGTAAGGAATCTTTCTGCCACACACCATGTGTCAGTTTACAGGGAGAACTTTATAACAAGAAGGGCAAACAACAAGCACCTAGGAAATTAGGCACGTGAGCTAGTAGAGCATCACACCTCAAACCTGAGCTAACAAGTGGCAAAAATAGCATTTCTAAGTGACACACAGAGGAACACGCTGTTGTGACTAACACTGCATCTATCATTGTCTCACGTGCCACACTCACAACTTCCGGTGGTTACGTTTGTTTGGGACACAATTCAGAGAATATTCTGAGTCGGAAGCGACCCACAAGGATCGAGTCCAACTCCTGGACCCGCACGGACAGCCCTAAGAATCATATCATGTGCCTGAGAGCCTCTCTGTCTTCAAGGGAGTTAATAGCTCCTCCCAATTTTGTATCACCTACAAACTTGCACAGGATCCCTGCAAGTCCTGCGTTTAGGAAGGTGTTGAAAAGCACGTGACTCCTGCTAAGACGATGGTCTAAAAATTATTTCCTGTGACAAAATCCATCTAATGGAACGAGTGCTTGTGCCCCGACCACTTCTGTGCAAATCCCACCCTCTTGTCTGACAAGGTGGGTCGCAAACGACAGGATCCAGAGGCCTGCGTACACACGCAAGCAGCCCTCATGCTCTGGCAAAGGAAAAGCATCCCTCAGCAGAGGCACAGAGGCGGCAAGTGCGATACGCTCGGACGTTCTGCTGCGGGGGGCACGCCATACCTTCATTGTCTTTTACATTAATTGTCGCTAACCTGAAGGCTGACCCTCCCCTTGGCAGAGCCGGCGTGCAGCCCGTCCTCACTCCCACACCGCCGTACCTCGGCCGCGCTGAGGGCTCCATAAAGGAGCGCCCGGGCCGCTCCCGGCAGCAGCCCCGGCCGGGCCGCGGGCCCGGAGGCGTCGAAGCACAGCCCAGCCCCGCAGCTTCCCACCCGGCCGGCCCCCGTCCGAGCGGCAGGGATGGAGGGAAGGATGAAGGGGCGGAGGGAAGGCAGGAGGGAGGCGGGGGAGGCTCACCGTGAAGCGGAGGCGCGCCTCGGGCAGGCTGAAGAGCGGCGGCGACATGTTCCCGGCCCGGCGGCGCTGCGCGGCGCGGTGCGGCGCTCGCCGATGACGCCATGACCGCCGTCCTCCCGGCGGGAAGAGGGAGGAGCGCGGGCCCCATCGCGTTTGGCGGCGGGATAATCGGGGAATCACCGAGCCGTGGAGCGGGTTCGGCTGGGAAGCAACTCCGGGGTCGTCGAGTCCAACCGTTAACCCAGCACTGCCAGGCCCACCACTAAACCACGTCCCCAAGGGCCACGCTTTTTGAACGCTTGCAGGGATGGTGACCCCACCGCTTCCCTGGACAGCCTGTTCCAGTGCTTGACAATCCTGTCGGCGAGGGAGTTGTTCCTGATATCCAACCTAAACCTCCTCTGGCACAACTTGAGGCCGTTTCCTCTTGTCCTGTCACTTGTTGCTTGGGAGAAGAGGCCGACCCCCACCTGGCCACAGCCATCTCTCAGGTGTTGTAGAGAGTGATGAGGCCTTACTTTTATGTCCAGGTGTTGGAAGAATAAATTACTTGTCAGTAGAGTTGCCTTGTTAAAGTTTGGCATCTCTAAGGACCTGACACTTTTCAATGATCTCAGACGCGCGGAGGTTAACAAAGCTTGGGGAGAAGGATGTGCCGCTGAGAGTGGACACAAAAGAATGCAGAATTTACAGGCCACCAGAACGTTTGGCAGAACTCCCAAGCTAAGGAAGGAATTAACAAAGCCAACTCGGCAACTGTGGTGAAATCAGCTTGAGCTGGGTAAAAGGTAATTCCGACAGGGAGGTTGCGACCACCGACTCATTGACTTAAGAAACCCACAGACTCAAGAGAAGGTCTGACCATACGGACTAATTAGCATGAGAAGTGAGGGAATTATTTAACCAACAGAAGATAGAATACAGATGAATAAAAGAACTATGTAACTTGTAGCCAATGAACATTAATGCCCTTGTTTGCTAAGATGTATAAACAGTGAAACATTTTTGCAGTCTGGGTGCTGGCTTTGTGGATTTGCCACCCAGCACCCCTCTCTGCTCACGGCTGTAAATAAATCAAATACCTGGACTCAGTGTGTGGATTGGCCTCTTGAATAGCAGGTGAAAGGACCTATTTTGAACAATAACCTGAGCCTCCTTTTCTCCAGACTAAGCAACCCCAGCTCCCTCAGCCTCTCCTCATCAGGCTTGTGCCCAGACCCTTCACATTTCACTACTGCCTAAGTGGAAATGACTCTACAGATGTGGCTGTTGGGTTTTTTTTCTGATAAGCAATCCTAGGCCACAGTCTGCCACCATTTTCAAAGTATCACTGCAGTAAGAATGATTAGGGATTTTTATATTGTCACTAAAATCACCTCAGCGCTCACAATTTACGGGTTGAGCAATATCCTATGGATACCTCCTCAGTGACAGAAATATTTCCAGAAGAAACTATGCTTCTCATGATCAGAATTGTTTGGGTTAGAAGGGACCTTGGTGTCTGGCCAAAAGCACAGGCACTGCTAAACTCTTGTTCATAGGTGGGAGAAAGCTCAAACATCCAATATCCTGTTCATATGGGAAGAGGCAAATAATATTAAAATTAAATTTATTGTCATTAGTGTGGTGTGGCTGCAGTTAGCATTTTGTACCGGGAGAGGGAAGTGTTTGCCCAGAAAAGGAATATCCAGAGTGACGGGGAAGCTTGACCCGCGCCTGGGTGGCTGGTTCCAGACGCTGCTCCTCTAAGGGGGAGGTGGGGACACCCTGCCAGCCCAAAGTTTGTCACCTCATCTGTAATTGAAACCATTGTTTGACACTGCCTAAAAAATGTGGGCTATGCCAGAGCCGTGCCGATTCATTTCAAATCATGAGGAAAGGGGCTTCATACCATGGCAAACGGGCTCCACGTGATCTGTCTTTTCGAATGAGTCACCTGCACGTACTGTGAGACTTGCTGAATGTTGCTCAGTCAGGCTTGGGAGAAAGTTTACTTCNCTATATCTCATCTCTTATTTTAATAAATTAAATCATATTATCAGCTAAATAAAGGGCCATTCTAAATGAATAATTTGAGATTATTCTAGCCCCCACCTCTTGCTGTATGAAAGAGAACCAAAGAAGAGCTCTCTAAATTGGTTATAAAGTTTTTAAACTTTAAAAGGGATGGTAGAAAGGGAAAGTAGAAGTGTTCTAAGGAGATACTGTCAAAGGAAATGGAGTCTTTTTTTGACTATAAATATTCCTTAAGCCAAGACTAATGTTTTATATGAACAGAGAGGACTGCCAACATACTGAAAAAAGCAGTACAGTATATTTGTTAATGAGTACGACATGTCGGAAGACTTTTTTTCTTGGGGTAGGAACAAACAAAGAGGAAGAAGAATGTTACCACTCTGATTAAATAGTGTTTTATAACCACCTCTTGTTCAATACCGATTTTTTCCTGTTTGGAACGGTGTTTGTTACTTTCTCATGGATCTCATGCCGAGGGGAGATCAACACTGGGCTGTTAGTGCTCGTGTTGGGTTGTAGACAAAGGAGGCTGCAGTGCCTGAAGAAGTTCTCACCCCAGCAGCTGCTGTGCACCCAGGGCAGAGACTGCTCCTTCAACAGTAATGTCAGGAGCGTGGCACTTCTGCTTGCCATGTGGTGTTGTCACCGTGCAACATCTGACAACATTGCTTAAAGCCATCCTCATCACCTCCTTAACAGAGGTGCCAAACCGTGCTCTGGGCTGGCAGGCAAAAAACTGGTTTTTGGGATCAGAAGTTCAGTCAGAGGAGTAGTGCTGTGTACCTGTAAATTAAAATGCCACAATTATCCTGGGTATGAAGAGGAGTCAGTGTCCTAAATTAGCTAGCAGTATGTTAGAAAAAGCTGTGTCTTCTAGTATGTGCTAGGTGGGAAGCTAAGGGGGGAAAAAAGAAGTAAATATTGCTTTCTGTAGAAGTGTTGTAAGCAAAATAATTTTTCAGCCCAGATTTGAATACTATCACCAGCTGAGAGCTCAGATGGATGAAAGCAATCAACAGCAACAGTATCTCAGGACACCTCTGTACTCAGAGGTCAGTTGATAGAACAGATGTTCTATCGTCTTACGTCAAGAGGCTATGTGGTTGGAATTACGAATTTATTCAATTACAATTGAATTACAAAAAAATTCACCCAGATGCTGTCTTTTGGAATCAAATCCTGTTCCAAGACCAAATTGAGTTTCCATTTAAATTTCTGGTACCATTCCTGCAGAAGGGCATGTTTGGAGACTCCGGAGCCTCTCATCTCTAATGGCACTAGGGCTTAGTGCTTTGTTCTCCCTCTGTCATTGCCCACCCTTTGTGCTAAAGTGCTTTTCTTCTCAACCCGCTTCCTTCCCCACCGCCTTGCACACCCTCCAGTGTGGAAGTACAGCCTTGAAAGCTGGATAAATTGCCTTAGTAGCCTGATTAAAATAGCCTACCTGTTATTTCCAAACCAGTCATGGGAAGTTGCACAAGGCAGTTTTACCTTTTAAACACTGATGAATACAAGGTGTCCTACCTTAGGCACTTAATATTAAGGTGGCATCCTGCCAGCTGCTGTAGCTTGTTACTGACTGTGAGATACAATTAATAGTGTGTGGACTGATGAAGGAGAAGCTAGATTAACATGAAAAATAGTCCCTCAGGAAAACTTAAGTAACATTTTTATAAAGTGAATAATAGAGAATCTCTCTGCATTTTATTACTGTGTTTCACTTTTCACCAGAACATACATATAATTTTTATGTTTGTTAAATCTCATGATGATGTTCTGGTGCATTTAATACTTTCAGGGTTTTCTCTCGATTTATTGAATAAGTTGCTGGGGAATATATACCATATGATCCCATTCTCTCATACCAGTTACAGCAGAAATGTTTCACTGATATATTTTGGTGGCATTTTTCAAATAATTTGGTAAGAGTGCCTAGAAAGGGTTCATTTACCTCGATTCACCTAGAAGACTACTTCACATGTGAATCTGAGGATGAATTTTTCTACTCTTCATCTTTTATCTGGGACATGCGACTTGCTAGCATAGAACACCTGGAATACTGCCAGGTATTATACTTTATTTATATCAATTTATATCTGCACATAGGTGGAAATATGATCACAAACAGCAGTGGTTGTCAAATGACCCACTAAGGACTCTAATGACCAAGAGCAGGGATTTGACCTTAGAGTCAAAACCTTGCAAAAGTGTTTACCATATATTGTTTGCTTTATCCCAATGTAGAGAATGTGTCTTTTTTTTTTGCCAAAAAAATTTACCTACATTCATATCTGTGTGCTACTAATACTACAGAAATCTGGCTTTTTTCAGAAGTAAGGTGTCACACATTTGGCTGCTATTCACAAAAATTGTGCTATCAACAGCTCTTTCCCTCATGCTGCAATATTTTTGTGATTCTAACCTAACAATACTACTGCGATTTCAGCAGAGAACTTGGATTAGTTGGACATTTTTTAGCTAGAATTTCCTTACAACATACCTCTAATTTTGAGCATACTCTGACATGGTACCCCTTTAATTTAATTCATGAGTGCTTTCTAATGTCAAGCTTAGTTATTAAAGAATGCAGGAAGGCATCTTCTGGACCACATGCCTATGATTCTGTACCACAAGTGCCTGGGGTTACTTTCACATCTGCCATTGGTATGAATTCTGAAGTATGTTGTTGTTTTGTGATTATGTTACTGAAAAATGATACCATTTTTGTAGATTCAGTTCCTGTGGATTGCACTACTGAAGCTCATTCCTTCCTCCTTGTCATCTTCTTTTTGTCCTTCCTTGTCAATATTCAGGAAAAATACAGCTCTGCCCCAAAGAACTTCTAGTTTGAACGTACACATAAAAATCCATACAAAAGCCAGTGGAAGAGGTAGGCATCTAATTCTGATCATAAGCTTTTGAAAATGAGCTTTTCTTTGACTATAAATTTGAAATGAGAGAGCAAAGATACTCAGCAATCCAGGCTTGGGGTAATAAGGAAGAAGTCAAGAAAGTGAGAGTAAGAAGACCAGAAAGTGAGAATCCCAGAAAGACATAGGTGAAGAGAGTGAGTGTGATGACCCACCCTTAAGGGGAAGGAAACGGGAGTAGGATGTAAGAAGGGGTCAGAGTCATGAGTGCTGGAGGATGAGCGTGATCTCAATGGAGAGGGAGAGAAGGAACCTTCGGAGGAATAAAAGAACCTAAGCAGGGAGAGACCATCTTAGCTCAAAGGTTCAGCCTGCTTTGGAAGGAATCCACCATGCTGCAAATGTTTTTCTCTGTGTGGGGCTTGGTTAATGAGGAAATGGTCCCTACCAGTGTTTTGTCCAGTCCAAAAAAACCTCTGACGGTCACACGCATAGGCAAGAGGAAAAGAAAGAATCAACTCTTGTAGTTCAAGCTACAGAGATGCAATCAGGAAAGGCTCTGCTGAGGCTGCGTAGCAGGAATTCATCCAAAAATCTCCGCAAACAAGGCAAATTATCTGGGTGAAGTTTTTATATCAGAAGTTGTTGCTCTGTCAGCTTCTATATCTCTTCTGCACTTCAGCACAGGGCATAATTTACAAGATGGGATCCTCTAGTATAGTTGCTGCATGATCACTATGTGCTGCACTCACATGGTGGTTCTCCTCAACAAAGAGTGAAGAAAAGAAAGAATGGAAATATTTTTTGAAATTGTACCGAAATTCAGTATACTGTCTTAAAATACATAAGGCCTACATAAAGCCCATAAAACCCCAAAAAGTATAGGGAGGACCAGCAGGGAATTAGCCAACTGTAAATGTCACATCTCCCTGCTCACTTTATGAATGTGTTCCTTTCTACTGTGTCTGTGTTTGGGTTTTGGTTTGGGTTGGTTTTTTTTTTAACACTGCACAACCTGTAAGTTCTCCAAACCCAAATGGAAGTTTGTAAAGTATCTTGCTCTTTGTGGACCTGTGTTTCACCTCAGCCTGCTGTTCTCCAAATATCATTCTAGATTGTCCATGCATGGGGGTTTTGTGTCCCCCTCTCAGATGGATTGTGGCTGGAAACTGCCAGCTTAACGGCAACTGATGACATTCTTTAAGAGCCATCTGAAGACAAAGTGGAAAAATCCAGCCATGTCCATGTGTAAATTCTAACTAAGGCATGTGTCATTGATAAACTTTGCTATTGGGGCTCTCTGTTATACTTTATTTATATCAACTTAAAGCCTGAAAGAATGTCGCTTTGGCTGCCTTTCAAAACCTGAGAACTGAGCATATGTGGATTCATAGAAAGGGAAATTAGTCACTCTTATTGCTTTAGAGAAACCAATTACTTTAAAATCCCTGCAACATCAATATGCCTCCCCATGATATAAATGCCCCAGAGGTTTTCTTGTTTTGAACATTTCCTTAGTGCAACTATCTGACTACTAAAACACAGTTCACCTACTGAAGTATGGAAAAGCATTTGGAAGTATAGCTTGTTCAATCAAAACATCTGAACAGACTTGGAATCAGCAGAGTGTTTACATTTTTGTCAGTTATCTCCAAGTGCTCACTGTTATTAGAAGCTGTCTTTTTCCAGGCAGCCTTGCCTGTCGTACAGTACTGGAGAAAGCTCATGAAGAGATCCAGCATCCTTTAACATTGCAATTTGTAGCAAACCGAAAGCTTTCTACCCTTGCTCTCACATGCACAATCACCTTCACCAAGATGAGCTGTTTGTCTAGCTGAAAGAAGACAGTGCAGGCCCAGAATATCAAGTGTTATTGCCATGTTGAAACCCACTATGGTGATGCAGCCAAACTCCTTTCCAAGGGCTCCTCACATCCTGTATGACCATAATATGTTTGCAGGTTGCTGAGACTCTGTTATGAAAAGTCCAATCTAATCTCCCAGCAGAAGAATCAACCTAAGTGACAACAAATGAACAAAGAGAATGCTAATACCCACAATGGCAATATGGCACTGGTTGATAGCAAAGCCCTCTTAGGCTCTGAGACTGTTCAAAAGATGTCCTTAGTCATCACTGGGCAGAGTGGTAAGGCTGTTTTCTTCTTGGGTCCCTCCTAGATGAAGAGCCTTGAAGCTAAGCTCTTGAACATCACTCCTACAAAAGATGTGGGAATGGCAGGCTCAGATGCATTGAGATGAAAGGTGAGGAGTAGAAGACCTACTAATTTGTATTCAATTTTATGTGTCATAGATAGCTCTGTTCCTTCAGTAAGGCCAGATGCCAGTCATGTGTGGAACTAGGTGAGGAGCCCAGCCTTCATAAACACATCTTCTGATAAAATAAAGGGATGATTTGGGATTTAGGTGAGAGAGTGACACCATGGTGGTCTGTTGTCCTTACAGAGAGCCTAGGACAAGTATGCTTATCTCTTAGGCACTCAGTTAAGTACCATAAATTAGGTGGGATGGATCTCAATGACAGAAATAACTTAATGATCTCCCCTACTTGTGCTGTGTTCTGGCAAGTGGAGCAGACCAGCATACTGGCAGGATGATTGCACACACCCACCCTTCAGGAGGCTGCAGCCTAGGACTAATCGCTAAATTGATTTGCTCAAGATAAACTCAGATCTGTTGCCTTTCCAGATGACCACTGACCTTAGACGCTTCTTACAAAATTGAAGAAAAATTTGATCAACCTTCTTACTTTTTCTGGGACTTGGTTATGATCCTGAGACAGAGAACCATGAAACCTGATTGCAAACTGCATGTATTAAGAGGTATATCTAGCACTGTAGTACCTGCAATGTCACTGTGATTTCTCTCCTTAGTTAGCTGGTTCCTCAGACTCTCACAAGTCTGGATTCTTTGCATATTCACAGTCATTATATTAACAGTTTCAGTTTCCTCACAACATTTGGTATTGAATTCTTCATAATGAGACTTAAATTCTCTAACTATTCTAATAGTTTGGCATAGATGTTGGCCACTGGACTTTTTATTGTTGAGGAATTTCACAATTATGTAATTAAAACAAGAGTGTTTGTATGGCAGCATGAGAAACTCTGAGCCTCTGAGCTATGGTTTTCGATTTTAAACCAGTTGTTGGAGCTTGTGCTCAGAGCTGTGACAGCAACAGATTTGCAAAAACAATTCAGGAACAAGATTTCACTAGGTCATTGTTAATAATAAAGTCTGCTAGCATATATTGGAAGCGTGCAGGTAGCTCCAAAGAAAAATTCCTAGACAAGTCCCTGTGCTTTGCTGAACCTGGGATCTGGGCAAACAGCCGAAAGAGAGCATTTGCTACCACACAAGAAAGTTCCCCTGGCTCTTGGGGAAGAAGTTGAAGGGGGAGGACACACTGGAAGTAGTTTCACTTTCTTTACTTTCCCTTGACTCTAAGTGCCAATTTAAGTGACATTGTGGTACATTTTCTCCTTGTTTTCAAGTTGTTTTATACTCCTCCAGAGCAGGTGGGAGAGAAAAATGAGAACTCATTACATGGAGAAATATGTGCAAAGAGTTGCCCAGCAGACAAAGTCAGTCCACAAAACAAAAGGGAAAAATATATTTCCCTCTGAATTTTTTAGAGTAGAATTAGTAATCTGAGGTGCCCCTGTACTTCACAGCAATAGGGATGCTCAGGTAACAGTGTGGTTTCTAACCTGAAGACAAAACATCCAAATGACAAAATATAACACCTGACTATAGCTTTCTATCAATCACATTGTTTCTTGTTATATATAACTCACCTACTTAAGTTTCACATATAAATTACTTCCCTGGGTTACCCAAGGGAACAGTAATAATTTTCCAAAGTATTCACCTGAAGGTTCCTAAGATTATTCAGGTATCTATTAGACTCTAGAGAGACTAAATATAGCCACATGGAGGCTTCCTTTAAAATCCAGGGCTGGGTTCTGTTTCAAGAACAGGCAGCAGGGCCATTTTCTTGGTGAAGCTGTGGATTGAAAAATGTTTTAAAACCTCTGTGGCTTCTTCACATGAGAAAAGTGTAAATCAGAGAAAGAGGTGTTGCAAGAAAGGCCATCTGAAGCAGAGCAAGCAGTACAAACAAATCTTATCCCAGCTTTTTCAGCTGGGAGCATTTGGCAAAGGGGAAATTGAGAGGTGCTGGTGGTGGGATCAGTCTTCCTGGAGTTGTGGTGATGCTGTTATCAGCCAGGCAGTGTTGCCATATCTCACTGCTTCTGTGCCCCTGTTCTCACAGGTAGGGGCTGGGAGACCCAACCTTAGCTCTGCAGTATGTATGGCAACAATGCAAGTTCATGTTTCTCTCTATAGATATAGTACAACATTTTTGCTGCTTTTACAAAGAGAGGGATAGAGCCGACCTCAAAGAGTCCTGTTCTTAAATCCTACCCCCTAAATTATTCTGCCTATCCACTCAGTGTAGGCCTTTCATTCATTGCCTTATGTAAGGAGAAGCAATAATTGTTTGGGTCAGCTGCTGTTTTGTAAATGAGGCAAAGGGTGGTTTGCCTTAGTCAGTTACAAATATCTCATGAACTAGTGCATTTTTTTCTCTGTGTTTATATTTCTGCTCCATCTTTCAGCCAACTTTCTTAAAATATTTTGCAGGTGTTTCTGTGGGAATACTCACAAAACCTTTCTTTGGTTGAAAAAATTCATCAGCATCTGTAGTGAATAGTGAGAGAAACTGGGGTGAAGAGTCTTTTAGACATTGATCAATGGGACCAATGATCTGTTTAAAGCCAAGCAAAAATTTAAGTGATTCACCACACCAGGCCTTTAGATCTTTGCCAAATGTCATCAAGAAAATTGATGGTAGTACCCATATCTCCTACAGCTCTGCCAGGCTCAGACTTTAATTATTATAGCAAAGTACTGTTTTATTTAGTAAAAAAAAATATCTGAGAAGCTTGGAAGAAAAATGAACTCGTTTTGTGACAGACTGCTACACATAAAAATCTTGTGTGACAGCAGCAGGACTAAATCTGGTTGACTCCCTTGGAGAAAGGACTCTATAGACTGTGTTTGCAGAGAATCTGTGAATAGAGGGATGGACATCTGCCGGGTAAATCCTCTGTTGTCAGGCTATAGAGTTTTTAAAACACGAGGCAAATTTCACCTGATTTCCTGAAAGGTGAAAAGCACTGAGATCCTCTAACTTCTGTTGCCTAAACCACAAAGGCATGCAGTAATTCCCTCTTAGGCGTGGGATGGTCCATTTTAAAACTCACAGCCACAGTATGAGCACTACTAGAAAAAACTGCTTCTCCATTAAATTCAAATGCTGGTACTCACCACAATGCTCTCTTAAGTTTTTTTCTTCTCTCTCTGGTTAGCACATAAATGACATAATTTGCTCTGATATATTAGTTGCAGAATTAGAAGGCAATTTGAAAGTCCTTTAGCTGATGTTTCAATTAATATATTTTCCAAGTGCACGTATTTCATGCTCTAGAATTTAATGTTTATGCCATCATAGTTGTTATTATATGAACCACACTAAATCAGGTCCAGGTTGTGTGTGGTGCTGGATGGTGTTAGTGCTGTGTTTGGTGAGCACTCTTTGCTGTCACCTAATGATGCCACAGGTACTGGATTCTGTGGGGTGGCTGAGATGTTCAAACCGTGGCATATCTGACACAGCCTGAGACCGTTCCCTTGGCAGCAGGAGAAGATGGCCCTGAGCAGTACAGCACTTAGGAGTAAATGCCTGAATAAATTCCTTCCTCCTGTTTTTTCTTTCTCAGGCAGCAATCTCTTTTGAACAGAAGCAATGGGTCTGATTCTGTCCTCCCACAGGTATTATACTTTGTGTCCTCTCAGATGTGTCATCACCTGTGAAGAAGTGTGTGGTGTGTGCTCTTTTCCAGTGCCTGACAGCCCTGGTCACACTGACAATAAATTACAACAAATAATTTATTTTCCCTAAGCTTTACTTATCACATATTTTAACTAATGATCAAAGAATGTACCTGTTCTAGGTTTGGTGTAGTATCTGGTTTTGTTTTTATTTTCCCAGCAGAATGTCAGATTCTTCACCTGATTTCTTCAACTTCTTTTTCAAAATGTTCAAAAATTAGGGCTGGACCTTGCAAGACGCTGCATGTGCATTGGAAAGTAGCTGACCCAGTGTTATCTGGGGTCTTTGAGCATGGGAGCACCTCTGGCTGCAGCATCAGTGGCGGAGGGGGAGAGCTGCCTCCAACAACTGTGGTACAAGAGCCATGTACTTCTCAAAAGGTGATTAAACTGTCAAAACAAGGCTTGCCTGGGCTCTGGGAAGCTTGTTCTTGGCTCTCCACATGGACAGACTGTCATTCCTCATCCCATATCATGGCGTGAGTAGCCCAGAGCATGGCCAGAGTGCTGTGGGAGTCAGTTCCAGATGGGTTTGTGCAGCCTATTACACGGTGTACACTCATTTTCACTGTCTCTGTGTGCTTGGAAAGAGAGCAGCATTCTTGGTTCTTTTTCCTGGTTTCGCAGCCATATATTCATACACGGTTTTTACCCTGGCTGGTGTGATCACAAAGGAAATAGTGCAGTAGCCCCTCAAATTGAGGGAAAAGAGCAAATCAAAACACATCAGTCTCCTGAGCCAGAGTCCCAACTACCAGAGGGTTGGGAAAAATGCCATGCACGTGATTTTGCTGCATGTTAAAATAAAGGGAAGGGAAATGAAAAAATATATCACCATGTCCTTTAAAAATTTGTACCTACAGAGTTGAAGCAACCACATGTGATGCTGTACAGATGGTTTTTTCCCTTGCCATGGAGAAGTGCAGTGAGGCCAGAGTCTTTTAATCTGTCAGATATATATAACTGAAGATTTACAGTTGGAGTCAGACTTGAAAATGTAAATGGCTTTTCAATTGCAGAGTCTGGTCCGTCATAATGGCTTTCATTCAAAGCTTTGTCTGGGTAGAACAACAGCTGTTCTGCCTGTGGTTTTTCTTGTTTTATTTTCTTTTTAGAATTTTCTCATATGTAAGATGCCACAATATAGGCACAGACTGGGAGACCTCGTGGTGATGTCTGAAGTAAATAAAGTGCTCTCCTTCTCCACAGAGAGTTAATTCAGTTAGTGAAGAGTCTTGACCAGGACTTTTGACCACCTTCCCACTCCTAACATGGCTAATCTGGATAAAATGGTATGCAGAGTTCCAATCTGCCTTTGAAATTAGGTTTTTTTTCCATGAAATCACCAGCTAGTGATGCTGAGAGTCCCCAACTTTTGCATCTTAAAGTTAAAAACTGGGGAAAATCAGTTTTTGGTTGGTCAGTGGTTGGTCATTTAAAAATGCTACCTTTAAAGCAAATTCAAGGGTATTTGGAATTGAAGTGTCTCTGGTGTTCAAATTCAACAACTGTCTGTTTTTAAAAACTAAGGTACCTCCTTTTTGTATCCTCTTTTTAAGCATGTGTACATTTCTGCAGCTTTTGTTTTTTAAAGTTTGTTTATTAAAGATCCGCGTTTGACTTCATAAAGTGCACCTGTTCAAATGTCAATACCAATGAGAATTTAGTACAGAGATGGGAGCTGTGAGTCCAAATACTGCTGTGGACATATTTTCCAGACAGTGTTTTGTTGCTTGGTGACCTACTGTATGTTCTTGCTTTTGTTCTTTCTTCCAAAGCTGAGTTTCGTACTTCTAATACAGACGGAAAACTAGAAAATATTCTGTGTTTCAAAACTTGTGTAGGAGGAAAAGGACATGTAGGAAAAACCAACCAACCACCAAAACAAAAGCCTCAACCCAGCTCCCAGAAGACCTGGAGCCACCAGGAATTTTTGTTTGTGCTGGGAAAGTATTACATGACTTCAGGCACCGACTGAATGACATGCCTCTCTTGCAAGGCAGGGATGTGTTCTCTTCACAGACGAGAATGGGAATTACGAGAACCATTACACTGCCCTGTTACATTGTTTCTGAGAAGAGACCTCCTCTGTGGTTGATCTTACTAGAAACCACGATGAGGACATCAGGGTTCATTATCCTCCTCAATCATTCTCCGTATTTTTCTCTTCTGCTCCCTGAGCTGTCCCTTTCTCTTTTTCTCTGTTCCCTTTCTGTCATCACCTCCTCTCTCTTTACCTTTTCTCTTTCTTATCTCCTACAGTTTCTTTGAAACACAGCAGGAAAACAGGGTTGCCCCAGCCTGTCAGAAGATGGACCAGTGACAAGGCTGTGTTTGTAGTTAAGTTTGCTTGTACGAGCAGATAGCTCGTCTGTTGTTCAGATATCGGTTTGTGCTGTTCTCACAGGCAATAATCCAGGAACATTATTTGCCTGCTACAGTGGGATACTGCAATGCCAAGGATGCTTTGTCTGATTTCCACTTCCAGGCTTTTATTTTGACATAAAAAACCAAAGTGGACAAAAATACATTGTTGCCGTTCAGAAAAATAATTCATCATCTGTTTTATATGAGTGTGGGTAATAGAGATGGAATTAAAGAAATGTCATCTTTGCAATATGCCCAGGCTTCTGAATGAGAGGGATTCCTGAACAAAATTCTTCCAAAGTCACATTTCAGACTTGCAGCTTCCACCAGCAGGACTTCTGGCAGGGCCGGCAGGAGCATGACTGCAAATATGGGGAGTTTGGAAGCAATCCTTAGAGTCTGGAATAACACTGTTGCATGATCTGTGGATTTTTGCCTTGGCAGGACAGATAGAAAAAGTAGAAGTCACATGCTAATCTCTGAATTGGAGATTTTAATCTCTTGAAGATCAAGAACCTAAGTATAACCTGCACTTAGATTCTGCTCTGGTCTAAACCCAGAATAAGTGTACTTAAACTCAGATATACAGACTGACTTTTCAAATGCCTTATAAAATGTGTTACTGCCTTATAAAAAGCCAAGCACTTGTAACCTACTTTAATTCAGTGGGAAACCACTCTTTATACCCATTTTGTTGCTCTCTTTCCTCTTGCAACACTAACAAAAAAGAGTATGGAAACTTCCACCATTCAGCAAGATGCCCAGAGTGTCCTCAGATAATCCCTTGTGGAGCTGGATGGTGGGATCAGAGCCAGGCTCTGTCATCAGGGCTCCCCAGCTGGTCAGAGGGATGTGTTTGTTCTCAGCTACCCCTTACTGTGTCTCAAGATGAATGGCTCCACACTGACCACTACAATTACTTGACAATCCCAGGAGAGATGCTATTTAAGCTAAAGGACGGCACTGGAACCAGAACAAATGTGTCTAAACTGGACATAATTGTATTCACACTGGTTATTAAAAGAAGATTCCTAATAAAGTTTTTGAAGAGCAGCCAAAATGATTTAAGGGACAAAGCAACCCCTAATTATTTTTAAAGTATAAGCTGGTATGTTTTTGGGAAGATTTGTTGAAGTTGAGCTGCAGAGGAGTCAAAGATCTCAGCAGTCCTTAACCTTATTGTTTCTGATCAAGGGGGTCTCGTGGTAATTTAGTGTCAGGTGTTAACTTTTACCCACACAGGACATTGCTCTACTCTGCTGCTGTTCCTCTGCTGTGATGACACTGAGCTCTGCTCTGCAAAACAGCAGCAGAAATGGCTGCCTCTCATATGCAGGGTGATGGGGGAAGGACACCATTCTGTTTAATTTAGCCTTGAAAAGCCCACTCCCCTCACTGAGGTGTATAAAAAATAATTTGCTCTATGCCAATGTTGGTTTCACTGGAAAAAGTCACTTCTAAAAATCACCTCCCCAATAAACAAAAACAAAATCTCCAAAACAAGACATCAAAATGAATCATATTCTTGAAAATCTCCTTTTTCTTCCAGTCACAAAATGGGGCTGGCAATACTTACATGCCTCTGGGAAGTTCTCTGGGTAAGAAAATCATTATGGCATGCAAGATCTTCTCCAAAAAGTGCATTATTTGCCTAGTAATTTGCTTTTATTGTTTTGGTCTAAAAAAACCCCAAAACATCTCCACACAAACTTTGTAGCGTTACACTGAGTTTATTTTGAAAAAGAAATCAAAGAATGTTTTTTTCATCTCTGAGCCAGATGGGAAGAAAAAACAAACATATTCCACCATATGAAAGAAAACAGATGAGAACTTTCAAAAATTTTTTCAGCCAATTTTTTTTTCACTAAACAGCATGAAAAACATTACGTGGAGATGGTGAATGAATGAATAGGCTCTGGTTTTAGGAAGGCCTCATTTCTGGGGAGCAAGAGTTTTGTCTGTAAAGCAGTGTACTACCCCATTTATAGATGCCCAAACTATCTCTGAGTGTGGGTAAGCACTGGGAACTTCCTCCTCCTGCTCCTGCCCAAGCTCTGGGGAGACCGGGGTGTCCCAGCTGGGGGGAGTGCCAGGCATGTCCCACTGCTGGACTCTCACGTGTGTGAGCCCTGACACCTGCACAGGGCAGCACAGAGCCTGCTCTAGGACAGCCAGGCATTCACGGAGGAGCCAACATCACCTGCAGAAGTGAGGGAGGAAAAAAAAGTCTCCAGGCCCTGGAGGCTGGGGCTAGAGACTTTTTGTTCCATTTGGATTCTACCGATGTGTGAGCTGCTGTGCTCTTAGGCAAGGAGGCTGCACTGGGGAAAAGTGGTTTTGTTTTCTCACATGTGAGTGGACTCGGCCACCTTTCCCCTACTCCCTGCAGAGCAGTTTCTTCCCACAGCCAGTGGCTGCCCTCTGAGCAGCTCCTTGCGTTGCCAATGATCAGACACCAGTTCCTGCTACTTGCTAAAAGCAGAATAGCTACTTGCCAGAAACACAAAATTTAAAGAGGAGGTCAGGCATCTGAGAGAGAGAGGAATAGCAAGACCAAGGAATAGCAAGACCAGATCAGCCACTATAAACAGACAATTTAAACCATAGTAATGGCTAATGTGGGGGCTGATGCTACTCAGTTCAGGACATCCCTCACCTGGGGGCCCATCTGAGGTGTTTGGTGTGCTAGGACAGTAAGCAGCAAAGGGCTTCAGCCCTTCTTAAAGGTCTTGTTCAGATTAGACCTTCAATCCCATGTTCCTAGCCCCTATGTGCTGCAAGAACAAGGCACTAAAACTGCAATTATGGGATAAGATAGCCCCAGTCATGCTTAGAACTAGGATGGTGTAAGTGAAAAGGCAGGTGTTAATGGAAAAAAACTTTATCAGTTTGATTTTTAATACATATGAATGTTCTGGCTCCACATCTCTCTGATCTCCACATCCCTCTTGGTTACACACACATGGACAGAGTGAACAACATTCATTTCTATGTCTCCGCTTACTGATTCCTTTATTGGAACATTTGCAAGTATTAATTATAAACAACAAAGGAAATGAGAGTTGAGATTTATAAGCTCTAATCAGCTGAAGGCATTTCCAAATAAATTAATGAAACAAGTCAGAAATGACATTAAGAAATCCAGCACTGAATGTAAATTACAATGACTTTGTATCTTCTCTGCCTTTCCCTCTTTTTCTTCCAACAGTCCCAGTGCTTACCAGGGTATATGGACTTGAATTTAATTTTATGCAAAACAAGAAGGATGATGGGAATGTGTGCTCAGCATGACAAGTTACAATAGTGCATATGAAGGAAAGCCAAAACTCAAGCTGGGACAAAATAATTTGCTATCACTTAAAGCTTTCCATACAACCAGCATTATTACTCAAACCATACAGAAAGATTTAGTGGGGATGCTTTCCCATTAAAGAGTGGCAGGTCTGACTTTCATGACAATTTCTTGGCCCATTCTGGTGTACTGCTTGCATTCCTGCCAATCTGTCCTTTCTGTGACAGGTTCCTGAGCTGTCTTAACACTCTCTTGGTCCTCTCAGTGATTTCAATCCTTGTTGCCATTGGACACCTCTGTTTCCTTCCTGCAGGAATACTAGGTCAAAAAGATGGTCTGACTCAGCATGCCTGGCTGCTCAGGCCCTTTTTTTAAGGATGACTGGACATGTCAGGCACGCAACTGCAGCATCCCTCTTCATCCAGTTTTGTCTAACAGCTGCAGTGTGTGGTTCAAGTGTGTGAACAGAAGGTGTGAGTCCAGTCACGTTTCACTTCTCAGTGTCCTCAGCTTGTCATTCCTCTGACTGGAGGGCACTAGATAACTCTTGGATAATCTGATCCTTGTGTATGTACCATCACTGCTGTTGCTGAAGGAAGAGAAGGGTGAAATCTGGGCAAGGAAGCGATACAGTTTGGGCTTCAACAGAGGTTTTTCATTCACTTCTTTTGGTGACAGAAGTTTTTGACATCAATAAAAAGCATGAAGAATGTAATTTAATGTGGTAGATGCTCAAAACTTATTTCACCTAAATAAGCCAACATTCAAAACCAAGGTAGCAGTCGCTTCTGTGCTTCAGTGTGGCTCTGCAAGGCTCCACTCACCAGGGTTTGTGAGGCTCTCTGGGCATGCAAAATACTAGTTTTGTGCCTCATTATCCAAAAATAGCAGTTTAACATTATCTCCACAGACATTGTGTAAATATATATGTAAACACTACAGCATGTGTCTACAACGCAGCTCCTAGGTGCAGCATGACAGTACATGGCAGAATCAAGTTGTATTCAAAACCTCATGAAAAAGCCAAAAGAAAAGTCTCACGAAATCCAGACTGTCTGAAGACAAGGCCTGCCTCCATGATGGTGACACATGGTTTCTGCAGCTGTAATACACAGACCTTTCACTTTTAATTAAGCAGATGCAATTTTCAGGTTGTTCCTGTCTCATATCTAATTTGTACCCACAGGACAGATTCCCAAATGTAACATTTTGTGTATTTTGGAAGAAAATTATAATCGAAATTTAAAACACTGGAGGGAGTTTGAGATGTAAAGAAACAACCATCTTTAACTGGTTGATCTTAGGAGCAATATTTGCAAATCTGAAGTACAAGATCTTGTCTCTTTCCAACAGAGCTGGAGTATTTCAACAAATTTATCTGCATTCAGCCAAGGTAAATGGCAGGTCATGAGGCAATGGAAAAACAATTTTCCTTCCCAAGAAGCCAAAACAACTTCCTTCATTGTAGAGCATGTGGCCATGAAAAGAGTATAAAAACTGGAAACAAATACCAAGGTTTCTGCTAATGAATTAACCTGCTAATTTTTTAAATTCCTGATAAGCAACACTGCTGCCTAGACAATGGCTCATGGGACTGTGCAGGAAACTGGCTGGGTAATGATATAATCTCTTTCTGCTTTGTAGCACATTTTATTTTCTACTTTGTTTGGGAGAGAAGTACTGGTCCAAGAAAACAGAGAGATCGATTTACAAAGCACTTCGGAGAAGTGCAAGTTTATTAGACTTTTCTGAGTACGGCATGTTTTTCTCACCAAATCTTGAAATCTGTCTTAAAAACAAACATATTTCAGTGCGTGCAGCTTCTTTGTTTCTCTTTTCATAAAGTCTCTCACCCGGGCTTGACCTGCAGTATGTGCGGCACCTACTCAGGTAGACTTCCTTATGAGAAAGGAGAAGGAATGAAAACATTTCAAAATCATTCTTAAAAATTGGAGATTTACTTCCATGGCATTTTCTCCTGAGTGGAAGGAATGTAGGATGGCAGGATGGCAGGCTGGCAGGCAGGCAAGCGGGCAGGCTGGAAAGAAGGAAGGCAGGCAGGCAGAAAAGGAAGGAAGGAAGGCAGGAAGGAAAGCAGGAAGGAAAGCAGGAAGGCAGGAAGACAGGAGGGCAGGAAGGCAGGAAAAGCTTTTATTGAAATGGTCTCTCCATAGTACCCCGATGAAACACTGGCTGTAATCAGAGCTATAATGAGTATCTAGTCCTTAGTCAACTTAATTGTTACACACGCAGACTAGACTGCATACAGTAAGGAAAACACTATCTAAAATCAGCTTTAAAAGTTATTTATCCAGAACAAATCATCTGGGAAAGTAAAAATATTTCTAACTGGAAAAATATTTCTCTATAGCTGAGCTAGGCATGACAGCAAACCTTAATTATTAGTACCTTTATTGTTTTCTTTGGCCCCTGTGCACTATATTTGTAAAAAAAGTCAGTAAAAAAGAGAACAATTGTAAAAAGCAAATATTTTGTACAAAAATACAAAGTTTTAAAAGCTCTTAAAAGTATATTCCATATTATTGATAAGAGTTGGACTATATATATATATTTATATAAAATCTATATATTCGTGTATCTGTATAATTTTCCTACATTTGGGATTTTAGCAAATGAAGCAACTGTTCACAAACTGTTGCTTTATATCTTTTTCTATATGAGTGACCAACAGTCTTACTCAGATTGATAGAATGTCTTTTCTCAGAAGACACAAGTTGCTTACGGATGTGGTTACTGGTTGGGAAGAAAATCTAAAACAGAATTAGTCCAACAGTATTTCCTGATGCTGTGGGTCGAAAGGCCTTAAATAATTACAGGATGCAGGAGAAGAGTTACTGCTGAATTCCTTGATGCTTTTAAATCAGTTTTCAGTGCTTGCTGTTTTCTTTTTTCGTATTTTTTTCAATTTTGGAAGTCAGTGTTGCTCTCTCCCAGGATTTTCTTCTTCTTTACATAAATTTCCTTAATATGAAGGTATCTGTAAAGTCACAGCCTATTACACTCCAAGTATTTGCCCTACAGTATGAGAGAAAAAAAGAAAAACAAAGAGAAAAAAAAAATCCTGTAAAAGGCCTGTGAAGATTAAACAAATTTCCAAAAAGAAAACTTACAGAGATCAAGGTACGTAAAAAATTTGAGCAGACTCATATTCAGATCCTGTAGGTCCTGGAGGATAAATATTTGTAAACCTTGAAGTTTTCTTAAAATAACAAATGTATGCAGGAAAACCAAGGTAAATTATATTGTTACTTACACACAGTCCTTCACTCTGGACATCCAAAGAGAGTTATACACACAAAGCTTGTTCAGCACTTTGTTTTGTCTTAGGGGGCTATGGATGGGATGTAATTTTGGCTCTAGCTGACATTTATGTCTGCCTTCACTGAAATTCAGCCGACAAGTTTCCAATCGGAGCAGCCAAGCACCCTTGGCAAAGCAATGTTTAAACAGGTTGTATGGAGGAGATAACGTTTCAGGCAGAGCCCCACCATGAACACAAACAGCAGCTTTCACCGCGTTCTGTGATGATGGGGCCGGGCTCTAAGCAGCCATGGGAACCACCCGCCCTCTGCTCCTGCAGAAATGCCTGTGTCAACAGAAAGAGATGCCCTGTGGCAAACACCTGGCTCACTGCTGGGCCACACTGGCACTTTATGAGTCCTTCACTCCAGCTGCAACAGATGAGATGCTTATGTCCTGTGGACCCAGCTTCTCAGTCCCATGGGACATCTCCTGGCAGCAATGGGAATTTCAAGATCTCCTTAACGGTCACCAAGTGCCTCCTATTGCATAAACTTTCAAAACAGAGCCTTTTTGGTTTTTGAAGGCTGGTGCCTGAGCCACCCTAAGGCCAGCTTTCCCCATTGTGTGGCCACTGAGCCTATAAAGACAGCATCCAGTGTGGGTAGGATGTGGAGCATGTGCCAAATCATGCCCAAAATTTTAGGCATGTGTAAAGCCTACAGGAGATGGTCAAGATGCAGAGCATGCCATGGCTATAGCCAGCTTTGAGGCTGCTTTTTCCAAGTGCAATAAATCCAGCACTTGCATTTGGATCTGAGTAGAAGTGCTCCATGTGTGATTCCCCCTCTTCCTCAACAAGGCACTGCCAAAGCACTTAGCCAAGATCTCACACTAGCTGTGGAACATTTACTATGGGCAAGATGAAATAACCAAACCAAAAGCCTTGCTTACCTTTGTCCATGTCTTTTTCACAAATGAAATTGTTAATATCTTCACAGTAGAAGTCATTCCAGAGCCCAGCATAGATCAACCCAGCGCAATCTTCCCCTGGCCCGTGCCCGTGACTCCAGTTATCAGGCTGCCCGGTTTTCCAGTTTCTTTCCACCAAAAAGCAAGAGATATGATTGCACAACCCAGCACACATGGCAGGTTTTCACCACCAGAAATTAACGAAAACATCATGAGATCTGTTCTGAACGGGAAATTCACATTGAAACAAACAATACATGACTCTTGCTGAAAATGGAAAACAGATGTATTACAGAGAAGGGAATCTATTTGGCCTCAGGCTGCCAAAACTCAGAGACCTAAATTTAGACTAATGAACTTTATTTTAGTTTCTGAGTGTACATGCATACACAGTGGGAGTGCTCCATGCTCCATGTGCATTGCTCCAATCCTGCAAAACCTGCACACTGCATTCCTGCTGGCAGATGGGACTGAGAAGAGCCCACGGGCTCAGAGGTACTGCCAAGATGGCAACAGCCTGCCCTTGCTCACTGCAAAGGCACTCAGCCCTCTGACTGCACCAAAGGTGGGCATCTTGGGAGGAACAGCAAAGATACATGTGTTTTAGGGACACAGGCTCAGATGGGAAGGGAATTCTATTGACTTATAAGGAATGCACAGAGTATATTTACAGGCATCTTTTAAGATCATTAGCTTTGATGGCGAAATTGAACGCAGCAAGTAAAAAATCTTGCAGCAAGTGTTTCCTCATCCTGTTTTTGTTTAATGAGTGAGAAATGCTTCCGAACTCAGGACTTAAAACCTCAATTTTCATGAAGAAACAGGTTGTTGAAGGGAGCTTGTGATTGCTGGCTGACACAGTCCATGCTCAGCTAAAAAAACATGCCCGCCTGACACAGTGTCCACCAGGCACCTGGGAGAACACACAGCTTTCCAGAAGTAATGAAATACTCCAAAAATCTGTAACCAACAGCTCTGAGGTTACGACAGAGCACCTAAAACCATGGTGTAGTGGAAATCTACTAAAAGCAGTGCCTGAAGTGGGAATCAGTTACAGTGCTGCCATAAAGAGGAAGAAAGATGAAAATGGGAAAGGAGAAAAAGAGGAAAATATTACAGCTCATTTGAAATGAATCTGACTTTTTCCATGTTTTTCATCTAAATGAACACCAATGAGATCACAGCTAATCATTTCGTAACATCTGACTGACTGTGTAGCCTGTTTTTCTGAAGCACAGCATGCTCAGATCTATAAACTCTTTAGTCTACTCCTCAGTATTAAAAATTTGGGTGGTTGCAATCTGTTCCATTTAGGACAAATTAGGTGTAGCCCTAGGATTCCTGGAGAGCTGCCAACTCAGTTTTCAGCTGGCCAAAGCATAGACACCCTTATTTCATGCATTTTCCTTATGTTTAATGCTTTCCACTCGGATTTGGGCTTTATCTAAAGACTGGTCATTTTTTATCAGATTGAGTACTCTATTTATAGCCAGTTGTAATGCAAATAAGGAAAATTCAAACCAAAACAGTAAAACTGTCTGTGCTTTCCATCTCAACTTC
Source organism: Rhagologus leucostigma (assembly GCA_013397725.1). NCBI lineage: Eukaryota > Metazoa > Chordata > Aves > Passeriformes > Rhagologus > Rhagologus leucostigma. The sequence continues at coordinate 630,918 of VZTD01005870.1, forward strand.
GTAATAAAAGTCAGAAGCAAACGTTTTGGCAAGAAACACTGCGCTGCGTAGTTATGTGATTCTTTCATTCAACATTCAGTTTTCTTCCTGGCAAGGAAAGGAATCCTTGTGCATGGAGAAGGGAGAGAAAAAACCCCAGCACTCTCAGTAACAAATTAAATTATTGGCATCTACAACCATCTGGATCCATTGGATAGTTTATAGATGGTGCTTTTAGAAGCGTCAGCAAGAGTGGTAGCATTGCTTTTTGTTTACATACGTGTAAACTGGTAAGGATCCATCCAACCATCTCCATTCATTTTCCTTCTCTGAATCCGTTAGTCCAATCCAGAAGCTGCCTTTCCCAAAAATCTGCCTTTTTATCCATTGCTGTGAAAGAAAGATCTTACTCCATAACGAGGACAACAGTCTTTGGAGCCAATAAACTACACTGGTTTCATAAGCCTCTTGTTACCAGAATAGGGAGGGCCAGAGAAATTTTTCTAAGCTGAAGATATGTTTCAGGAGTTGGCCTTGGGACCCCTTGCCCAGACCAGAATCCCTTGCAGTGTTTGCAATGAGATAGAGAGAGCTAGGCATGAAAATTAGGTTGACATAAAGTCACAGCTAATGTCTTACAGATACAAATTGAAAAAACCCCAAACAGTGAGCAATCGTATCTTGACATCCCCACTGCCATGTTGAATAGTATTAAAAATACAGTTAGATTTATAGTCAGATTAAAAATACTTTTGGGTCACACTAGTCCTAGGCTGCATGTATTAAATCAGATAATTTAAAATTAAATTATATTCACTGCTGCAAAAAATACTTTGATAATACACAAGGCATAATGGATTCCATCTTTAAAGGTTAAAAACTCCCACAATTCTCAGCGGCTTTTCTGACTGCTCTGTCCTCACCACCTTCAGGGTCAGCATCAGCTCTGCTCACACTGCCCTTCTGCACATGGAGAAGCTGTGGATCAGGCAGAGGGTGGACAAAATTCTAATGAGTCAATCAATGTGTTTACTTCTACTATATCAATTCATGAAGCTCTCAGATTCCCACTATCTTGTGGCTTCTACGTATAAAACAATTTCAAAATCCCTCCTTGAAAAACAGAAAGAGAAGGTAATTACCTGCTCCTCTTTGTTGTTGATGATAACCAATTGCGATGCTTTCTCTTCACAGAATAACTTTGCCTCTTCAAAAATTTCTCTTTCAATTGAAAAGTAGTAGCACTTTTCTGTATAGTTCTTCCAGTGGGGAGAACAACCTGTGATGTGAATTTTTTGTGTTAAGCCTGTTATTGGTAACTCAACAGAGCAGTAATAGGGCCAGTAATAAATGGAGGAACCCATACCCATCTACAGCATGCAGTGTGTTGACGACTTACCATTAGCCTCGGGTACGGACGTAGGTTCACTCTGTAGTGCCATTGGCATCCCTGGACCTGGTGGCCCTGGTGGGCCAGGTGGGCCCTTTGGACCGGGCAGCCCAGGGACCCCAGGTAGTCCAGTTAGTCCTCGTGGTCCTGGTAACCCTGGCTGTCCCACAGTTCCTTGCAGGCCTTGAAATCCTGGTGGGCCTTGAGGCCCTGGTGGACCATCCTTGCCTGGTGGTCCTGGTGGCCCTGGGTCTCCACTTGGTCCAGGCAGACCCGTCTTGCCAGGAGAACCTCTCTGACCTTTGGAGCCAGGTGATCCTCTTGAACCTTTCCCTCCTTTTTCTCCTGGTGGCCCAGCTGGCCCAGGTGGGCCCTTCTCACCTGCAGGTCCTGGTGGTCCAGGCTCTCCTTTCTCTCCTTTTTGTCCTTTTAGGCCAGCGGGGCCAAGAGGACCTTGAGGGCCTCTGTCACCTTTAGGTCCCCTTGGACCAGGAGGGCCTGAAACAATGTAAGCATGCAAAGTGGGGATATGCACAGAAAACAAAACAAAAAGCCCATGTGAGGTGGGGTTGTTTAATACATCTCAGACCAGTGCCACTGGATATTTAACAACTGGGTTAACAGCTGCTTTCATCAATGCTTGTAACAGTGCAGCTGCTTTCCAGGTCCTATATACTGCTGTTCTTTCCTTGACCTCCACAAAATACAGGATACAGAAAATACTCTGATACACCCAGTCATGTGAACTGGACAGTGACACTGTGCCCCAGGTGACCAGCCAAGGTGCCAGCCCCTGCAAGACTCTGTGCACTAGTCTATACTAGTTTATGCACTAGTCCTGTGTCTTGGTGGTCCTGCTCCCTCACTCTGCCACACTCCCTTCTCCTTCTAGTCTCATCTCTCTGCTCTTAGACCCAGGACTTTTTCCCTGATCCTGTCTGTTGGTCTGTCAATAACGGGGTGTCAAAAAGAGACAAAATGATGGCTAGTGAGCAAAAGGCCAACTGCGGAAAAGACCAGAAGTTGCAAATTGGCCAGCTCTAACAAGACAGGGAACAACAACCCATGACAGGAAATGGCAATACTGTGACAGCAATAAGAAACAAAACAATTTGGGATTCTGTTCATGGATGAGCAAAACCCTTGTCAATACCTTCTCACCCCCGGCACCAATCTACATAATTCAAACTCCTCTAGAGATAGATTTCCAAGCTGGAATCATTTAGGCTTGGTTGAAATGAGAATGGTTAAGGTTACTGACATGTAATCTTGGCTCTAATGCAGCCTTAGTTTATTTGGAGCAATGGATTTATATTTGTGATTGGAGTTTTAAACTGGTTCACATTAGATTGGAAATATGAGTATTCTTTTCATTTGGGATAATATTTGGCTGGGAGAAACTTCCTAAACCTGATGCTATTTATTTCTGGAGAAAATAAAATATCCCAGGATTAAAAACTAAGCGAAGTAGGATGTTTTCTGGCAGACTAACAACTGGTTTAAAGTGAAATAGTAACTTGTTTTTCAGTAAGGGTGGACCTTTCTGGGAATAGTCCAACATATATTTTTTAGCCATTTCCTCCTTACTGGGGATTGGTTTCTTGAGGTTCCACACCTTCACTCACTTATTTTAGAAACTAAATCAAAAGCAGATCCAGTCAGTCAGTCAGTCAGACAGAATAAAATTTTGCTAAGTCAGAACCTTCTTTCATAATATCTCCATTTTGGCTATGTAAAAAAGGCATAGAAAAATTAGTAAGGAAAATTCAAGCTACATGTACATTTCCAAAGTTTAGGATTAGATAATGGAAAACCCCAGGACTCTGTACCAGCATGCACTAACTTCCACAGAACTAAAGAAGTAATGCAAGCAGGAATTCAGCACACACACATCATTAAGGAAGCTGCATACCTTGTAGGATAGTGAAGTTCTTGATGAGCTGGCCATGTTTGGAATCCACCAGCTTCATTTCTTCCATGATTACTGACAAATTGGCAACTTCAACATCTAACCTTGACCTTATCAAATCCTGTTGCACCTTGAGAGATGTAGAGTCTATGCGAATATTGGCTAGCGTGCTGTTCATAAAAATCAGCTCATCTGAGTGTTTACTTAAGGTGTCCGTACAAGTTGTCCTGACCTCATTGAGATTGCTCGTCAGTGTCCGTAGGTGATGAGCAGTGTAGCTGATGTTGCTGATGATATTGACTATATCGGTTTCAAAGACCTGGAACCTTTCTTCTAGATGGCTGAATTTGGCAGCAGTTCTGTTTTCATATCCTTTATGCTGTTCCTGGAGATCCTTTAGACTTTGTTCGTTGGCTTGGGCAGTTGTAGTGATATTCTCCATCTGCCCACTGAAGGAGCTGAGCTGATTGTTCATGTCTTCAAGTGTATCATTGTTGGCTTTTGCCATTGCTGAATTGTTGGCAGCCAAAGTCTGTAAATTTTGTACTTTCTCCTTTAGCCAGTCGGTGTCCTTCCGGGCCTGAAGGACAACCTGCTGCAGATTTTGAAAGTCATTCTTGATTCTTGATATAGCCAAGCTTGTGTCTTCCATTGACTTCTGTAAGGCACTGATGAGATTTCTTTGCTGTATTTGAGTCAGGTTTAAGTTGTTCAGGTTCATGATGACCACATTATGAGAATGCACTTGGCTTTGCAGGTTTGTTTGTATATTACTTGTGTCTTGTTGAAGATCATTGATATAGCCAGTATATGCTTGAAGAGTCTTATTGACACTGATGATCATGAAAGAATTACTATCTAAGGCACTTTTCATTTGGTTTTGTCTGTCATCTAATACATTTCCAGACTCTTGCAGCTTCTCCAGTGTATCTTTGTTTCTGGTAGTTTTCTCTGCAATGTCATGAAGCTGCTGACGAAGAGCCAGAACGTCAGATCTGAAGCTGGACAGTTCGGTGTTAGTATTCAAGGCTTTTTGTCCAGCCTGGTCATCTGTTGTACAGGAAAAAAAAAGGTAAGGCTTTAGGGTTTTTTTTAAACACAGTATAAAACAGCACAGAGTATTTTAAGAACAGTCAGGTTGTCAAACTGTTCAACAGAACTTCTATGCTATCTTTTCCAGAAAAGAGAAACCACTAAGCAAAGTTCTGCCTCTAGACAGAGAAAAAAGCAAAGAGGAATTGATGAAGACCTTATGTCTTGCTGAGGAGAACAAAACGGTGATTCTATCATCACAAATGGGAAAAACTACGATTAGAAACTGATGAGTATATGCAGTCAAGTAACACTGTGTTCTGAATGAAAACTGAATGGGAAACAGAATTCAAAACATTAAACAGGTATCAGCAAGTGTAGGTTTTAAAGTTACAACTGGATTTTGCTGAAAGCTCCTAAGTTTACTTTATCTGTTCATGTTTTCTTCCTTCTTTTCATTGCAGGCAGAATACCTTCACTGATTTAGTACATATAATTCCAATTTTTAAAACCTGGGGTTTTGTTTTAAGTAAGTTCTCATTTTAAAGCAATCTGGGTTAGAGACAAAAGGTTTGCCAGCAGCTACTTCAGATATGTCAGGATAAGATATATTTCTGGTTTTCTCTCTAATACATTACTATTGCTTTTAATGACATTTATTTTGCCATTATTGTTTCCTCATGTTCTGAGTTTGAGGAAGGCAAAACCTTTAATCTTTGAGAAACATCTCTGCTTGTGCTTACATTGCCCTATGGAATACTTCTGGAAGCTTGTCGGAGTATGATAAAGCATTTGAGATTGCACAGCCTATCATCCAGGACATAGAAACCAAGGAAATAAGCAGTCAACACTTGCTTTCAGGGAAGACTCCCTTGCTTGACCTCAATCACTTCACTATCCTGCTCACAGTCCATGTATTTTTGTCTTCATCTAAGTGTAGCTATATTTATGAATTACACAGTCTGAAGTCCATAATTTCAGATGATGCCAAGAGAGAGCAGTATGGTTTTCATAAATTACAGTGAATACAGCTGTGTATGGAGCTTTTGTCTGGTGTGATTGAATGAGTCACGATAGCAAATGTCAAATGATGGCTTGTGAGACTTCAGCCTGATGTGTTTATGGAGTCTTTTGCGGACAGACATCTTCCTGAGCACAGTTCCTCTCCCTGCGCTTGTCTCACTCCCGGATCTTCTCAGCTCTGACTCTATGTTTACCTCTTGGCTATAGCTCAAATCATTCTGTTCCTCACAGAGCTCTGACAACTGCCAGGTCCACATACAGCTAATCCCTGAAGGCCTGTCTTCCATTCACCACAAGCTGTTATCCTTCTGGCCCTACAGCAGTTCTGTTACCTTTGTGTCCTCTACTCAAACTGCTCCAGAACTTTCCTAACTTTCTCCATGGCAAATCCACTTAAATGGGAACTGATGATCCTGAGCATCTCAATGAGCATCCATCCAGCAGTGTGTAAAAATGTGTGGGCATGAATGAAGCAAAGGTGCTCCAAGTTGTGAAAATTTAATCAGCATAATATAATAACCCAAATAGAAGCCAAAAGGTTGTACATGCTTTAAAGTGTAACACTTCTGTAGATGTGTCAGTTAGAGAACATCACACTGAATTACCCCATGTCTTTGAACTAAATGCTGTGTGCAAATACTTTAGAAGCCAGCTCCTTTTTGAGGGAAAAAAGTTGTAAAAATTTATAATCAAGCTGCAAGCAAGTTTTCCTAGAAATACTAGGTCTATACGGTTTATGAAACTAGACAAATTTTACTTCAAGAATCACATGCATGTATATTAATACTTCTACAAGAAAAACTATATGTCTATGTATAGGAAGAAAAGTAAAAATGTACAATTAGAGAGTAAATATATATATTTTTTTATATCTTCCTGCAAATTGAGAACTTTGATAGCACTTGAGAAACCTGAACTCATAACAATCCTATGCCTTATATACCCTGAGATGATCAAGAAACATTTTGTGGAAGTAATCCACTTGCATCAGACATAAGAATTTTGAATAGTTGATTATTTGTGTACCTCATAAAATGGCCTTCAGTTTTGAATCTTAATTGCTAAAACAGCATCAAGATGACTGGGTGACAGATTCTCATTTTATGTAGAATCTCTTGTGCTGTGGAACAGCTTCTGCCGTTTTACATCTCTACCTCAGAGAAGATTGTCTCCTGAGGACAACATTTAAGTGTCTGTTTATTTAAGTATAAATGCTTTCAGAGTGAGTTCAGTGGCAACTGTAAATTATGAAGTATTCTTAAAATGCTCTCCTAAGCTGATCTGAACTACTTTTAAGTACTTTCACAAGTACTTGAGAAACTGGAATGGAAATGTTCTATCTTTTCATGGGCAGAGATTTTTCAGACAAATTTCCTGCCTCTATCTGCCAGAACACCCCAGATCCATAATACAAAGGGCATTGCTTGTGTGTAGATTACCTAATTTCTTCAGATCACTCTCCACTTCTTTGAGCTTTTCTGTGTATCTTCTGTGGGACGTTTCCAGGCCACCTGTCACATTGTCCATTTTTTCTACAACTAGGGGAAAGAGAACAGTATGTTATGGAAAGGAGAAAAGGGAAATGATGAAAAAAGACTAGTAAACAATAAAGCCAACAAAACCCCACACCACTACCACCAAACAGTAAAAAAACAAAACACCTTAAAATTGCAATTACACTCTGCTGTTTCTCTGTGAAATGTTGGAAGGATGAGCTCTTATTTGTTGTTGGAACCAGAATTCTTCCACTTCTTCAGTCTGCCAGCAGTCCCTAAACATTTTTTTGCCCATGAGCAATCTCTCTCCTGAATGAGGAAATCCCTCTTTGTGGGTTTTCCTCACGAATGAAGTCCTTTTCTTTTAACAGTATTTCCATGCTTCAAGCATAGTGCTGTGTGGCAAAGGAAAACTGATTGCTAAAGGTTCAGATGTGTGAAAGAAGACTTCCTTTAATTTTGCTATGAGGCATTTCTCCTTAAAAAGAACTTCTTTTTCTTGTGCCTTTTCATCATTAAAAGTTGCCACCCAGATAGCAGACTTAGGACTGAGATAATAATTACTAAATGTTTCAGGGGGTTTAAACATACTGATAATGGTACAGATCACTCAAAACAGTCTTGAAACGATTCTGCCTCATTAAGATTGAAAGGATAGTCATTCAGGAAGTGCAGATTTATGACTGATGTGCCCTTTATTTTGTAATGACTGAGTACTTTTCTTGTCTCTGAGACATTCGATTATTTGATGAAATTAATATTGGAATGGAAAAAGCAGAGCAACAAATAAACAGCCCAGGGTGGCTTCCAGTGGCAAAAATGTGAAATGCTTGCAAGGTTAGAGGTAGCCTACAGCTTTCACACCAAAACTTGTCTAATAGCCTTTTGCATTCAAGCCACAACTAAGGGTAGAAATTGCTTCTCATCATGAGTTTATTTAGTCCTTTTGCTACACTGGGAGCAGAATGGGTCTGTAACAACCCTGGGAGAGGCTACATGAGTTATTGTGCCAGCTCCCTCTTTCAAACAGAAGAAATAAGGTGTTTCCCATGTCTTGAGCTTCTGTAAACCTGTGTGGGGTAGGGGGTACCCCTAACTGTTTCTCTCAGTGAAATGATCTGCAGCTAGGAAAGAGTCTCATAAAAGTTGTTGCACTGTAAAGATTTGGGTTTTCACAAGAAGTAAAATGTAAGTATCTTTTGCTGCCTGAGAGCAACCACATGAATCCCAGACTTTTAAAGTGTAGTCCCTCAGGTGCTCCTTCTTTATTAACTTTTCCCTTTGATTTTCTGATTCAGGGTACCACAGTTACACAGGAGGCTTTTACTGCTTCCCCAAAACCAGAGAAATAAGAGAAAACAGACCAAGACTATTTGATGCAATGGCACTGAGGTGAATGGAGTTACAACAGAAGAAAGTCTCAGGGTTTTCAGAGAGACCAGACATCCTTTGGTGAATTACCTGCCTGCTCCTTTCTAGGCTGCTAACAAACCAGTAAACCAGAGACTTCACTGTGTGTGCAAAGTCAGTCAGAGTGTGGCTTTCTGTATTTGAGACGATGACAGATTGCTTGCTAAACACCAGACCCAGGCTACAATAATGGCTTTGCTTTTTCAGAGGGACAGTTGCTCAATACCTTCTGTTTTAGAAAGCATTTTTCTCCCCATTATAGCACTAATTTTTCACTGTTTTTTCTGCCCATTAAAGTTGTCAAAATGCTGTATGCCATTTTTCCTAAATGAAACCAGAGCTGATTCTCTGTTTGTCCTGCCCAGCTGTCTTCCAGATGGGAGCCCAGATCAGCAAAGGTCCTTCAGCTACTTCTGACACTCCACTGGTGCATGTATACACCTATGCATCACATGCAGCGAATGTGAGGACCATGCTTGGCTTTTCCTTCTGGCTCTAGGCAGCTCCTTGTTCAGTCTCTGGTGTTCTCCTTTGGCTACAGATAGTCACTGTGAAGGGCACGGCTCACTCTGGGCATCTAGAGGGACCTGATGAAATCATCTGTATTTAAAAAGCAGGCCTAATTCAAGTGTTTCTGCTGAACCTGTGCCTTGACTAGCAATGTCACATCACCTACTCCTCCTCTTAATTCAGATTTAGTGTAATATTCAACTGTTTTCCCCAGTTATGCAACACAATTGGAGTAGGCAAATGAATATATATTATCAGTAATTAAATGAAAAATGTAATTTCTTCCTTTTGCTGTCCAAATGAATACCAGTTTGTACTTCAGATCTGAAGTTTGTAAAACTGAACTATCATGTAACAAGTATGTTTTCACAGTTGAGTGAAATCTAACACTGGAAACTTGGGTTAAAATATAACCCTGAAGAGTCCAAAGCAAATGAAAACAGTAGTAATCCTATCAATAAGTAGTTGTCTGGCATTTAGATGAGACTGAGCAGTAATAATTATAAAATAGCATATGGTATTTTCACTGGTCAAAGTGAAAAAAACCCCAAACCACTCAGCTCCAGCAGCAGAAACAGAAGAGGTCTCTGCAAACATGACAGCAGGGTTAGCTCAAGGGCTAAGCTGCCATCCCAAAGATAAACCAATGCATGTATTTGCTTTATACAGGGGTGGGATCTTAGCCTCCATGGTCAAACAAATAATGGGTTTGGGGAACTTGATCCTCTGCCCAAACTCCTTCCCAAAGCAAGCTGCAGCTTATTTGCTTTTGTTGCTACTGCCCTGCAAGTGGAAAGGATGAACTCAGGAGAGAATGAGTAGAGCGAGGCCAACGTTGGGTTTTGTTGCTCTTGGTGTCAAAAGAGGTCATATGGACCGATGTCCTGTTATCGGGAATGTCTTTCCTTCCCTGATAGTAGCTCCCACCACCATCTCTGGATGGAGCCTTCAGTGGTAGGTGAGCATGTGGAACACTCTCAGAAGTGAAAGTCAGCCTCTAGGAAGTGCCTCAGGCTTGAACAGCCACTTTCCACCTTCTTCAGAAAAAGGCAAAACAGGCAGACCAGCTGTAATATCCCTCACGAAAGGCCACTCTGCTGCTCCCAACAATCTGCCCACTCTTAAAGAGGCAAAGTTGTGTATGTCTTAAATTTGCTTTTGGTTAGCTTCACCTTAATTCACATCTTGGTCTCTCTCCGCATTGTCATCTCAATTTCTGACAAGGTCACAGTGGAAAATGTGGTGAAGATCCTCTAAAGGAAGCCAAAATTTCAAGTAGTTGCTGACCAGAACAGTGAGGACTGTCTGCATCTAAGCCACTATGACAAAATGTGCTATCTCACCAGGATGTGCTAGCCTCAAGTAATGGCAGGCAAACTATGTCTGGGAGACAGATAAAAGAAGTAGATGAAAGCCATGGTGGGCATTACTCAAGAAACTTAAAAACAAGGACTGACTAGAGAATAAAAACTACCAGAATTCAAGCTGCAAGCATTCCCTTACTGGAACGAGTCACAGGAAGATGCTTTATCTTCAGTAGACTAATCTGACACTGGCTGGTGCCAGAAAAATTTTAACTTTGTGCTTTTCATTTAATTTAATAAAGTATGTGCAAAAATTACAGATTGCCTTATTAGTGTTTTAAACAATAATTTGTCTTCTGCAAGCAGAAGAATAGTAAACCTGCCTTGTTATTCCTTCATGTTTTGTTTCCTTGCTATTCATTCATGTTTTGGTTTCAGGTTTCTACAACATGCTATGTAATTTTTACCACTAGTTTGGCAGTTTGTTTTGTGTTGACTTTGCCTCCCATTGAGTTACTTTTTTGCTTGCCATATTTAATCCACTGATTAGTAGTTTGAACGTTTTAAATCATAAAGGATATCTAAATGCGACGTAGGAAATGAAAGTTTTAAAAGTAGTTTTGGGCTTTATAAACATACGTGTGGGAGGCAAATTTAATGGAAACTTAGCTAAGAGACTGAAAGGACCCCTGATGCCAGCAGAATTCCTTCTTTCAGTGTAATATTGCAGTAAAATAGACAAGCCAAACTCTGATACAGAGAGGAGAGTTCAAGAACGCTATCCTTTTATTCTGCGTTTTGTTCTTCCTTTAAGGCCTAATTTCTTCTCAACAATCAAAAATATTGCAGTAATTCATTTGAATATGTACTGTCAGCTGGGGTTTTATCTATCTTATGTTTTACCTGCAAATTAGCATGTAGGCACCGTGAAGACAAAGCCCTTAAGCTGCAGATACAAAGGCCAAAATAAATGCCTGACACATGGACATTCGTTCCTTGGTGTTACAGAAGGAATAGCTTGGATTCAACAAGACTTTTGTCTCTTTGCCTCTTTCCCTTGGCATTCAAATGTTGCAGTCACCAAGATGGTGAGCAGTGGAGCAGTGGTCACCAAAATTCTTAGGGTCTGTGAGCAAGATACGCATTATCCACCTTCCTACAATCCTTTTTACATTTATTTGTGGAAGAGGGAATTCTTTCGTCCTTGCCCTGGATAGCTGTGATTTGGTACTGCTAAGACAGAAAGACTCATCCCTGGTGAGTGACTGCTCATTTAAAGAAAATTTAGAAACGAGTGAAGCAAAGATTGAGCTTCAAGAAGAGAGCAAAGCCTGGGGAAAAGATGGTGCTAGGGGCCCCCATGGAGAAAGAAGCTTGAAAACTAGATTGAAATGAGGAAGACAAACTCCTTCTCCCAAAGTCTTGGACAATTTTGTTATTGCTACTGCTTCCTCCACACACGCAAGCATTTGCCAAAGCAAGATAAAGAGCAGTAGTCCCTCCAACTTGATGAGCTGCTTCTGATGCTGAGTGAGATCTGAGTCTTCTGGTAAGCCCCAGAACTGACAGCCTTATATAAAACCCTTGAGGGAAATTCTGCTAAATCCCAGTTGTTTAGTGGCTGGGTTAAGCCTGGAAAGATCCCATTCTCATCTGATGTAAGCAGATCTCTGCAGATTTACATCTCCAAAAGGCCTCCGCTAATCCATATGACCAAACGATCTTCTATTTATAGATCAAGAACAAGATTTTGAATCCTGGAAGGCTTTTTGTCCCTCAAAATCTGACTTGCAGAGACCAGTTACTTCAGGAGATGTATTCACATAGATTTACTGCATACTTTTAACATTTGATGTTAATTTGCCACATTCTGTCTGCTTTATCATGAAACAGGATTACCTAAGCCTCTCTATCTGTTCCTCACGTTCTCTCTTCTCCCTGGATAAATCTTCCATCTAAACCGAAGAGTTTTAATTTTCTCGCACTCAAAACTGTGCCAAATCCTCTTAAATAATTATTTATCCTTTCTATTTCTACAATTTCCTTTTCTTTCCCTGGCAAAGGACCAGAGGTGATGTCAGCTCTGCTACGAGCGCAGCTGTTGGCGGCACAGGACGCACTGCATGCTAATCACATGAATATTTACCCAGCTCCTTGGAGGGGTTTTGAAGCTACTCTCAGAGCCATACTCAGACAGGCAGTTTAGAGCTAGTTTGGTTTTTGCCTAAGTGGCTAGAGTTAATTAGTGATAAGGATTTATGGGAATTTTAAGCCATGTTTCCCAATGCGCCCAACCAATGACTTGCACAAATGAAATTCTCTCCATTACTTTTTGAAATTACTGTTAAAAGAATCTAAGTCTTTGTTCATCACAATTATTGTGGATAGTCAATACATTGACACCTCCCAGATTAATTTTTCTTCTTCCATATACTTCAAAGTAATATTGATATTACACTTTGTTCCTGTGATAAATATTATATTAGTAAAATATTCCTGGCTGTTGCACACGTTACACAGCTTCGAGTCTTCCAGTACTCCTTCTTGGTGGAGGAATGATCATTTTGTTTTAACTTTTCTTTCAAATGTCTAGTCTAGTTTCAAAATTTCATAGTTATTTGAAAGTGAAATTCTAAGGTTGCAGTTTGTTGTTATGTACTTTAAAAAAGCCAACATTGCCCAAGTACTGATATTTAGGCTAAAATGTGAAAAATTGCTTGGCTAGCTAATAAGTGACAGCGTGCTTGGATGCTTGTCTGAAAGTGAAACGTTGGTCTCGATGCATACATACCTTTGTATCCCAGAATGGCTACTGTGATTGTTAACAGGGCACATAAAATATATAGTAAGATGATGGAGAACTTCAATGCCCAGTTATTTTTACACTTGGTACATTGGCTCCCCTCCTGAATACCTGCAAGAGAAGATTTAAAGAAATTTAAAACAATGGCAAAGAACACATTGCTGGGTTTAGCCCACCATTTCCTTTCCTCTATTTTCTAAAGAGCAAATTATTTATGTAAGCAGATGATGTTTACATATGGGGTGCCTATTTGCCTATGCTGCCAGGACAACCTTCATGGTGGTCAAAACATCAGCTCAGTGAAACAATCACTTTGGGATTTTAGCATGTGTAAGAGAAGTAGGTTCTGCTTCACTGGAAAACCTCTGGCTTTCCTGAGAGACGGCTATTTTCTGATTGTGCTAACAAGACTATGGTGAGTTTTGGAAATAAAACCTTTATTAGCATCTCCTCTGTCAGGCATCACACTGCAGCAGCTTTCTTAGCATTTGGTATCCCTATAGGGGCAATAGGACACAATAAATACTCTGGCAGAAGGAAAACACAGAAATACAATAGCATTGTGACAACCTGGTAGGAGTACTAGTTCTGCTTTGTAACAATTACCACAGATAGTTACCATACAAACACTTCCTTTCCATAACGAGACAGACTTTTCGCATATTTTTGGGGGGTTTTGGAGAACACTATTTCCACGGAAAGGAAGTGGTGCTTTACTGATACAGCCATCCATTCATCCACAGAAAAAATGCTGGTGAATTTCTCTTTGTGGACAAGCTTACGAAAAAGGGCCTCAAGCTGATGAGAGAAAACAGAGCTTGACTATTTTATATTTGAATTTTTTGCAGAATGGCTTGATATCTTTGAGTCTATTAGGGAAGCAATTTTTCCTCTTTTGTGCTCCGTGGGAACAACTCAAGAGCATTGGAAGCCTTGATTATTCATCAGAAGCACAAATGTGTAAAAAACCTGAAAAGTGGACCACAGTGCTGGAACAAATGGGCAGGATTTATCCGTCTTTCCAAGGTGCATTAAGCAGGCCAGGATTAATGCAACTTTCTTTGTCTGTCAGAAAATGCATTTCTTTGATATTTCACTCTATTTGTGTACTATTAGGGGAGTCCCACAGGAAAGCTTTAAGCTCTAATAAATTCTATGTACCAGATTACTTAACTAATCAAAACTTGCTCTGTAGCTTTTTATGAGTAACTCATATTTCCCCTGAGGCCTAATGCACAGATGATTTTACTTTTCCAAACTCATGACCTTCTGCAGAGTGGTTTTTTATTTCTCATTTTTTTAAGAGAAAAGCACGGGACACTTCCCCTGGGTTCATGGAGGACGGGTGACCAACATAATGAGTTAAGTCAACTGAATTTCTCTCTCCAGTGACATTTTCCAATTATTTCCTTTAAACCTAAGGTACTTGAAGGAGGAAGGATTACCATATTGGAGCAACTGGAAGAGGATTTATACAAAGATTATTTGACAAGGCATTTTCTTCAATTCCCTCTGTACATATACCCGCTGTGGCTAAGGCAGAAATGCATCTTTTGCAGGTCTTTTCCACATTACATCATCACACATTTTTTCTAAACTTTTCAGGTGTGACATCACATTCTGCTGCCATGTGATGAAAGTGATGTCATAGATTTGGGTTCTTTCGGGTTTAGGCATAAGACCAGCTGGGAACATCTGGTTCTTTTTTCAGGAACATTATGGGAAAATGAGACAAAGGCTTGTAAGCATAAATGCAAGAACGTAAATTCCAGAGGGTAAAGGCTTCTCTCCTGCCTATGAGCTGGGAAGACAGGGAGCTGGCACAGAGACAGGCAGCTGCACAGCCCATTTATTGGTGACTTGGATTTGGAGGGGTGGCAACTCCTGTACCACAAAAGAAAAGGTGAAGGGTCCATAATTCAGTAGTCAGGTTTGCTTATGGATCCTGATACGTGGGCTGGCTTGATTTCTTTGGTTTACAGTCTCAAGGAGTTTGCCTGTGAGGGAGCTCTAATTGCTGAAAAAGCACGAAAGGGAAAGTGCGGTTTTCTAAAGGTTTGCAATAGGTATTCAGAGACTGAAATTATTTCACAGTGGGAACTCAGTGGTGTCTGGAGCACCATTTTGCTGGTCTTAGCTGGTACTAATAGGCTCATTGAGCCCCTGTGTCCTAAGTGCAAGGTTCCTTCCCTGAAGAGTTTAAAATTCAGATTCCAATTCGGTTGTCTTTGAAAGTCCCACATATCCAAAAACGAGCTCGGGGCAAAACTCACATCACATTCACTTTCTAAATACACAGATAACAGAAAGCTTGATCCTCCTTATTTTAATGTTAATTGAGGCAGGCTTAGATCCTTATCTGGGAAGAATGATGGACTACAGAGGTACAAAACACAGAGAAAGGCAGAAGTAAAAACAAAGCCTTTGGCAGCAATTGCACAAAGGAAAGTTTCACTTGATAACTGTCTCATATTAAGATTACTCATTTTAAGACATGACCTGCTTTCTGTCACTGTATTCTGGCTTCCTGGGTAGTGTAAGGAGCTGAAACTTCACTGATGTCACTGGATGTATTGCAGTTCAGCATCAAGCATCATGTATGTTCCAGTGCTTCACAGGGGTCTAGTTTCGCTTGTCTCAGCCCTCTCTACCTCTGGTTCGATAAAACAGCACTTCAGCTTTTCGAAACTTTTAGTTTCAGTATATTTCAAACTGACATCAGAGCAGCACCCCAACAAAAGCCAGACCTTTCCATCCTTTAACAGTCCAGCACGGTTGGTATCAATAACACAGGCACATCTTACTAAAACGATCATACAGGCTGGAGTGATTCCATTAACTGAGCTGGCCTGGAACTGTGTATTGCACTCCTTGCTGGGGCTTTCTGCCTGTCAGCCTAAAACTACATCTGATTGCCAATGAACCCCTGCTACCCTCATCTAACATGACCTGTGTCCAGGACTGGAGTGAAAAGCCAGGGAGCTCTAACAGGCTCCTTTGTTTTCTATCTAGGATGCAGTAAAGTCTTTCAGAGCAATTAAATTTGCTCTTTATTGCAAATATGTAGTGCTTAAATCTGCTGCTAGTAACACCTGATTTTCTAGTTTACTAAACATATAAAAAGTACTACAAAAATATCAAAGCTATAGGTACCCCTTGAAGAAAAAATCTGGACGACTCATTCTGATGTCTGAGCAGTTAAATATATCAGGCTATATGCAAAGGCAAAAGCCAGGAATGCAACCCTCTCTGTTGGGGGTTGTACTTTGTAGGGACAAACTACAGCATAATCAGGGCTCCCCAACCTACCCAGCATACACCCTGACCTCAACTTGCCCTGTTGTTCTTCCCCAATACCCTGCTTAAGGATCATGCCCAAGAAGATTCTTCTGATATAGGAGATGCGTTTAGTCCATGTTGTGAAGACATATTTTTATTGAAGGGTTGTTCTGAAAAGATGTGATAGCCAAAACATTAAACAACAACAAATGGGAGACAATTAAAAATGCTTACTCTGATGACACAAAACCCAGCAGGTTGGCATAAAATCATGAAGGTTTACCCCAAAAGCTGAGAGTTCAGCCTTGAAGGAGCCCATGCTCGGGCTTTAATTTGACAGAACTTCCCCAATTTTATCCGCTAGACTGCTTGCTGTTATGACTGACATAAAATGCAGAGTTCTTCCAAGAGATGTATCACATCTCCACTAGAAAGCTGTAGACTAAATGGACAGGGAAAGACCCCACACACCCATCCCATTGACAGAACAAATGTAAAACCTCCAAAAGGGCGTTCTCAGCTGAAGTCAGCTCTTCTCCATTTGTTAGTGATGCTCCTAGTGCAGCACACTCCTCTCTGTGTTCTGTACACGTGTTTTCAATGTTGGTCTGCTCCCAGACATTTGTCACTGACTTCCAAACCCAGGGAGCCAGGGTCACTTCCGCATGACGTGCATTTCTCACTGCTGATTTGATCAATGTTTAATAAATATCAGATGGGACACAGTGTGCCTCATTTCACTGGACACATGCTTTTTTCCATTCCTTTCCCTGACTTATTTTAATAAGGGCCCTGGTTTTTCTGCCTCACTGTTGGGAAGACATCTGGCCAAACAGACAGCAACTTAGTACAAAGAGATCCTGCTGGCTCACATGCTTTGGGGTCCCCCTTCTCTGCAAACCAAAATGGTCACAAAAAAATATGCAAGTGAGACATCCCCCTGTTACCAGGCTTTGTAGTATTTGTTTTTATAGCATTGCATTCCAGTGAGTGAAGACTTTGTTCTCACGCAGGGGGTATACATCTGCAGATTCCTTTTGGGCTCCAAGAAGAGGTTTTGCTGCAGGAGGAGCTGGGCTTTTTGATTTTTGTTTATTTGGGGGATTTTTGTTGTTGTTGTCGTTGTTGTTGTTTTGTTTCATGGTTTTAATGGGAGACTGAATAACTTTTCTCTTCGTAACCACCTTACAAAATGCCTGACTCCTCAACTGTATTACACTTCAGGAGCACATCTTTGAACACTGGAATATGACATGCACACACATTTTTCTGAATAATTCCCTTAGAAGTATTTGCCTCTGTGTTCTTTTCTTGGCTCTGGCTGCAGGAATCACAGGTGGCCTCATAATATTTCTGCTAGCAAATCAATTTTGACAAGGATGCAAGGTTTCCTTCATAATCCTGACAAGAAATCTACTGATAAGATAAAGAAATGTAGTGCAGGAAACAAGAATACATTAGTTTGGAGGGGCTTTCCCCAGGGTGATTCACTGAAAAGAGACAACATCCCTTGAATTTCGGAAGGAAGACTGCAAGCCTAGTTTGCAGCCTTCAAATGATTGTTTTCTCAAACCTAGTGTTTTCAAAACAGCAGTAGATCTAATACCTATATTTAAAGGGACCTGAGCAAACTATATACGTCTAATTCAAGCCTCCTGCCCTGGAAGGTGCCCCTGCCCATGGCAGGGAGGCAGAAACTACATGGTCTTTGAGTTCCCTTCCAACCTGAACCATTCTGTGATTCAACGTGTAACTAGGAGTCAAATACTGAACGGTAATTAATCACGCAGAGTTGCAGTAAATTCCCAGTGGTGTCTATCTCACTAGCAAAAGTAGGTGATCCACGAGGAAGCTATCTCTAGGTTTAAATACCTAAATGCTTTGAAAAACCTGGCTGTAAGTGCTTAAATTCAGGCACCCAAGCGTAAAATGATAGGTGTCTACTAATATGCATGACTAGCAATTACGAAAGTAAGTTTGTCTCATAGAAGAGAGAGGATTTTAGAATTCAGGCATGTGTGTGTTTTCATATATGCATACACAGAAACACACATTTATGTTCAAACATATGGAAAAATATGTGTGTGTAAGTTTTTTACAGAGAAGCTTTGGTAATGACAAAACCCCAGCATATTATATCAGCATACTCCAAGAAAAAAGCAGGCAACAGCATCTTTGACAACAATAACTTTGTATAGGTTTGCGATTACTGGATCCACCCAGCCACAAAATTCACACTGAGATTTTTGTCTTCTCTTTTGTATTGTGTCACAGGTTATTAACCTACCCCTCATGAAAACAATTCCCATGATCCTTCATGAATGGTTTTGTTGCAGTGAGCAAAACTGATGATTCCATGGTTCCATATGCCGGCTTACTTCAGAAAGCAATGGTTCTTTATAATGGTCACAAATGGCAAAAATTGAGACTGCTTCATGCCTTTTTAAATTATTGTTTTGAGATAAAACTGATTTCTTCAGTTTAGAGTCTATTCTCTAGAGTAGATTCTCCAGTTTAGAGTCTATTCTCACACTGTAAAAGCTGTAATTTGAACTACACGTAAATAGATGCCCTACGTATTTCCTATCTAATGTGTAAAGGTCCACACCTCCTCTCATTCCACAGTCTTGGCAAGCCCTGTCTCCACAAGGGCAATGGTCCTGCTCGCCCAAGTACTGCAATGCTGGCTTGTGGGCAGGTGGATTGCAACAGCCTGCTTAACTTAATCATCAGATTTTTACAATGCCACTGGAAAAAATATTCAGCACAAACATGCTGTCATTTGTTCTGGAATTTGCTAGTTTTGCTTCTGGTTTTGTAATCAAATAGGGATAAATGCAAGCTATGCTTGCTTTGAAAAAGTTTCTGGTTATTTATTAGGAAGCAATTAAAGCAGCTAAACTTGAAATCTAAGCAGTGGGTATGTACTCACCTAACTCGTGCCAGTTTTCCTGTGCCAGGTGGAAAATCATGAAGCATGGCAGCAAGACACAGGCTGAAACAGCCACTCTATATTTCAAGTAAACACTGCAAGACACAGAGCTTCTTTCTTCAAAAATTAATAAATAAATGGACCCAACCCAAACCACTCAATCTCCACAGGTTTCTACAGTGTTCAGCATAATCTGATTGCTGCGCTACACAGCTGGCAGCTTGTGCAAATAACTTCTGGAGAGAAGAAAACACACCTCAAAAGCCCAGTCTGAGAATTTGTGCCTCGCGATGCTGTGCAACCCCTACCAGTGCCAGTGGTCCCAGTTCCTGTGACTTTGTCCTGAACTTCACATTCAAGATTTCTTGTTCACCTGGTGCCCCTTTCTTTCCAAGTGCAAGGTTGGAGCAATCCCTGATATCAATATAGACTGTGGCATGAACAGATCAAGAGCAGCCCTGACAAGAAGGACTTGAGAGTGACGGTGTACAAAAAGCTGGACGTGGGCTGGCAATGTGCTCTTGCAGCCCAGAAAGCCAAACACATCCTGGACTGCATCAAAAGCAGTGTGGCCAGCAGTGGAGGGAGGCAATTCTGCCCCTCTATTCTGCTCTGGAGACACCCCACCTCTGTACAGTTCTGGGGTCCCCAGCACAGAAAAGACATGGACGTGTTGGAGTGGGTCCAGATGAGGGACATGAAGATGATCAGAGGGGCTGGAACTCCTCACCTATGAAGACAGGATGAGAGAATTGGGACTGTTCTACCTGGAGAACAGAAGGCTTCAAAGGAACTTTATTGTGGCCTTTCAGTACTTGAAGGGGGCTGATAAGAAGGATGGGGACAAACTTTTTAGCAGGGCCTCTTGTGATAGGACAAGAGGAAATGGCTTTAAATCAAAAGAGGGTAGATTTGGATTAGATATAAGAATGAAGATTTTTATAATTAGTGTGGTGAAATACCAGCACAGGTTGCTCAGAGAGGTGGTAGATGTCCCATCCCTGGAAACATTCAAGGTCAGGGTGAACAGGGCTCTGAGCAAACTGATCTTGATGAAGATGCCCCTGCTCATTGAAGAGCAAGTGGACTAGATGACTAACTTTAAAGGTCCCTTCAAACCCAAGCTGTTCTATGATTCTTGCAGCTATGTAATTATGTGGGACTTTCAGCTCGCATTCTAGGAGAACAGCAGATTCCTACACTCCTAAAAAATAGAAGTGGTGAGGAGTTGTTCCTTAAGGCTCAAGAAAATAGAAGACTCCACCATTTACAGGACTTTCATAACCCCACCTCTACAGAGCAAGGCTCAACACTGAGGGGGCAGTGCTGGGGCTGGGGCTGGCAGGGCTCACCCCGTCCCTCATCCCCTGAAGCGGTAGGGGTGCACTTTGTCCCAAAAGCCCAGGGTATTTCAGTAAACATGAGGGGTTTCCTTCTCCGGGACACCTTGGGAAAACCCAGCCCTTGACGATCTGCACACTGCAGCTCGCAGCTCTGCACACAGGGGCCATCAAGCAAATTCTCCTCCACACACCAGACTGAGTTTGTTGGAGGCAGCGGCCACTTCCCATAAATCAGAATCCCACATCTGACATAATAAAGAGCCTCAGAGGGCCAACACTATTATCTCTGGAAAGCTTTCAGCCTAAGAAATACTTTATTCTATGTAATGTACACAAACCCTTTCATTAAAGGAGGGGAGAACCCTCATTTTCAGCCCGATCATCATCTCTCACTTATTTATATAACCCAGCCAGCGTTTTCTCTCTGGCTTTGTTCTTCTTTGCAGCAGTCCAGAGAATCACAATGAATTGTCAGAAATCCTAATTATACACTTCAACAACCACCACCATTTAATTATATAGTATTACCAAACAATGTCCTACTGTGATTAAACACTAAATATTTTAATTGAAAGGATATAAAAAGCCCAACCACAACACAGGCTAAGCAAAGACTGCTGAGTATCTGAACTGTATGTTAGGCAAATATTACGAACAGAGCTGAAGAACCAGTGTGGTAAATTCTATGAAAAATCACAGATTTGCAACAGCTTAAGGTCCAGCCATAACAATGTGGTAAGAATATCACACCAGCAGAGGGTCCAGCATCCCATAGGCTATTAGATTTAAAGACAAACTCAAACCAGAACAAACCTCAGGAAGTGCTGGTGCTTTTAAATAACTGTCTGGAATAAGAGAGATGTGTCTGTCCTCAGTTACTGAAAATCAAGCAAGGGATCACTCAGTGCATGTCTCTGGAACTAAACCCAAAAATCTAATTAGGCTGTTCAAAAGATAGAGAAAAACTAGAACAGTTAAAAGAAGATAGAAGTTATATATGAATTAAAGACCTGTTCAATGACAGGCAAGACAGCCATGATAGATGACAGCAAAGAGCCTCTCTCAAACTCTGTCTCAATAGAGAAGAATTTAGACTGACTTGCAAGAAGAAATACAGCTAGATCTATAGGGAGATCAAAGCCAGATCTTCGGTTTGTGAAACAGCTTCCTAAGACAACCTGAAGATATTCCATTCAATGACTTAAATAAAACCAGAGGTAACAAAGCTTTAGCAAAGTCATGGAAGGGATCTGTCCTTGAGAATTGTGCCAGATGGCAGAGTAATGCCATTTTTGTCAAAGTCCAGGTCTTCCATTCTGAAATAAATAAGCTTTGTAATGAAACATAGATCCTAATTAAGATTATATAATTTGATGACTAATGTACATGATTTTTAATCTTAATTCAATTTATATTCGACTGAAAGGATGAAAAAAGCTAACACATGCAAAGCATATATTTTGTCTAACATTCTGTAATTTTGTAACACAGTATTTAGGTGTTAGTCACCCTAGTAATGGTGTTAACTGGTAGGCACATTAAGTGGTTAACTCCATGCTTTGTGGCTTTTGAGATACATTTCTTGAAGAGGGCGACATGATCCCTTCCGTGGCTGTGAGTGTGGTAGGTGCCAATACCCACAGCAGTGACACGTGTGCTGCAGGGCCACTCACCAAGGACATGATGAAGTCATCCAGAGCACAGGTGCAAAAACGATGCTCTTCAAAGGAAGCTTTCACCTGTTGTTTTACCAGCTTCTGCAACTTTTAATATTAAGGGCAATGCTAAAAACATTGCATCACTGTTTTAAAGAACAAGAAACAATGGAAACTCCAGCCATGCACAACAAATCAACATTTCTGTATCCACTGATGTTGTCAGAAATGCTATTCTAGTTAACTAGAGAAATGAAATTTTTTATGTGCCTTCACAAGTTAAGTGGAAATATTTGGCAGCCATCTGTTCCATGTAAGATTCTGTGCACGCATGCACCTCTGATGTGGCTGAGGCAGGTCATTCACTTAGGAGCAATGTAAAACACCACGTGTCACAGCAAAGTGTGCTTTTAAACTCTTGTAGCTCACACGATTCTAAACCAATTTTCACTTGGTAGTCAGAAGCACAACTGGCATGCCCTTCTCATCAGGATTTTTTCCCTCATCTACTACCTAGTGGAGCAGAACAAAATAGGGTTTCAACCATAATTGATAGCATAAAAACTGTATTTACCCTTTTTTGTTAGGGCAAAATACAGAGGTACTTTTGATGAGGTTTTCAGTGGGGAAAAAAAAAATTGACTGAGACTGAACAGGGATACCCAACTTCATGCAGAAAATCAAACTTGGAGAGGTATCTGGAACTACAAGTTTTGTTACATGTTCCAGCTGGAATGCTGCAATAAATCCTGGCATTAACAGAATTGAAAAAAATTAATCAAGATTTGACACCTCAAATGAATACACAGACTTTTATACACCCTTTTCTGGATTTAGTGGTAATGCTCCTGTTGCCTTCATTAAGAACCACTCTAATATAAAAGTTACTCCTTCTCCAACTGAAAAGTCTCTCTGAGGATATTATTTGGAATTTAAAAGACTAATGTGCACAAAAAAAGAAGAGGTGAAAGTGTTTCTATCCATGCTGGGTACTTAGCAGTTACATAGGCCTCTAATTTGGAAGGTGACCCCAAAAATGGAGAGGACCACAAGGAAGAACGCAGTGGGACCTCAAAAAAAAAAGTCAGTTCAGAAAACAGTAGGTATAAAGAAGCCTGCTCTACTCTTCTAGTTATGCAAATTGCCACTTCTGATTAGCTTTTCCCTGTGATAACAAGAATGCTTGGCTGAGATACCAATACCGAACTGAGAAGAAATGATCCCCATAGGCACTGCACTGAACATAGCTCACGGTCACAAATCCACTGGCTGTAAATTCATTCGTAATCTCCTGAGGCTATATGTTCAACTACAGGAGAGAAATTATGTCCAGGTATAAACGCTGCTCCTCTGGAAGTGTGCTGCCTTACTCCCCTCAGCTGAATTGAGACTCGGCATTAAATCACCTCCAAAGGAGAAGAGCTGTCAGGGTCTGGATTTATTTTTCACCTCACTGCCCTTCTAAAACCACTTTCTAAAGGTAGGGCTTTTTCCACAGAAATATTGCAGGCTTGATGGCAGACGCAATAAATCCTATTTCCATCCTCCAACCTAACCAACCTCCCCCTCTGCCTCCTTTTCCAGAATCTTATCTTTTCAAAGTGGAAGTCTTCCTCTGTGAAGCTGGATCTCTAGGTTAAGGAAGGACTGTGACCCAATGCAGCTCCCACCTTCGAGTTTTCTCCTTCTGCTCTCCTCTTTTCCCCCTCTCCTGTCTCCTTGTGTCCTGTAGCATCTCTGACTCCTGAGGCCTCCCTAACCCAGGCTCATTCACACCTCACTAGCATCCAATTTCCTGGATAAAACACAGACTTAGGACGAATTCCTCAGTCAACCAGAACATTTTTTTCAAACACTTGTGCCAATGTGTAATGACTGTGCAATGTAAGGAGCAAACACCCCTGATAAATGGATTTTTTCCACCTCATGCCATCACAATTTCTGGGATTTTTCCCTGCTTAATACTCACCCTTATCTAGAGAGGAAATTTTTATTCCGTAAATTACTACAAGAAGTTTCCTGTACAGGGGTGGGAGTGTGGTTGGTGAATGCAATTCGTGTTTTCCCTCCTAATAAAACAATAAGCAAATTTGCACTATCTTGGCAATGGCTGGGAAATGGTGAATTAAATCTGCTTGTTACAAGTGAGGAAAAGCCATGCAGAAGGACATCCAGAGCCCTGCAGTCGCAAAGATAAGGCATTAACTAAGAATTAGACAACAAACATATTACCTGCCTACACAGCACCTACCCCGCTGCCTTCCTAATGTCAATGCAATCATTGGGTTAAGTAGGTGAAAACACTACTGCAGTCATGAAAATACAGAAGCTGACAAATCCATTAAATGTGAAAACCTTTGCTACACTTTCAACAGCAACAATAACAATAAAACCAACAACAATAATAGTAATACCTGCAATAATAATTATCTTCCTGAAACATATATTCCTTCCTATAATCCTTTTCTTGATAGCTTATGAAATCATGGAAAACCAAGTCTTTACAAAATATTTTTTAACAGAGCTTGGGAGTTTTAGCCTCTCTATCTTCAGAGCAGTATAAGGGGAAGGCAGTTACCATGAGGTCAGCGTCTCCTGAGATTCCACATCTGCAGACGGAGGACTAAGAATCTCAGAATCACAGAATCATTTTGGTTGGGAAAGACCTCTGAGTTCATTGAGTCCAGCCTTTGACCCATCCCCACTTTGTCAACTACACCATGGCACTGAGTGCCACATCCAGTTGTTTCTTGAAGATCTCCAGGGATGGTGACTCCACCACCTCCCCTTGGCAGTCCATTCCAATACTTGACAACCCTCTCAGTGAAGAAATTCTTCCTGATGTCCAGCCTGAACCTCCTCTGGCAGGGGACATAGCTTGAGGCCATATCCTCTTGTCCAGTCACTTGTCGACTGGAAGAAGAGGGCAACCCCCAGCTGGGCAACACCCTCCTTTCAGGTGGTTATAGAGAGCGATAAGGCCACCCTTGAGCCTCCTTTTCTCCAGGCTAAACAACTCCAGCTCCCTCAGCCACGCCTCACAGGACTTACAAGTCTTTTAAGTCTGATTTAAAGTCTGACTTAGGTCAAGACTTAAGTACGACTTACTCATCTTTAGTCTGGATAAGACTCAAGTCTTACCATGCATTTCAGGCTGATTGCTACAAGCTTTATCAGGGGATTGACGCTGACAGTGAAAGGCTTAAACTGAACAAAATAATTTTCTTACCCAGAAGACTAAATAAAAAACTTAGAACTTTTCACTATAAAATGTATGTGCCTTAATGGAGAGAAAGTCCCAGGGCATTTTAATGAAGAGGCAGAAGGCATAATATAAATCTATAGTTACAAGTGGGAATTTGTAAATTTTAATTCAGACAAAAAATTGTAAAGGAGACCTTGGGGTTTTTTTTCCCCTAGTTGACATGCAAATATGTTATTAAAAGTTCCCGTGAAAAGTACAACCTTATGCAATAAAAAACTCCAAACCCAAATATTAGCTTGTGTTTCAGTGAAAGCAATCCCAAAGCAATTGAAAATTTGGAGGACAAGCATCCAGGGAAGAGGGAAGAAGGAAACTAAGTGAACTCAAACAGTCAAGATGTCTAAACTAATCCTGAAAAATTATTCTGCCTGAAGTTAATGCCAAAGACTTTTGGACTGCAAACCTACATATCTGCTTTAGAACTTTCTCACAGGTTTCAATGTTCTTCTACACTTGTAACTTTATCACACTTTTAATTTTTTGAAGAATGTTGAAGTTCTAAAACAATGGCTGTAATAATCAGTTTCCTTGTTTTCATATGATATACCCCTAAAAATACAAGGAAAATGGTCCCTTTCTGTAAAAGGTGGCAAGAATTTAGTAAGCTAATAGAATTGACCATATCTATGTCAAACCTGAATTTGCTTTTCCATTCTTGTTTTTTTTGCCAAATACCAAGATTTATTGCTCCTTGAAGAAAAAAAAAAAACTGAAACAAATCTGGGGTCAATATTTGACTTCAGGGTCAATATATCTTGCCTTTTCACTCTCAAAGAAGTCAATATCTGCTGTTATTTATGCCATACTCTGCAGCTGCTCTTTTGAACTCCAGCAGAGAAATACATCACACCCTTGACCCACAGCCTTTCCAACTAAGTGTGGAGACACTGTAATTTATTTGTTCAAAGCAAGTGTCAAACGTTTTTAGCACTAAACTGCACTAAACACTCTTGTTCCTTATCACAGTTTCAGTTACACAAGTGCAACCTCGCTGGCTTCCACAGTCTTACATGCAATTTACATCAGTGCAGGTGTATCACTCAGCCAGGGAGCTGGAAAATGTTTTTTATTCCATGTCAAGCTAAAAGCATAAAACAGAAGAGCAGGTGAAGCTGCCACACTGGCAGCTCAGTGGAAACTTTGTATTAAAAAAATTAACACACAGCACTATAACCTATTTAAGGAAAATCCAATAAAATACAAAATAACTCCTCCTTGTGTCTTTGGAATCCACAGGCATTTAGTCCCTGTAGTGCTCTAAGGTTTATAACTAATAGGCTGAAAAATAATTTTCACGTATTAAGAGTAAAAATATTTTCTAAAAAATCTGTTTCCCAGCAATTTTATTTGACTTAGTACATTTATTTCTTGGCTAGTTTCTTGTATGGTAAGTTTCAGCCCAGTACAAATTTTTTCCATGGCTGAACTACATCCTCCTGAAAAGCAGAACTGGAAATGCTGAAAACCATGAACTACAGCTAAAAGCACACATCACAAATAGGATCATGAAAAGCAGAGTTCTCAGTGTGAGCAGAACCTTTCTTTTCAATGAAATGTGTAATTTGTTTGTTAAGCATACTTCATACCTCCTCATACTCTGAATCTTACTCCAGCCTCCAAAAGGAAGAAATGTTTGAACACATAAGCTGTAGCCTTTTCATGTAAGAGACTAAGAGTTTTCACTACTTTTCATGTTCTTCTTGTTCCGCACTTCTTTCCCGATCCACAAGAAAAGATGGCATCATTTGCTCATTTGAACAATGCATCACTATTTAAATAGCTTAGACAAGACTTTCTTTAATGCTGTGAAAACTAAGAGTTTAAAAAATATTTTTAAGGGGAATTAAGGTATTCAGTTTCTTGATATCCTACTACATGAATATTATTTTTTACTGGCAAGATCAATGTCTGCAAATTTTTAGATGAACTGTGTTGCGCAGTGGTGCACATGACCCTAAAACAGATTAAACTGCTTGATGAATGTCCTGGTAGCTCTTGTGCCAAAAGGTGAGAGAGGATATGCCCAGCAAAAAGAGTTACACCCCTGTAGAAATTGGGTAGTATAATTTGCTATGCAGGTTCTGCTCTCTTCCACTTCTTGTTTTGCCGAGTGCTTTGTTAAAGAAATTTAAATGCACTTACAGAAATTTCCTCTAAGTGTTCTGCCAAGGTGCATGAGCTAACTCAGGTCAAAATTTTACTGTACATGGACAGAAGCCAGAGGACAGAAGAGCACTTAATTTTTAATCATTATTTCATTAGTTAGTAAACTGCTTAGCTGCTCCATAATATTTTGGATTGTCTGAAAATGGCGAACAGCTTTGCAGGAAATCCTTCTTTGGCCTCTCTCAGCCGCAGACACAAACCTTATAGGTTTCCCAAGGGAACACAAAACCTAGTGCATAACTAAACATAATGATGAGTACAGGGCCGCCATTCAAGCAAGATGAGTCACAGGATAAACCAGGACCACATACAGGAAAATGAATATCAGGGTATCTAAACGTATGGTGGAAACAAAATCACAAACCCTGTGTGCCGTGAGTGGAGAACAGTGGCTCCAAAAAAGATAACGAGTGAGATGACAAGAAGGCTACCAAAGTGTTCCCACCATGATGTTAAGGATAAAAGGGCAGAGCCAGCTTCATGGCTTGCTGCAGTGAGCTGGCAGCTGGACCAGGCATTACAGCACTGATGAGAACTCAGCTCAACACAAGGACTGGAGAAGCCCAACTCACTGCTGTGGCTTCCAGCCTCCTCATGCTGGAGACAGTACGTGGAGGCTGGACAACCTTGGATCAGCTCTACAGCTCAGGGCCAGGCCAGTCATTCGAAGACCTTGGTCTCCCGGAGCTGGTGACCAAGGGCAGCTCCTCATGGAGTCAGGAGTCTTGAGGGCCACTGGCTCCAAGGTAGCACATACAGGAGGGAGTTGCTACTGAGCTAATGACCCTAATGTCCCTAGTGGGGAGGCTGCAAGTCACACCAGGTGTTTCCACCACTATGAGTCTTACCAGCAGTCCGGGGTTTACAGTGAGAGGCTTAAATTGAGCCAAATGCTTTTCATACTTGGAAGAAAACAGTAATTAAAAGAAAGCCAGAAGACTTGGCTGCAAACTTGTGTGCTTTAATGGAGCACTGTCACTAAAGGGCACTTTCATGAAGAGGCAGGAGTAACACACATTCCTGGCTACAAGTTGGAGGTAGAGACTTTTCTCGGAAAAAAAGCAAAAATTGAAGCAGTGGGGGTGATTACAACTGGAACAAATTACCATCACAGGGGATTCCCTGTACTTTAATGCCTTTAGATCAAGCCCGACTCCTCATTTAAAAGATATGCTTCAGCCAAAAAAAAAGTCATTGGACTTTGTACAGGAGCAACTAGAGAGAATTGCACAGCCTATCACACACCAGAGGTCAGAGTAGTTAAGTGCTTTGGCTCTAATCCCTGCACATGGAAATACGTGTCTCTGCTCTGGCCTGCTGCACAGAAAATGTATGTCTCTAGGGGAAGTTCACGGTGATGACAAGATGCCTCACTACCCCTAGGGGAATGCATCTTTCAGATCCAGCTGAGCTCAGAATTAAAACAAGGAGTGAGCAGATAACCCTCCCAGATGTTTTATGGCACTGGATGGAGACAGCAGATGATAAGGTTCAGTGTATGCTGGAACACAAGAGGGTTTGGTTTTTTTCTTATAAAGCAGTAGTAAGTCTGTTCAAGAAACAAAATAAAGTGAATCCAAAGGAATAAAGGCTGGAGGCTAATTAAAAGCCTACTGCTATTAATATGGGGGGAGAAACTGCTCAGGGATAGTTCATCATGTTGAATCACGGCGCTCTAATACTGCCAGAAAATGCTAAGAGCTTTGGTGAGTTATCTTCGACCTGGTTTGTTAAACAAAACTGCCCTGTTGTTGCTTTTCCCAGGAGTGGGCACAGATATCCACCTTGGGAGGCAACAACCAAGTCAAGTATATGCCTCTCATGTAGGGGTGAAAGGACACATTTCTCATCTTGACCCCTTTTTTTTTCTTTTTTCTTTTTTTCTTTAAAGCTGGTTCTTCCAGTCTGCAGGACTTTCTTCAGACCTGTCAGCCAAATTCTGCAGGACAACTGTTTTTGCCGAAGTGCAACTTTTTCCTTGAAGAGTATAGCGAGTATGGAAAAATACAAGGGAAGAACAATATTTCAGTCAATTAATACAGCTCGGGAAAACATAATCATACTAAATTTTTACTATTTTTACTAGTACAATTTATTATTTAAATAAATGAAAATTTGCTGATAATGCTAGTGACTACTAAAAAATTACAGTATGGAAAGCAAAGATTTAGGACCAGGATGTGAAACAGAAGCATGGTCCAGAAAAGTGAAAAGGGCTAACTTGGACAGGCTCGTAGAAGCTGTTTACTAAAGTACTACTTAAGATGAAGCTCACTTGACATTCACAGAAAACTTCTGAGATCCAGCTGGTCTCTGCAGTCACTATCCTGAGCATCCTTTCTGTTGTATTTGCACCCTTACTTCTAGAAATAAATGAAATGCTGCATTTTGGGGCAATTTAGTTACAACCGAAAAAGGATTATGAATGATACAATAATTCAAACACTGGAGGATTGCTAGAAGTACTGGACAACCGTGCATGAAAACTTAAGCATTAAAACCCGCTTTCTTGCAAACTTTCCTTTATCCACATCTGCTGGGAAGGTTCCCGGAACTTGCAAGAGAACAGAGACAGAAGTGGTGGGTTTTCGTCAGCTTTTCATGGCATAACGGGTGATCAACACATCGGCCTTTCACAGCCAAGAAAGCTGCCTCCCTGTGAGCTGTAACGTGAATCATTCCCCGTGTTAGTCACAGCTGGGGGCGGCTTGTGCTCTGCTTCCAGCCGCCACTGCCGCGCTGGGGGAAGGGGTACGGGCGCTTTTGGGAATCTGCAGCGTGGCCGGGACCCTGTCACGGAAGGGGGACAGTCACCGCAGAGAATGTGTGGCCGCCTTCGCTTCAAGGCGCTGCCTGAGGGACGTTCACGCTCACGCTCAGTTTTTCTGCAGCCTGTTGGTGTGTTACTGTTTTAGCACCTTTTTCCAGTAGGCAGCAAACTGTGGAAGGCTGAGCACCCAGATATCCTATATTATCCAGTCTGACACTTATTAACAGAGAAAATGCCACTGTAATACCGAGGGTGCTTCTTAAATGAACACTGCTGCATTTCAACAAGGATACTTAATGTGTTGCAAAAAGGAAGACTGAGGGCCTCTGTCTTCTTAATTCATCTGAACAGTACCTGGCAATCTTACAAAGTGAAAAAAACCCCATTGCCTTGAATTTTCATTAAGGCTCAGTGTTTAGATTCAGTGCCAGTTCTCATTGACTCACCCTGTCTTCAAGATAAGTTGCAGACTAATCTATTTTACTTTCTTACAGCAGTGAGGCCAAATTACCTTTGTACCTGCTCTGGTGGAGCCTCTCAGAGTTAATGTCATCACACAGGTAAAACTTAGCCCAAAATTTGGTGTGCTGACTGATGTCTGTTCTCTGGTTTTCCACCCTTTATCAAAAGAAAGAGAATAGCCCACCCTTCAGCTGTGTGTGAAAACTAGCAAAGACACAAGTTCCAAAATTTATATTTTTACTTAGCTTGAGACTTTTTAGTGAATGTACATTTATTTTAACAGATTGAATTTGCTTAGCAGCTATTACAGACTGAAACTCAGCTCCAAAAGATTATTACCATGAATTAAAACAATTTTCTGTAGCGAAAATTCACCTCATAAATCAAGTCTGGTATTCATATGGCAGCACAGATGTGCCAACTCAACTTGCAGCTGTAGGCACTCAGAAAGCAGCAGAATTTGTCTCTAAATCTGCAATTGTATGATGAAAAAATGAACATATTTTGACTTTCAAGTGAACAGATTATTGGAAGATGTTTTCTAAGACAGAATTTCAGGATATGTAGTACAAAACACCACTGCTGGTAAAAATGAGGAGACAGTGCAAATTAAAGGGTTTTCCTAGTTCTGCCTGCATTGCAGTTTTTCAAATACATGTTCCTCTGCCTCCAACATGCTGGTCAGAACGACAAGCATTTCTTCAGTATTGACACACCATTCGGCTCTATGTCGAATATGGAAAAGGGTTGGTTTTGCCCCACAAGAATGTGAAGCACTTCCAGGTCCAGTGGAGTTACTAAATAAACAGCCTACATGTCAAAATTACCTGGGAATTCCTGCTGAAATTGGGACCATTCATCAAAGAGACAGTTCAACATTAAATACTTGGGTAAGAGGTTAGCTGAAGTTGCTGGCGGTTCACTCTTCTGAAATTTGGTCTGTTATTACTATATGGCCAAGGTCCCTGTTTTGAAAACTCTAGACTAATTCCACTTACTTACTTATTTTTGTCATTCAAAAAGTGGCTGAGATCCTGATTTTGACTGACCAGACAGAATAAAACCAAAAGCTCTAAAAAAAGAAGTTTGTCCCCTACATGTTTGGGATGAACACAGAACTCACAGGAAAAAAAATTCTGTGATTCGGTGACCACAGAAAACAGAAGATTTTTTTTCTATAATTATGACATTTTTTTTCCCAACAGAAAATTCTTTATTCACAATAATTTTTCCTCAGATTTAGATTTTTAGCATAATCCAATTTTCAGCCCTAAAACATGCCACATTGGCCATTCTCTTAAGCTTGATGGTGAAATCTTGACTATACTATTTTACACCTTTGTCCTTAAATACAGACTGCCAGTCATGCTGTCCACCTCAAATAGCACAGAAACAAAATTTGACTCACATCAGGTAGTTGAAATATACGGTCCCTCCAGCGCAGAGATACACTGAGCAAAGTCCTAACTGCAGGTTTTCCACAGAATTTGCTGCCTTCCTGAGCAAATTTTTTTACTTCTGAACCAAGTCTTCAACTCTTATATCAATGTGAATCCAGGATAATTTCAGTGTAGTAACTCTAGATCTAAATTGGTACAAGTGAAAACAGAACAGTGCTAGAATATAATACTGCAATTAAAATGTTACTTGTTGAAATAGACTGTAGAAGCCATGTCCAAAATCTCTGGTTTTGTTGCTTTAATATATTTTGTGGGATATTCAAAAGTACTTCAAAAAAGGGTCACCAATTCAGAACAAGAACTGTATTAAAAATCAGCTTGTATCTTCCCAGGACCCAATCTTTCTGCAGCCCTTCCTGGTTCCCTGTCAAGGCAGTGCTTCCAGGAACACCCTCGGAAACTCTGAAAACATGCAATATAAAGCCTGGGCTGTGGGGAATAATGTCATTAGGAGAAATTAATGCAAAATAGAGTTTTTTTGCAAATTCACCATGCTCAATTGGAATATCTCCTGTACATAAAATTCCTGCTTTATGAAAGTGGTATATGAAGAAATTCTAAAAGCTCATTTAACAGTTTCAGGAAGTGATCTGCATTCAGAACATCTATAATTAATACCACATCATTTACCAAAGTGAGGTTGAAGAATAATGTGGTTATGGCTCACATGCCTCCATCCTGACTTAGCTTCCCTGCTACTCCCGTTCCAGGCCTCTCTTCTAATTCAGCTAGTCAGCTTGGTAGATACCAGACACTTAGGAACCAGGCTGGGATAAATTAGCCCTCTGAAACCAATTTGAATTTTAGCCAGATGAGGTAAAAACTGCGTGACTCATGTATTGTGCAATAACTCACTACTCAGTTATCTCCAGTCTTCTGCACACTTCCCTATCTCCCCCCTCACAAACACCCTGAGAACTTCGCAGCTCTCTGACACTTTACCTGCCGTGCCTATCACACACTGAAGTTCCCCTGAACGAACACATATACAGCTAGATATTACACAGTTCCTGCTGGTATCTCACCTCCTCAGCAATTCCAGCTCTCCCTGTGAAAGCTTGTGGGATGTGAGGTTAAAACTTCCAGAAAGCCTTCCTATAGGCACTTACAACAAGCGTTAATTTTCCACGTTGTTTCAACGGGGTGCATATCAATGGTTCATTCCTTGCTGGTTTATAAATACATCTCAGATTTGTAACTCAGGCTGAAGCTGTCATTTAGTCACACAGGTTCTTTCTTTAAAAGTCTCTACAGTTAGCTTTCACCACACTTTTACTACTGAAATTTTGGGCCCTAGGTTGGCCACCCCCAGACTCAGTGATTAAAATCCCTTTGCCACGGGATTCCTTACATTTTTTTCTGACCTCTTCCAGAAGAGCTCCAAGGCAGCTGCTACCTCTGTTTCCCCCATGTGACTCCCTCATATTTCCTGCATCCCTCTGCTATGTCCCACTTCCCCATCTCCACAACACACACATGGGTCTGTCAGTAACTCCAGATGTCCTGTGGAGTCATCCTCCTCTAATGTCTCTCTTCTCACACCCTGGCCTTCCCCTCCCTCCTTTCACTTGCAAAACTTCCGAGGCACAAGGGAATCTCTCCATCTCTCAAGAGCCAAGCAGCACCTGGTCCTTGTGCAAAGAGCCCCAGACCTGCTCCATGACATTCTTCTTCCTCTGACTTCCCTGCAGAAGTCTCTGGTGGCCCCAGGATTCAGTGGCTGCATTGCACATGAGTCTGCCACCTGGTTGCCTTCTGAGTCAGCTCACGTCACATACACCCCTGTCCTTAACCTGGAAGCAATTCTAGACAGCGACTGTACTGAATAAGTTACTGTTTGAATGGTGTGACCTAAAGTGTATTATAAATGACTTGGTGATTTACAGCTGCTTCGCCTGGAGTCTGGCAGTGAGGGCTTTTGAAACATTCCAAAACAAAGTTTGCTAAAAACCCACCCCTCTAAACTTCCTCCTCTCTCAATCTCTGAAAAAGCAGGAGATGCAGTTAATCCACCCATTTTCATGGCAATACCACTTCAACAAAGGCTCAGAGGAGTATCTGCCTTCCCCGCATAACATCGTGTCATGTAAGGAGGCTGTGACAGAAACAGATGTTCACCGTATATCAAAAGGAGGTTACCACCATGCTGATACACTTGTTATCTGAAGGCTGCAGTTGTCAGAAGCTTTGTACAAACTGCAAGCCCACCTGGTTATTGAATGACGACACACCAAAGAGGGGCCGAGCCAGAAACAGCCTGACATGAAACCTGTATTCAGCACCACATTCTTGCAAATGGCAATATAATCTCCAAAAAGACGCATGAAGATATGGAGAATATGTCTCTACAGCATAAAATATCTGGCAATTGTGGTGGGTTCACTAGTCTGTGGGTCATGGCTGAAAACCTCATGAGAGGACACAAACTTTGGAAAATACAGAGGAGTCACAACTACAATGCAGCTCAATTGTGAGGTAATTGGTTTTGCTCATCCAATACTGCCTTCTTTTAAAATATTGCCAACTAAATATAAAAGGCAAGAGCCCAGTCACGTAGGAGGGATAGGTGACTGTGTTTCAGCAAGCAGAGAAGGCAGTGTGGGTAACCACCAGAGCCTGACAGTAGGAAACCCTCTAACTGAGGAGAGAGTAAATGAGGAAAGAGTAAATGCAATGGCTAAGTCGGTAAGCAAAATTAGAGACGTGGTATAACTGTGTCTGGTGATGGTACTGGAATAGTTTATGCTGTTTCTGCATCCATTCATTGAGCAACTGAAATGCAAAAATGAATTGAACAGTACAGATGAAAGGATGATTAAAAACTTTCCTTAAAATGAGGGGTTAAAAAAAACGTAATTTTACTGAATTTATCAAAGGTGAGGCTAAGCTGACTTACTCATGTTTTGTTCATATATGAAACCCCTTCTGACAATACATGGCTTCCAAATAAACAAAGACATGATAAAAGCCAATGTGGTGGACAGTGAAGTTAAACATACTCCAAGTAGACACAAGCAGATAATTCTTACAAGAGATGATGATTAAAAATGGGAAACAGTGAAAAAGACATAAACAGGATTTTCTGCTGGATGAAATGTTTAAATTAAGACTGGATGTCTTTTAATAAGGTATGCCTTAGCTACAAGAAAAAAAAATAATTATGGGCATTGCTCAGCAATTCTGCTCTCTTGTATTTTTTAAACGGTCAGGCTTCATGATCATAATGGTGCCCTCTAATTGTAAAGTTATGAGCCTATGCATTTTTGAAGCATTCTGAGCTCTTGAAAACCATTAATTGTACCAAACTATATGACTATAAAAAGGAATTTTGATGGACAGGCTGAAGAGGGTATCTCACAACAGCCAGTAACCAGCCGCCTGTGCCTATGGAAAGCAATTCAACAGCAAGAGCAAACATATAGATGCCCCATGGATAATTTTCTGAGTACACAGAGGCTGCCCGAGCCATGCTGGGATCTTCCTTGGGTAGAAGATCAGAAAGGAAAATATTAATAATATGTCATGCTTGTTCCCTTAATGCATTTGAAGAGATGTTTATCTGAATTCAGTTTTCCTGGTGCACCAGGAAAGTCACCCAAATTACCTCTCTCCTGCTTCTAAGTACCTGTGCTTCAGCTAGGACTTGTGTTTGGGAAGCCAGGTGTGTCGGGCCAGTCATGTTCAAACTGTGCCCGAAGACCTGGCTCCTTCCACCCTCAGACAAGGGGTGAGCACCCACACAGGCAAACACACCACCAGGCTGCACCTTCAGCTAGGGAGCTCATGTCACAGGAGGAACAAGTGCATTTCTGTTGGGAAACCTGGGACATAGCAGAAACTGAACGGGCACCAGACACATATGGCAGCTGATGAGCCCCAGTATGCTTTGGTGATTTCATTTCTCTCCCTCTCTGGCCCCTCAAGGAAGGGTGGGGAGAAACTTTTCCTCTTCTTTGCTGTTTCAGGAAAAAAAGTATTGTGAGGCATAAGGGTGAGTTCAAAGGAAACTCCAAAACAACGTAGAGAAAAACTGCTTTTAAAAAAATAATCCATCCCCACAACTATTCCAACATGTTTCAAAGAAGTCACTGTGGATTAATGACGTCTGCAACCACTTTTCTTACTACATAGTTCACTCTCTCCTTGAACACTGAAACAGCTTTCACCTCACCTTTCAGTTTGCTGTGAACTCTTGTAATTAAGGAAAGAATACTGACGTGGTCTGTGGCTCTTTAAATAATGCCAAGAGATGCAGTTTCTTTATACTACTCCACTTGTGCAGTATTAGCAAAACACCAAACCTCCCTGAGAAAGAATGGATGACCTGACTGGGGAGACTGAGAGATTTCCTTTGATGCCTCGCAAATGCACCGTCCTACTGCTCGTGTATCACTGCTGATAATGTGAAACACAGGGCTGGGAGCCCCAAGTTAACACTGAGCCTGTCCCTGCACTCCCAGCACCACAGCATTACTGCACCTGTCCCACTGAGTATGGGCACATCAGCTTAGCACCTTTGTTTTGTGTCCTCCTGTCTGGTATGATGAAATACATCCTTCAACACTTAGGCACCCTTCAAATAAAAAAAAAAAAATAAAAAGGAAAAAGGACTTATCCACATGCTAGTTTTGAGAAAGCTTTTAGAAAAGCACTGGCAAAATGTAAAATGGATTTTGAAATTATACAACATTCCTAATCCTGAAAATTGAGGTGTCACTTTTGTCTTCAGGTTTAAACTCAGAGAAGGCTTTGTCTACAGTTATCCCACTAGCTCTGACAAGAACTGGTTTAAAACGGCATTACCTTCATCAGATACAACTGAGTTCCTCCTCTGAAAAAAAAAAAAAAAAAGGCTTTAATGATTTTTAAATATCAGGCTTTCTGAGGACCATAAGCCAAAATCTACTTGACTTTCCCCCTCAGCCTCCCTGTCTTGAAAAGCAAACTTCACATCTGCTTGTTATCAGTAGTTATCTCACAGCATGCCTCTGAATCATTTAGAAAACTCAAAGCACATGTTTATCCCTGCTGAGGAACCAGTCATTATGATGCTATTTACAGGCCCTTGGTGACCCAAGCTCACTACATGGTGTAGAAAACTGCCAAAGATTTTGTCTCAGGGGTTCTCACTGCTGCTAGGTTTAATTACCTACCACCAGCTTTCAGCCAGGAGGCTGCACTCCCTCCTTTCAAGCTGCATTGAGGCATGCTTGTGTGAGGACATGTGGGAAAGCTAAGATAAATCAATTAGACATATGAAGCATGTTGCATGTGACTTAAAGCACGTTAAGTCCTCATGTGGATACTCTCATTCTGAAGAATAAAAAGGCTTTCACTTTCCTCTGCAGCCAGCTTCAAAGCTGCACCATTTTACAATTGCAGTGTGTTGATAAAAGCAATGAAGGGCTAGGAAGAGATGCCAGCAGTCTTCGGCAAATGCATTTAAATCTGAAAATGAAAACACTGATTGCTCAGTAATGTGGAAGGATGATATGTCCTTCTGAGACCAAATGTGCGTCTCCTAAGACATTGTGCACACAAACCCCTCCAGAGTCTTTCTGCTTAGATAGCCAGGCAAACCTTACATTTGTCTAGCACAAGGATAAATAAGTGTGTCACTACAAGAGACTCAGCATAAGCCTACTTTTCTTGTGGAACATGAAGGTTCATGCAAGTCTGCGCTTCCCCTGACTGTACAGACTCAGCAGTTTTGGTCAGTATTTCCAATATTCAAGAAAACCATTTAAAGATCTGATCCTACAGCCAGTGTCCAGTTTGCAAGTGCTCCTTACTACACCACAGGGAACATTTGCAATATCAAACCCAGACCTTTGCCACTCCAGAACAAAAGGCTAAGAATATTGATTCCTTGTGCAAAGAGCAGAAATCTCTTCATATGATTCTTCTTAATTCTCTTGAAAATCTGTGCAGGGCTAGCCCCAAATGTCATTTTTCATGATTTTGAATCAAAACAGAGCCCTATGTTTTTTGCTTTTCATTGAGTAATTTCAGCAGTGAGCTGTATTTTTTTTTTGCCTAGAACTGTTTCAACAAGTCAAAAAAGTTCTTTCTAAAGCCTTAGCAGCTCTTCAAGAAACAGAAGAATCCCAAGACTGCCTCCTTGTCTCATTTTGC
This sequence comes from Rhagologus leucostigma, assembly GCA_013397725.1. Classification (NCBI taxonomy): domain Eukaryota; kingdom Metazoa; phylum Chordata; class Aves; order Passeriformes; genus Rhagologus; species Rhagologus leucostigma. The sequence continues at coordinate 669,241 of VZTD01005870.1, forward strand.
TAAAGAATCTTTCGAAAAGGTAACAATATCAGGCAGGGATGTTGCAGCTTTCACTGCTTTCAGAGAATGTCTTCTTCACAGAGAAGTGACCTACAATGCCAAACTCCAAGTCTTACATGTGAAAACCCATCTGAGGCTACTTGCTGTAGCACATCTGTGTGATGTTCCAAGCACAGACAGAGCCATCTACTATAAATTCTGTGCAGAAGTTGTAAGGTGTCTGTCATCTTCTTAATTAAACTAAACCCAGAAACAGTAATTAAAAAACCCAACCCCAAACAAAAAAACTTCAGCAGACTGAGAACAGCTGAATGTCACCAGTATTTCCATTCCTGCATATGGGTAAGTATCTGCAGCCGACAACTTCAACCACACGTTCTGCAGGCTGCCTTGTTTCTCGCTGTTGGGAGGATGTTTATATATCCACTCACATGCGTTGTGTTCTTTAATAACACAATATACAGAACTGGGAAAATTTAAAGAGAAAGCACTTGGCTACAGCTAGGTCCAAACCAAAGCTGTCTAACCTAACTATGCCTCAATTCCTCGTGTTCCTGTCACCAAACTAGTATAAAATTTGACTAGACTTAACATTTCTGGCTTTATCTTAAGAAAACCATGGAAACTTGGGGTTAGATTAAAAAAAAAAAAGCTTCAACTGCAGTACAGTGTGACACTGCAAAAAAAAAATCTAGAGGCATTAAGTGTATACAAAATATCTGTTCTGCCCTGTAAATAGATATTAAAAGCTTAGTTAACATTCCACAGTGCTTTGACAGAATGGACTTAGAAGAAATCAAATTAGAAATGAAAAATATATATGCCATTTATTTTGCACATGCTAGTGCCATAGGTGCAGTTCAGTAAGCGTGAGGAGCCTGCTACATTACTCAGAGGCAAAATGTGTGTTTCAAATCTGCCTTCATTTAAGCAGTGCAGTTCAGTTTCCTCTGTTTCTCCAGTTTCTGGCTCACATTTGGACTAGACTGACTCTTTTTGCTGAAGCGTAGCTTGACTTGGGATTCAACCCCAGATGTGTACATCACTGACACACAGAAGGGAAAGGCAGTGATGCACTGGAAAGGGTTGTTTCTGCTGCTGTTGAAGACTGCCATTCTCTTCTCATGCAAGAAGCTCATGATTTTGAGGTCACACTAACCTCCTGGTTAGGTCCCCACACAGTATTTGCTCCACTGAAGGTTTGGAACCTTTTGTTCAGGCCCAGATCCTGGCATAGCCAAAGCTTTCCACTTCCATTTAATTTTTCTTCAAGATGTAATTACTGCAATGCACTCTGGCTTGGAGCTACTCTGGAAGATCAGTCAGAGGCAACAGCTGCCACACACTGTGGCTTCCCACTTGCAAGGAATTGCTCACCACAGGCGACATGTCACAACAACTCTTTCAACACGCTGTACAGATTTGCATTTTTCATGTTCAAAGTTGCATTCATCTACATTAGCAGAGACATGAGGAAGATGGCACCACTGTGCTGGCTTGCTGAGGCTGGAAAACCAAGGGCTTGGTTCACACAAAGATTAGGCCCTTTTGGGTCCAGTGTATTTCCAAGCCTTTTAAAGATGGACCTCACTGCTTTTGTCCTGTCCTTTGCCAGTTCTTTACTCCAGGATCATCTTGATGTCACCTCCTGCACTGACCTCATCGGCAGGCTCCTCTGGTGCCCCTCTGCCTTCCCCCTGTGTCCCTTGCCGTATCCCTGCCACACAAGGACGAGATACAAGCTAATGCCCCCGCAGAGCTGGCTATCTGTGCTGTGCTCTGCTTGCTGCTGTGTCTCGTTGGGCTGGGCAGGAGCTGGCAATCTGTAACTCAGGCTGTGTGTACGGTGCTCATCTTGGGAAATCGGGATATGACTCGGAGAAGGCACCGGACTGAGCAGTGTTTCAGGTATTCAGCTGTCACCTCAAAAGGTGGGATGCGGTTATCTGTAAGATGTTGTGCCAGAACCAGAGAGCCAAAGCTGAGCCACAGCTTCTCAGGGCTGTACTCTAACCTCCAGCTCACCTAACCGCAGCTCCTAACACCGTTGTGGAAAGCCTGGCATAGCTACGCAGGGACAGGGTCATTCAGACTACAAACCAACCTCTTTTGCATAAGAATGCAACTGTAACTGTTTGAATTTAGCTAGCCCTTGTTTCGATCTGGACGCAGCCTGTTTATATTGCTTAATTGTAGTCATTCCTGTGGCTTTGTTTGTTTGTTTACAACAGTACTCCGAAGTTTGGGAAAATGTTGCAAAAGTTTCAAATAGCAAACATGGCAGTCATTCTTTAACCTAATGTTTATAGTTTATAGGAGGGCTTCAACATGCATTATAATATTGCAAAACCCCAGCACGTCTTTGCATAGTTTGTCAGTATAAATCTGGGGGCAATTCATGCAGTGCTGAGAAACAGCTACTTCTGGTACAGCTGTAAGTTTTTGCAGGCACACAAGATTAATCACCGACTCAAAGATGATGGAAACACTACCAAGAGTTTCAAACAAGTTCACAATTAATTAACATCTACCATAATCAAAAATCTGTATAAGCAATTCTGGAAAAAAAAAAGAAAAGGATGTGGCAGCACCCTCCTGTTGTGTCCCCACACAGTATTTGCATCAGTGAAGGATTTACAGCAGCATTACATAGTTCCTTGTTTTTCCCTGACACAAATAGGTTTTCTGAAGATTTCCTGAGCTGAGTCCATATGCTGTATTACTCATGCTTAAGTATATATATTCAAAAAATGTCCCTTTTCCCAGGATTTGTCAGTCTTACCAATACATCGAGCTAAAGAATCTCAACCTTCTCGTAGTCTGGTTGGAGCCAGACCTGTTCGCCTGAAAAAGCAAAGGTCTGGCATCTAATTTAGCAAGAATTAATGGGACAGTTTTGGAATGGGGAGTTTGAGGAGCTCTATGATAGTTACGACCACCAGTCCAACAGAATTTGAAGGGGGTATTTTGCTTCTACATTAACCAGTTACATAGACTTGAAAATTTTCCTTGCCTTCTAATACATGGCCCTAAAACCTACAATTCTGGTACCATGAGACTGGAACAGTTCTTGAAGTGGGACATCTTTCTTTTAACAGCTGGTAAGTGCTCTGAGACATACCAAACGACAGGATCTTTCTAAATAACCTCCCTGTGAATTCTTTCAGGTGAGATGCTCTCTCCATACCCTTTGATCTTGTCCACCCTAAATTCTATATTTACACTATGCAGACAACTTTTTGCTGATGACACTGACTTACTGTGCATGGTGTATTTTCTACAAGGCATGAACATTTAATTCAAGGTATCTGTTCTCTGTTGCCTGAATCTGGAATTTTAACTCAGAATTGCACAGGGTCTTGCCTTTCCTCCTTTTGCCCTTTATTTTGTGGAACCTCAGTGTGTTGAGATTTGCAACTTCACGTTCCCCCTCAGTATCAAGGATTTCACTGGCTTGTGGTGAAATATCCATCTTACACTTTCTTTCCTCTCTGTTCACATCTGGAGCGAGGCATGATGTCATCAGCATAGTATGTCATCTGCCTCATCTCCCCTGGTAAAAATGAGAAAATTTGCTTGATTTTCAAGCATTCATTCAAGAGTCCGAATGCAACATGAAGCTGCTTGGAGTGTCCTACCCGCTCTGGCTGGTCTGATTAATCTGCACCGTCACACAGCTCTCTGGGAGGATTTTAACAGCCATTGCCTTGTTCTCCAAAACGAAGTAACTCATCTCATTCACAAATTCCTATTCCTCTCTGCCCTTCCCCTAGCCTCCAGTTCCATTTCTGTTCCTTTAAAGGTGAATTATTTTTTTGTTTCCAGCAGAAAGATGGCCCCTTTTCTGCTTCAATGGGACCCAGGCCTTCCTGCTGCAGCTGCTCCCTCCTGGCCAGCGGCCGACTGCCTCATCCAAGCTCAATCTTAATGTAGTTTATTTTTCTCTGTCTTACTTGTTTCGTTCTTTGCCTTTTCTTCGGGTTGGACCTTTCTTAATCAATCTCAGTCTTAGCCCTTTTCTCTTTCAATTCAGCCTTTTTTTCTCTGCTGGGTTTGGGGTAAAGGAAACAAGGCTTCCTTAGACTGATTTGCTTACTCTCTTTTTTCCTGATTTCCTTACCCTTCTCTTCCTCTGCCAGGGAGGTCAGGAGAGCTCTGACCTTGGGTAACAGTACAAACTGGAACATTTGTGATCGCAATAGAAACTATACTTTAATTAATTAAACAATCCAGAAGTTGCAGAAGGAAGCCAGCAGGGCTCTCTTGCCTGCTGGGACGTGCTACACAATGTCTTACATTGCCTTCCAGGCTGAAGTTCACTCTCATGGAATGAAGTCATGACTCTGATACATCCCTCCTTGTCAGTCAGCAGCAATACAAGTCAAGCATCTTTATTTATGTGTATTTGTTTTTACCTCTAAAAAAAAAAATTAAAATTACCCCTTAAAACTCGAGTTGTGTTGTTGCGAACCCTTACTTTGCTTCATGTGGCTTTTGTTTATACAGCTGAAGAGTCACAAAGTTGATGAACTTGAAATAGCCGAAGAATTCTGTAAGAAATTATTATATGAAATCTTAATTGGAAAGAAGTAGTGCATATGTTTGCTCCTACGGATGGCAGTAGGGCACGTACCATTGAGTCCTACGGGAACAGAATGCAGCCCTACAGTTTCCAACTGAAATGTTTTATAACTGTATTGGCCTGAATGGTTTCTGATTCTATCCTATGTATAAAAGAAAGAAATTCTTTTTAGGAGGCTTTTTCATCTGTTTAACAGATGTTCACAGAGATGGAGCCACGCTTTCTAGGAGGGTTAGGGCCACTGAACCACGTAAATGATATGGGGAAAATACACGACAATGTCAAAACACCATTCGCTTTTAAGCTGGAGGGTTATCTCACCAGCTCTCAAGCATCTAAGACAACTTTTTTCAGCAATGCCAGCTGACATAAAATTTAGGGCTGACCATTCTGATATAAAAACATAGTGACTAGAAATCATGAATAATCCATGGAGAAATCCATGTCCTTAACTCATAATCACATTTCTTTAGATCCTCAAGTTTGCCATGTGGTGTTCAGTAGTCTCCTTTTATGAGTAGCCACACTCCATCATGCCATCTGCAGAAGAAAATAACTGCATTTAACAGAAGCCTCTCTTTATTTAGAGCTGCAGGGGGAACTAATTAAAGGTAACTGAAACCACAGCTGTTAAAATAATTATATGGCATCTAAACTATTTTGGAAAGCTCTCATTGTTTCTCAGTGTGACAAAGCAGAGTAAGATTGGAAACCTACCACCACCTTAAACAACATACTTGCGGTAAATGATGTACCTAGAATTCCATAGGACACTCCCTAACACAGGCATGAGCAGCATCCATGCATGTTTTATGTATACACAAACACACACACACACACATCATATATAAATGGACCTTTCTTTGTGCCCTTACTAGCTGCATATAGTCTTCAAGACTTAGGAGAATGAGGTACTGGCATTATAAAATTGTACTAAAGAGATGCCCACATTACTTTGCAAAGAAAAGCATTTTATAATCACACATGGAACTGATTGTTTGGAATTAAATACACTAAACATTATTCAACCAGTCTTCAGTGAAAAAAAATTTCCTTCAATCATTTTCATGTAAGAAAAAGACCTGAACTTCATATGAATATATATATATGTATATATATACACACAAAGAATGACAGTACTGAAGCTTGGAAAAAGAGTTTCAGATGAGGTTTGAATTATTCCAAACTCACAGTTCAGTGGGGAGCTCAGATTTTACATTTGCACAGGGATGCAGCTGCCAAAAAGAAGTAAAATCAATTGACATAAAGCACCAGCAAACTAATCTGATTGTGTCATTTGGAACTTATTCATAAGAAGTTCTTTAAAATGAAGAAGAGGAAGATGTGCATTTGAGCTCCCTTCTACTTCAGTTTGTTTCTCTCCAAATGATGTTCATCATTATGGTGTTTCAGCCTCTTTTTAAACTGATTAATACAAGTAAGTCTGCAAAAGGCAGGCATTATCATAGTGATTAAAAGCTGGACCTGGCTTCAATTTTACAAGCACATTATTCCAACACCCTTTCCAGTGTTTATTACAGATCATACTAAATGTTTTCGGGCAACAATGTTTCCCCAAAAAAGCCATGACAAAGTGCAAGAGCACAGCGCACTCCCCTGATGGTGCACACACTCCCTAGCCCTCCTAAAACCCAGCTCCTTTGGTCTTTCTAGAACAAAATCCCCATATCCATCTCCAGTTGTTGACTTGTACTTCAGTTCTGGGGAAAGAGAAATGTGGTGGTCTACCATAGAGTTACCACAAAGTTTATCAACACTAAGCTCAGTTTGCTGATAGTCCTGCTCTTCTAAGCCCAGCCAACATGCAAATGAAGCATTCAGCTTCAGAAAACCAAAGTATTAATAGTCTGTTACAAAAAAAACCCCAACCAAGTAATGATATCCTGATTGACATCTTAGTGCAAATACTACTTGAAAATAAGCATGAATACCAGACATTAAATAACTTCCATACCTTGGAAATAACATATGGTCCCCCTGGAGATGCAGAAAAAGAGATGAGGCCAACTTCTTTGGCAGGATTTCAATTGACAGGGCAACAGCCACATTCACCATTTTAAACAACATTTGGTCAGCAAACATCTATTTCTAAAAGACCAAAGTACAAATCTCCAACTCAGACATTACTTTTGTCATCATATGTGAATGTGAAAGATGGAAATCTAATAAAAACATAAGCAGACTCTGAATTATTTTTTTAAAAAATTGCTTCAAAAAAATATTAGGCACTAAATGGATTCCAGGGATAATATATAACAAGATATACCAGAACATCCAACAAGTGGTTATGTCTTGAGTGAACTAGAAAAAGCCTGTAATGAACAATGACAGGCAAATGGTGAGGAAATACGTAAAGAATGAAGCTGATTTGTTTGCCATAACAGACATTGCATAGGCCAGTAGGTAAACCCTCAGAAGGCCTGACTGAAAGCATTCCCTCCTTCAAGCTTGCTGAAGGAAGGGGATTGTACTTAGGAACATGCTCATCATGAAAGCAAGAATTTCAGTTAGTCAGGGGCTGCAATGACTCTTAAGTGCCTTAAGAAGTATTAGGTGGCTTAAGGAAGGATTGAGACCCAGGTGTGACAATTTTCACAGAGTCATTTGCCTCATTAATTTTTTCATGAAAAGTTTAATTTAAATTTTCCCATTGCCCTCTTGTACCTCATCTATTTTCCTTCACATAGTGAAGGAAAAACAGCCCAGGAGCCAGGATGTTGTCCTGGGATGGACAATGTCCTTTCATTGGCTTTTACTGGCGCTCAGAGTAAGTCATGCAGGCACAGGCTACTAAGGGCACTATATCATCTAAAGATACAGATGCAAACCTCCTGTGACTTTAGAAAGTGCCTTAGCAACTAAACCTTGTTGAAATCAAAGAGGGACTAAAGGGCAAACAAAAATTACCACCCTGTGACTTTGAAAGCAAGCATGAATTAAAAATGCAAAATTTCTTCAGGGTCCTGTAGTCAAATAGTCTGTCAAAGCAAAATGTATTCTGTACATTTTCTTTATTTTTCCCCAAAGTTCCTCTTGTTGCTATTCTGTCCATTTTCTTTATTTTTCCCCAAAGTTCTCTCTTGTTGCTACTCTAATGGACCCTGTGTGAAAGCAGGAAGCACACAGGCCTAAAAGAGGTATATGGAAGCTATAGATAGACTGCATGAGGCTGCTCTCAATTACAGCTGAGCTGGAAGGAGCACAAATGAAAACCAGACTGATAGTCTGGCTATTGTATATCTCAACGAGACCTGAAAATTTAGATAGTTTCAAGAAAATCACACATGAAGTTTGATTGATAAACGGCTCAGAGACTGAGTGGTCCCATCTTGTAGTCATCTTCATTTTGACCTGATTCTAAACATTCTTCCCTGTCTTGGATGGTATGTGAGTCACATCAGTGGAAGGATATTAAATTCACCCTGTTGGTGCCCTTTCACATCTAATGTGTTAAGAATGACCCTGACATGCCAGAAGTGTTGACTGACAGTCTCTTTCATGCAGATGCTGGAGAGGTTATGCAAATCATGGCGTTTATGAGCTGCTACACAAGACCCGAGCCAAGTTTGGTAGAAACCACCCCTTCATTTTGCTGGCTCATGAGCCCACCCAGAGTAGCTGAAAACCTCAGACAGCGTTCCTTTCTTTGGAATGAGAAAATGCCACACTGAATCGAGAAACTAAGATTGACTTGGACTTCTGTGCCAAGATCTTTATGTTTATTTCAATTGCCTTTTTAATGGAACAGCAGATAGTTTCCATTTTCCTTGAGGCCATTTGCAAACAGGAGAAAGGGTCTGAAGAGTGAGTTATAGCCTGTGCCAGCAGAGAAGATTAAAGTTGTCAAGATACTATGATAAAAATTATGTTACTTTTACACTAGGATTTGAGATTGAAAGTATTAAAAGAAGGCCCTTAACAGAGAAATTTGGAGGCTATCCTCATTTTCCTTGCTACACACTGTTCACAGCCGCCCCCCTTCGTAGTACAATAATGATTAGAATAGAGGAGCTGTCGGGTTTAGCTCAGAAATCAATCAAATATTGATAAAATACCAAGACGATGTAGTTGAATGCATTCTCTAAGTTGCTAAACGTGGAGAAAAATTTCCAGTAAGAGTGATAGCACTGAAATGAATGCATACCACTTGTGCAGAGGTAAGGACTGCCACCACTCAGAAAATGTCTGGTAGAGGACACACATTTGTTGTACAAAATATCCCATCACTCAGCTCTGCGCTCTCTCCATCTCATCTCATCTCATCTCATCTCATCTCATCTCATCTCATCTCATCTCATCTCATCATCTCATCTCATCTCATCCATCTTTCCTTGTATTTCAGCTAGAGCCACACCAATGCTGATCAGTGTAAAGTCTCACTTCAAGTGACAGAGTGATAGCAAACAGTCCTATTTATGTGTCACTAAGTGAGATTGACATGGAAATATCTGGGCATTATCCATGCTACACTAGCCATGCCCACAGGCTAATGGGCAAACAAACTGAGGTACTGGAACAGACTCTGCCCTAAACCAAACTCAAACCCCACGAATTATAGTAGGCGAGAATGATGCTTCTAAACTTTTATCTACATGAAAAAACAGTATTTGAAGTCTTTAGAAAATCGTCTACAAACAAAAAAGATATTTTCCTGTTGAATATCAAACTGTGAGGCTGGGATCCTGCATGTGTGGGCAAATGATTAAAACAATCAAAAGAACTGAACAATTCAATTATGCAGTCGATCATGCAGCTGGTTGAGTAACCAATGCGTTCAGAGAGAAATATTTCTGAATAAGGAGTAAAAATAGTGCCAGTATTTCTGAGTAAAGAATCTTTAACGACTAACTTAACCTGTAAATCAATTCCATTAAAAAAGTGACTTGGATAAGTTTGGAAGTCAAAGGAAGTAAAAGACGCATGCAGAAGTTTGGCATTTAAGCAGACTCATAAATGGAAGACACGTGGCCTTAGATGAACAACAAACTCCCTTAACATGCTGGTTTTCTAAAGAGAAAATAGCTGCAAATATTCGAGATGTTTTCAGGACAGGCTGCTATGCTTAGGGTCTTCAGTTTTGCAAAGTGAAAAAAAAAGGCAAGACATTGTCTATAAACACAGCATTATGCAGATAAAGCAGATTTAGGAGTGAAAATTCCTCTTGCTATTGAAACTATTAGTGTCTTGCACACCAAGGAGAACATAATCTCAAAAACCATTAACTCCCTGCAACGGAAAAGGTGTAAAACAGCTGGCAGGATGTTCCAGGCTTATTCGCCCCCCTGAGCTCCACACCTCACACCCTCACCCATGGGCCAGAAGCACCAATAAGCCACATCCTGGGCCCCTCATGATGGCATCACCTTGCGCTGATGACTTCCAGGCTGGCCCGTCCCAGAACCTGGTCTGTAGCCATGGGCTTGCTGGAGAGCACAGAGTCAGTCCATACTTCCTGCACACGTGCTGAGCCTCACGGGCACAAGGCAGATGGGTCTTACCCAGCCAGATGAGCAGTAGGACTAGAGAATCTTGAGAACTTGGCCCTTCCCCGCTTAAATAAGAGAGCTAATAAAGAAAGCAACGGTGATGCTAATGTACGGTAATAATTAAAACATATTCGAATGGTGGCAAATGAAAAGGGTCGATGAAGATTAAAGAAGTAAAATTGTAATTGTAAGTAGCTGAGCTTCCGCTTCATACAAAAACAAGAGAGACACTGTGAGGGATGCCATATTGCACTTGGCCCCTGTCCTAAAACAATTCCACATTATAAATATTTGACACAGCACTTAAGACTATTGCCTCCACAGGATTTAATGCAGTATAATGTAACACATCTGTTAGCTACCCGCATGGCATGAAAAGAGCGAATGGGGAAAATAGGAATAAAAAGTTCAAAAACATATTGTATACTATTACTTCTGTATTGGTGTTGATCATGCTGCATGCATTACCTATCGAACTAGGACGACAGAAAATGTTTCACAACACCTGAACAGCACAATCTTGTCCATTGTTTTTTTGATCTGTGAGACTACATCAACCCTGTTCCTGCCTTTACTTTCTGTATTCCTGGAAAGTACCAAGAGAAGTCATGACTTGCATGGATACTAGATCTAATGTGAAAAACTGGAGTACCTGTATGAAAATGCAGCAGCATAAGACACATAAGGTCAAGTAACTTGGGGAAATGCACCTACTTTTTATGTCTTCAATTTAAGTATTAAAAATCTATTGTCATCAGTTTACACTAGCTCAAAAATTGTAAATTGAAGAGACATGCATTAACCAAGTTAATAAACTTTTTTGTCAACCACACTGTAGCTAAGTGACGATTTCTTGCTCAACTTCGAAGAGTTGCAGGATTGCCATACTTTGACAGTTATCTCCTGTGTGAGTTCCTCTGCTCAGCATCCTTCCCGCTTACAGAGAAACCTTTCTTAAGGGTATCTTTCTCAGGAGAAACTCACAGAGTATCTTTCTTAAATTGTAAGTGCTGTAGTCAAAGAAAAATGTTAAAAGACACAGGTCATATTAACAAGTAAACAAACTAATGTGCAGACAACACATAAGGGTTGACATGCACTTTCATCACTGCAGGTCTGTCAGTCTTCTGGTAACAAACTCCACATCAGCTTTTTGTTCTCCTGATAGCAGCTTAGATTGGTTTTGGAGTGACCACGCACTGGAAAAGATTGCTTAGAAACGTTGTGGAGCCTCCCAGACTGGAGATGTTCAAAAACCATCTGGATGCAATCCTGTGCCATGTGCTCTAGGATGACCCTGCTTGAGCAGGGAGGTTGGACCAGATGTGGTTCTTTCCAACCTTACCCATTCTGTGATTCTGTGAAAAGAAAGCTACACTGAAAATATAATTACAGAACAAATCTTTGGTTTTCTCATGGTTCCATAATAAAAGTGCCAATCTCTGCTCTGTTCCCAAACTTAACAGTTAAAAACCAAAACAAAACAACAAAACAAACAAAACAAAACAAAACAAACAAAAAACCCAACAAACCAAAAATCCCCCCCAAGAAATTCTTACTGTGGGATAGAGTTTAAAATCTTTCCAAAAGATGGAGTCTGTCTTCATTCACGTTTTACTTTCATCAAAGCATTTTCATGTGGTGGTAGACCCAACCAAGATTTTCAAAGCTGCAAACCAGCTTAGACGCCCTTTGCACATTTGAAAAGGTCAGTGTTGAGCTCCAGAGAGACCATGCACAGTCTGGGCACTGCTTTATGTGCCTGTGCCCCAGCACTACCTGCTTGGGGCAGCCAGAAAGCAGGAGGTGGCCAGGAGACACGGTTGTGTCAGGCTCCCAGGTGCCACCAACACTGACTGACCTCTTTCTGAGGGTCCTGAGAACTCCTAATGGGTGCACTTTGGTAAGCTCAGTATGTCTGTGATCATCTTTCCCCACATCTGAACCACAACATTTTGTTTTCTCTGAAAGCTGCTGATGAAGCAAACATTGGGTTTTTTTGGGAAATTGCTTTGGCATTTGTCAGAATATCAAAATGAGTAAATCATTTAGCAGAGAAAAACAGATCTAGGCACAGTTTTGCATACCATTATCTTGACTCCTCTACTGTATAACTTTTCATAAATGTGCCTCATCTGGGAAAAGTCACAAATCTGTTGTTTGTGGGAAGCTAGATAATTAGACACTCTAAATGACAACTTACAAACTATAGCTAAAAGCTAACCAGACTGGTAAACAGGAAGTGCAAGACTGATTTTTGCTTCTTTACCCAGAGATTCACACAGATGAAATAAATGCTTAATTCAGCCCTTCTCTAGCAGCAGTTCACAAACCAGGAGTGGTTTGTGAAACCACACAGCTTGCTCGTGGAGCCATGTTAAATCGTAACATTTCCCAGTTTTGTTTGCCTGCAATAGTCATCCCTCCCAGAAACTTGGTATGTATTTGTTCATTCATCCACAGCTTGGAGATCCACAGGTTTCAGTCAGGTCTAATGACCAGAAAGGTAGCCAGTTGTTCGTAAACAATTTCCTACTCAAAAGCACAAGAGCCTGACTAGGCAGCCCCTTGAGCCAACCGCACACCTCCTAAAAGAGTTAAGAAATCAAGGTAACAGCATGCTGAATAAAGTATTAATTTTCTTTCACCGGTAAATGTTTACATTTTCCCTAACAAATAACCCATGCACATGTACTTGGTTATGGACAAATTTTTGATTTCACAAACACTGTGGTCAAACCCTGTAGTCAGAGGTTGCTAGGAGCATAAATGTGTATAGCTGCTTGTCATCACATCCTCCTTCCTCTGTAGAGGATATAATTAAGAGTATATCATCCACCTCTTCTGTTTTAATTATGGACGGACCTGGCTGAGAGCAGCAGGAATGAACTCAAAACTTGGGTCACGAATGTGAATTTTTAGAAGAAGGATCTCAGCTTGTATATTTGATCTCCTGAGCTTGGAGGACAATTAGAGCAAAACTGAACATCTGAAGTTTTTCTTTAATTAGCCTGCAGTCTGCAGTATGGAGGTTCAGAGCTTAAATAAATTCTTACATAACTCAAGGTCCTCTTTTCTTTTTCCATCAATATTACTATTTCCATTGAAAAATATTTAGGTTTTAGAAAGGAGGGAAATGTGATAGTCATTTATTGCCCCCACACTGCTAAGAAATTCCATGCTTTTATGTGCAGGAAGCATTGTGTTGATGTTGGCTTCCCCATGAGTTAAAAATCTTGTTTAAATGTTGCAGAATCTAAATGCTCTTTGAGGTTTTTCTGTGTTGTTTTATGGAAAGGCTTCTGCCTGATTATTTACAGATGCTGTCTCTGAGAAAGCCAAAAATAGTCCTTTACTAATTCAAAATTTAAACTAGCATTTTTATTATTTTATTGTGTAACCAAGGAACGCTGCTCTGGGGTCCTCAGTTCAAAGAGGAGAACGAGCCCTTCGGCTCGCTGTTGGCATCACAAGCAGCGACATTCCCGTTCAGCCAACAGCAGTGCCAAGCCCTGGCAGACCACAGGATCCTCTCCAGCAGAAGTGCAGCCTCCAAAGCATTTTGCAGCACAGACTCCCTAGGTTATACGACCATGAGGGACTTGCATTGTTTCAAAAGTTACCTCTCCCACAGTAGCGCAGGGTGTTTAAAGCAATTTTAGGAATTACGACAGCCCTTCAAGCCATGCTGCTTTTCCATGGCCACCTTGGCTGAGCATCAGTAAGGGATTTTTTTCAACAGTTCATGAAGTGCTAAGATGTATCTTGAGCTTAACAAGCAAGAAATGTCACTCAGCCAGCTCAGCAAGCAAGCATTTCGTCAGATGAAACACTCCTTCAAAGTTTCTCTTCACTTCTCCAAGGAGAGTCATGAACACCAATGAATAGGGGGAGTATCCTTCTTAAAGAGAAGCCAAGGAGCTTGGATCTCATCCTTGCCAGTCTAAAGACAGATTTTACTCTTAATTCTCTCAGCAACCAGGGCCAGAAGAGTTGCACTTCCCTTGCTGCCGGAAACCATGGCTTTTCAACCCTAGGTCCTGTATATACCTGGTTGGTGGGTGGATTCACTGATCTGGAGACCACGTGCTAGACTACTCCCATCCTACGGATATGGCAGCCTCAGCAATCCTGGAAAGGGACTGGGGGTCAGCACAAACTAGCAATATGAGAGAGACAGGTGGGTTACCAGACATCATTTCTGCCTCACCCAGAGCACGGTTCAAAATAGCCTTCCTGACCCACATGAACTTCTCAGCTTCTCCAAATGCCTGAATCGTGAGATGGTTACGAGGGAAAGCGATGTATTAAAAACTCAGCATTGCAGTAAACAAGAAGATACGTTACTGTTTTCATTACGAAAGGTTCTGCATAAAATATTGTTGATAAAACATTTGCAAATGTAATTTTCTGCCTGTCAGCAGGTACTCACACCAGCTGAAAGCTCCTCCTAACTCAGTTTGCACAAACACTTGTCTACTGCAATGTGGCTTTGAAACAAACAGGAGCTCTTTGTGAACAACTACTTGTCTCAACCCACAAGTAAAGTACCACACAGATACAGGACAAATCTGTGGGGTTACATGGTAGATTTGTCTTCTAACAGACTGGCCTTCAAATCTGGATATGTCTCAAACACAGGGCTTGGAAGGCCTGTGTTTATTCCCTATAGTTTAACTTCTCATCTGAAAATAGCATAATGGATTTTCTGAAAACAACAGCAAACACCCCTTGGGTGATTTCTTTACAGACTTCTTTAGCTGGTACAGCATTTGTAGTTAGTTGTTCTGCAGTTTCATTAAAAAAAACAAAAAGAAAAAGAAGACTTGGCTGTACTTCCTCCCTCCAGCTGAAAATTTCCTTCATCTCAGAGAGACACAGCTACCAGAGATGATGGGAGAACTTGGTACTGTGACAAATGAATTAGGTTCTTATTTACATGCAACAAAATACTATCATTTACTTTGAATGGCAGAAACCTCTTGACCACAAGTAGCATTTTAAGGTGTTAACTTTTTACAAACTATAGATTTCTCCCAGATAAGAAGCCACTTGAGATCCAAGATCACATAGTCAAATTTGATCTAAAATTGAGTTCTCATCTTTCTTTCCTGAAACACATCGGAGCTTGCATTCCTACTGGTTCTGGCTGGATGCAACTCATCCCTAGCACTGACGCGACTGGCATCTGCTCCTTCTAAATGTGGAATTCTTCTACAGGGAAGACCTGTATGCTGTGTTTAGTTATGTCAAGTTTCTTAGCCATAGCACAAGCTGGCCACGTAGTTGCTTCTCTTATCCCTTACACCTACATGTGGAAAGACAACTTATATGACAGATAATTTGCACTGTGAATTGGGTTTGCATGGCCTTGCTACTTTTTATCCAATAATTTTACACGCTCTAGACATGTCTATAAATTTTCCTAACAGTGCCATTTCCTATCATTGCTGCAATTTAAGAATCTCCCACAGTAACACTAAACTTTTAGTAAGTGTCCCAAAATTTCTGGCACTTACGTCTTCAGTTATAAATCACTTGCTCAATGTGTTTTGCATTTTATTTCCATGCTGGGATCATAGATCTCAGATACAGTCAGGTAAAGTTACCCGGGTGCCCCCCCACCAGCCTTGCTTTGTCTCCAGCTCCCTCATTTTCTCCTGAGGTCTGTGGGCTGCTGTTCTCAGAGGCAAAGAACCAACCACACAATCTGTAAGTTGTGTTTTCTCCTTCTTACTTTTTCAGATGGAGATGATGTGAATTTTCCAGCACAACACAGGCATTCACACTAGAGCTGGAAGATCATCAGGACTTTTCTCCCATCCCGTATCAGAGCACGAATTGATTGCTAATTGCTCTACATGTTCCTCAGAAACACTGATCTGCCATGACCACAAGCACATTTCTTGCCTTGGTTTCAGTCTCATCTCCTGTACCAAAAGGATGATGACATACATTTCCCTTGTTAAAAAGATCAGTGATGACTGAGAAATGACCAGTGAATTCCTACTGTCGTTAAGGAAAAGATTTTCATAAAAACTCTTAATCTCTCCTCACCTTGTTGATGAATATGCAGCTTATCCATGACATGATACACAAGAAACCAACATAATTGTGCTGAAGACAGTGTGATTTCTCTTTTTCTAATAAAAAAGAGGAGTGACTAGCAAAATTTTTCTTTGGCCTCAGATGTCTTTAATAAGTCAAATGGATGTACAAGATGTAACTGAGCATCTTCCTCTGCAAGTATATCCGGTGAGAATGGCATTTTCTGAAATATGGTTGAATGAAGAAAATCCCTTAATCAGTTTTGAAATCCGGTTCTGAAAGAAAAATTGTAGGATAATGGCCTCTGATGAAACAATAATAACAAAAATAGTAAGTATATTCCCCTAATTCTACCAGTATTATTTTCATCCTTGCATTCAGTACTTGTGCCTGTTGGCCTTAATTCCTACAACATTTCACTGTGTTGGAACACATGAGGTATAAACTAAAGTCCACAGCTATTTCTTGCTTATTGTGCTGGTTTGGGATGGGGTAGAGTTAGTTTTCTTCATAGTAGCTGATATGGGGCTGTGGTTTGGATTTGTGCTGGGGACAGTGTTGCTAACACAGGGACGTTTTCAGTATTGCTGAGCAGTGCTTATGCAGTCAAGGCCTTTTCTGCTCCTCACACCATCCCACCAGTGAGCAGGCTGGGGGTGCACAAGGAGCTGGGAGGGGACACAGCCAGGAGAGGAATATCCCAACTGACCACTGGGATATTCCATAGCATATGGGATCATGCTCAGCATATAGAGCTGGGGGAAGATGGGGGCATTTAGAGTGATGGTGTTTGTCTTCCCAAGTCACTGTTACATGTGACGGAGGCCAGCTTTTCTGGAGATGGAGATCCCCTGCCTGATCAGGGGAAATAAATGATCTCCCAGATATTTCGCAGAAATTCACAGAATATTCTGAGTTGGAAGGCCCCTGCAAGGATCATTGAGCCTTAAGTGAATGGCCTGGACAGGGATCAAACATGTGATGTTGATGTTATTAGCACCATGCTCTAACCTACTGAGCTAATATCAGGTGGTGAATTAACTCCTTGTTTTGCTTTGCTTGTGCACAGCTTCTGATTTCTCTATTAAACTGTCTTTATCTCAACCTACAAGTTTTCTCACTTTTATTTTTCTGATTCTCTACCTGGTCCTTCTGGTGGGGAAGTGAGTGAGCAGCTGTATGTGGCTTAGCTGCCACCTGGGGTGAAGCCACAACACTTACCAAAAAACCAAGAAGCTTCTTTTAACAACCATATCAACAAGGAAAGCTTGCACAATTGACTGAAAACTGTATCCTTTTCATCATTTTTATGGTGGAATAAAACTGCTACATTTGACCCAGTGTACTGCACTGATATCAAGAACATTAAGTGCCAAATGTAGTGCTTAGCTTCTGAGGGATTTTCTCTCCCTGCCTTTCAATTTACACATTTATAGGTTTCCAGGTGCTAAGAGGAAATCTGTCCAAAATCAAGTACTTGAGCATGGTTACCTTGGCAAGACTCGCACCTAGCTAGAGCCTAAAACTGATCCTTTATTAGTGCACCTCAGTGGACTGAATTTATTAGCAATCTGAGCCTGAGTGCAAGCCACACACTGGATGCAAGTCAGTCAGAAAATGGGCTTGGTGCTTGGTAGGGTTGGGGATTACCCAGCCTGCCTTGGACTCTGCTGCGGACACTGAGCATCTCTATCCTGGATGCTGATGGTATTGTTCACTATGTCCTCATGTGTCCCTGTATTGCTCCACAGTTACACAAGCAGACTTGTGAGTGCAGTGTCAGCCACCTGCACGATGGGGAGTTCCTGCTGGGGTCTGCTTATAGTGGTCTGTCTGGCTCCTACTGTTTTGTTACACAGGGTCAGAGGACTGCCCAGGACTTCACATCCATTCCTGTGACAAAGCAGAAGCACCATCCTGAAGTATTTTCTGTCTTCTCTTATTTTGGGCCTGTGCTCACTATAAACGCCAAAAATCTCCTGCTCTTCTGCACCAGGCCAGGTTTTATTTGTCATTAGTCAACTCTTGTATAACCTCAGCATTTCTCTCTCATACCTGGAGAACGTTAAGCCAGAATTAATGACACATGGCTAACAGGCATCATGGCTAATATGTCATCAAGATTATATCTCCCAAAGTGGCAGTCTCTGCTGAGCATCACTCCTTGCCTTTGTGACTCTGCCGTACTTTCCATGTAGTTTACTAATTCAGATTATTTGTAACATCTTTTGTTATTTAACACTAATAGGATTCAGTTGAACAATGCTTAATTACATCCAGGTCTCTTTCAATGGATGGCTTGTTCCCTCTGTCAATGACCTAATAAGCACTGAGACATACCATAAAACGGAGAATGAATAATGCACACGGAGGTGATTATTATGCTGTGGTGCTCATGATAACAGCTGGAACAGATGACTGGATTAACAAAGTTACATGGACTTTGGGATAGCCCCTGCAAAACATTTTCAAGAATCCAGAGTTTCTCAGTGCCCAGGTTAACATACCCATCCAGGTCTCTTTATCCTTCTTTCCAAATGACTGTTTCCTTTACACCATTTACTGCATCCTGAGGAAGGTTATTTAATCTCATCACGGATTTATCCTCATGAAAACTGGGGAAGACTGGAAGAAGTCTGCGGCTCACAGCCATTCTTAACTAATAGTTAATGGTGGATACAGGACACCAAATTCTCTTTTATCAATACCTCCTTAGTTTGGTTAGCCATGACAGAAGTCATCAATAGGCATAAAAAGCATTATACCTTTTAGATTGGTGAGACGGATCAAGTGAAAATTCCCCAGTTTGACAGAGCTGGGGTCAAATGTGGGGGGCAGCCCCAAAAGCATGGCTTCAAGGCCCCTGCTGCTGAACTCAGGCATGGGAGATGGTCAGTCTGCTGCCCACCCTGTCACCACGTTGTCCTGAGCAGAAGACGGTGGACCATGAGTCATGATGCCGGAGGTATACACTGTGCAAGCCTCTGAAGTGCTATGACCACCCCAAAAATGCTCTGGATAGAAAAGGAAATGGTGCACGCCACCCACCCGAACCCACAAGGTGTCAATAAGAGTTTAGTTTACACAGAATTGGCCCATGGGCTACATAACTCAGTATCACCCCTCTGCATGCACAGCCAAGGACAGCTTCACTTCATTAGCACTCAGCAGTGAGCACACCCTAAACTCTACAAACCTTCCCCACAATTCAGTCCCTGATCCCCTTGGTGATTCCCTAGCGC
Source organism: Rhagologus leucostigma (assembly GCA_013397725.1). Classification (NCBI taxonomy): domain Eukaryota; kingdom Metazoa; phylum Chordata; class Aves; order Passeriformes; genus Rhagologus; species Rhagologus leucostigma. The sequence goes on from VZTD01005870.1 coordinate 688,620, forward strand.
CTCTAAGTCATCCAAAAGATTTTGGAGAGGAACACAACAGGTCAGCCAGACTCCTTCCATACTTCACCTGAAAAGGCAAAACACTCATCCTGTTTACACTACTTGCTTCGGGAGCTGGGGTGCACAATACCTCATCCAGAAGGCTGCAGCTCGTGGACGGTTGGCAGCCAATTCCTGGACCATTCTGTAATGTGCCACAGGAGCCCTTGATCATGAAAGCCAAAGCAGTCAGCATCCACCTGAAAACACCCATCAGGTGTTTTCATGTATTAACCTGCTGAACAACAGTATAAAAAATTCTGCATCATACACAAGCATGATCTGTCCAGTGTGCTTTCTTACATCCCTCCACATCACATTCAACCTAACTTAGACAAAAAAACCCCCAAACTAGGCAGAGCTGATGGACTCAGCTGCCTGAATAATCCAAGGGAAAACTTTCATCAAATTCAGTGGGCACTGTGCCTTTCTCCACAGTGACAGGACAAAGATTTAATTGCTTATCATGGATTTCTGTCAGGAAGATCTCACTTGCTCCTTCAGTTTGCTTATTTTTGCTGGGAACAGTCTAATTACATGAGAACTGGTAAACATACTACAGTAATAAAAAACGGCCCATGCCATCATTTCAGATGACAAACAGACTAAGTTAAATATCAGAAAACACGGTAACTTCACGGTTATTCTTCATCAAAAAAATGTTTTCAGCAGATTCCATCTTCCTTGCCTTCAGAGTGTTTCAGGCAGAAACAGTATCCCTCTGTTCTGGACAGGTCACACTCCTGTTTTGTCACAGCTGTGAGCACTGGTTCCACCCCTGGAATTTGTACAACCTGAACTGGTTTGTTTATATTTGCTTATAAGGAGCCGAGCTAACTCTCACAAATGCTGATGTGGAAGCACAGTGATACCACAGAAGCCTCAAACTTGCCTAACTCCTGCCAGGGACATGTTGAATTAGCTGTAATACCCTCTGTGATGCTGCTGCAGCAAGGAGTCTGTCAACAAGCCCTTTTTCAGCATACAACACTCCAGGCAAATACAGCCCTGATCTGTGTGGGACACTGAGCAGTTTTACAGCCACAACCGCATCACTTGATGCTAAACCGCTGCTGAACTGAGCAGAAGAAATGGGAGTTCCATCCCTCCCCATCCTCCACCCCTGTGCCCTATTCTGCAAGTTTTAGAGAGGTTTTTATTCTCTAAAGCATAATTTGGATGCATCTAGAAACCATAATTTGAGCTCTACTCCATATTCTCTTGGTGATTTTTTAAACTGTGTTCATTAAACTCACACTGTATTCTGATACTCGAAGTGGAAAAAAAAAAAGTAACTGGAAATCTCTTAGTAAAATGTCCCTGTGTTAGTTCCAGTTAGGATGTTTAAATGAGTAAAGACGATCGACACATAAAGACCCTCCTTGGCCTGTACCAAAAGACCTAGAGGTGCTAAGATGAAACAACTCAAACAAGTAAAAAAAAAGCATTTATGAATTTGCCTGGAGAATAGTTCAACCTCATGTTTACTAGCTGGTTACAAACAGGGCTAGAAGCCCTTGCCTGTTTTCAATAATTTTTGTGGAAGGCAATATAGATGAAAATACGCTTTTATATGACAGCTAAGAGATGAATTAATTTATTTATTGCTCATAAAGACTTGAGGACTTATTCATCCAGTAGGGAGGGCTCTCCTGGAATCATGGATGCTCCTAAAATGCTACTACATCTATTATTTTTACTCTTTGAATCTCAAGCCTAGAAGCCAACAGATGTGTGAATTCCTGCTGTCACATCCTTCCCTTGGCTTGCAGATTATTACCCACTCTTTGCTCATCTCACCTGCTGAGATCATAAGATTTTGCACCATTCTTAGTATGAATTTTTTGTTGATGAATTTCAGATGCTATGAAATAAGCATCATGAGTAACAGCAACAGCCCACGATTTAGACACTGGAAAGGGAACAGTTGTTCACTGCAAGCATGAAACATTTTAGTCAGATCTTCTCAGATTTTCAAATATTAAATACATAGTTCCTGTAAATGGAGGGGTAGTCTGCAATGTATTTTTGAGCAGGGCACTGCTGATGAAACCACAGTAAAGAATGTGACACTTTTTTTGTGGAAATTAAACCTGGTGGAAGTTTCTATAGAATAATGTGTCTGTGGAATAAGGCAGCTCCATTTGAAAGATTTAATATTTACAAACACTTCCATCTTTTTCTTTAAGGGATGCTAAAATAAGCTGTAGATAATGTTTAGATTCTGGACGAAGCATAATGAACAAGCATCAAAACATTCTGCAAAACTGAAAAATTGCACTACTCAATTGAAATGTGTTTATTTTGAGGTAACAAAAAGGAAACACTGGACAGTATTCCTAAATAAACCACTGTGACACCCCATGCATTTCTGGCTTGGGAGCCCAGCCTCCTAGTGAAAAAATGAGACAAATTCATCTAATCTGTTTTTCCCATGAAATAAAGAAGCAAAATTTAAAATTACACCAGAATAAAGTAGAATAGCTCAGTCACTCAGGAATTTTGAAACTGCTCTTCAGCTGAAGACCTTGAAATGAAGCTGTATAAGCTTTTCCAAGATGATCCTTTCTACAACTGTCCCTTGGTGGGGGAAGGTGGGTGGGAATCATATGGTGCCTTTATTCAGAGCAACAAAACAAAAACTTGAAATGTCAGCATTCTTTTCTGGGACAAAAGAGTCAAAAGTTTTTGACAAGCTCTAATATTAGAGCAATAAATCAGCATTGCACTAATTCTGAACAGAGGTATTTCCGTATGAAAACAAACTTATATACTTGGAATGTAACACCAAATTCAGCCCTGTGCAATGCAGTCCTATTTGCAGTATGTAATCCCACATACGAAATCTAAATGAAAGAAGCATTTGATGCTTTGAAACTTCCATATCACAAATAGATGGACCATGAATCAGGGTGAAAACAGACAGAAAAAACATCTTCTCTGCCCAGTCTTTCACTAAATTCCTGAATTCATTGCTAAAAGTGATTACCAACCAGTTAGCCTGACCTCCACGCCTGGTAAGGTCATGGAATTGATCATCCTGGAAGTTATGTTGAAACATATGGAAGAGAGAGAGGTGATTAGAGACGACCAGCATGTCTTCACCAAGGGCAAATCATGCCTGAGTAATCTAGTGGCCCTCTACGATGGAATGACTGACTGCATTGGTGGTCCCTCACCAGAGGGAAGGGATGCCATCCAGAGGGACTTGGACAAAGTCTAAGGAGTGGACCTACGTGATCTTCATGAAGTTCAGTAAGATCAAGTGCAAGGTCCTGCATATAGGTCTGGGCAATCCTCAGTATCAGTACAAACTGGGAGGTGAATGGATATGAGAGCAGCCCTGCACAGAAGGATTTGGGGATACTGGTGCACGAAAAATTGGGCATGAGCCAGCATGAACCACACCCTGGGCTGCATCAAAGAAACATGGCCAGCAGGCTGAGGGGGGGTCATTCTCCCAACTACTCCTCTCTCGTGAAACCCCATCTGAAATACTGCATCCAGTTCTGCATGTCCATCCAATTTCTACAGTACAAAAAGATATGAAGCAGGTCCAGAGGAGGGCTAAAAAAGTGGTCAGAGGACTGGAGAACCTCTCCTATGAAGACAGGCTGAGAGAGCTGCAGTTGTTCAGCCTGGAGAGAAGACTCCGGGGACACCTTACAGAAGCATTCCAGTACTTACAGAGGGCTTAAAAGAAAGATGGAGAAAGACCTTTCAGCAGGGCCTATAGTGACAGGACAAGGGAAAAAAGTTTTAAACTGACAGAAGATAGATTTAGATTCGACACTAGGGAGAAATTTTTTATGATGCGGGTGGTGAGACACTGGGACAGGTTGCCCAGAGTTGTAGGTTTCTCATTACGGGATGTTTTCGAAGTCAGGTTGGATGGGGCTTTGAGCAACCTGATCTAGTGAAAGATGTCCCTGCCCAGGGCATGGGGGTTGAACTAGATGACCTTTAATGTACCTTCCAACCCAAACCATTCATTGATTGTGTTTCTATGATTTTAGATATCCAAAAGGGAACCCAAGCACTGAGACAGTGAGGATCCAGTGCGGTTTTCATTACTTGGATGTTTTGTGCCATCATGGCCGCAGATTTAGCTTTTGGGTGCAAACTTCCTTCAAACCATCAGTTACCGTCCATTTAAAGCTTTCCTCATGTATTTGATAGGTCAGTCAAGAAGAATCTCTGATTTTCCCAGCTTTACAGGGAGCCACAGGATTGCTTTAGTCAGGCTTTGAAAAACAAGATCCAAGCATGTAATGAACAAAGATGAGGGTTACTGCACAGATGACAGGAATAATGCACATCAACATCTGGGTGAGGCAGGTGGTACGTAAGAAGGAAGAACATGACAGTTTATTATTTTAATGTGAAAATTGCATTTTGAGAAAGTATTTTCAAAGCAGTAGCTAATCAGAGGTGAAGACCTCTGATTCTGTTTGCTTTTTCTAGAACATGTCATAAAAATGTGTTTTGTTTACAGACAGACTGAGAGCATACAGACCCTCCAAAACAAGACCTGAGTTGCCTGATGGATCTCTGATGAAGACATCAGCCTATACCCCTTTATTTGTGAAGCCCTGATGTCAAGAAAAGGAAAACTACAAATCTCCTAGGAGAAGCTGTGGTAAACTAAAAGAATTTATCAGCAGTTGCCTCTGAAAAGCTTATGCATTTACAAGCACAATTTTCCCATTTGTTACAGTACTCTCTACCGCAGTTCACTGACCCCAAGTTATGCTCGAATGGCTTGATTGTAAAAAATGTGTGGTGTTTATGAGAAGAACTTGGTAGAGGATTCACCATTTTAGTTGCATGTTATGAATAGAGGCTATTGAGGACCCCAGTCTGCAGGCAGGCACGAATATGGAGGTGTCTTCCCACAGGTATGGTGTGGCAAGGGCATCCACAGAGCAGTGGGCATGAGGTGCTCTCTGCTATGTAGGCAGCAGGAAGGGCAGTTGACATGGCATCTTCTTTGCCCCTTCTCACCAACCACTTGCAGTTCCTGCTCTGGGGTCCTGAATTCAGGCCAAAACAAATGGGGAGAAAAAAAGTAATCCACATTTTGGGATGGGGGACAAGGGGGATAAATTTTTCCTACATATTTTTTCTTTTCATTGGCAGGCACTGGACACTGCTCACAGGTTTGGTATGTCAGACATGGTCCCAGCAGAGACAGCCCAGCACAGAGGCTGCAGGTGAGGCAGCTGTTTCAGCCAGGGCTGTTACCACTACAGACATGTTTCTCTTCTGCAATCTATTTGGTACTTACTTGTCCTCATCTCACCAAATACAGACAATATTATAAAACAAACCAACAAAATCATATTATTAATATATTTTCCAAACCCAGTGATTTATTGTGACCAAAGGCCTGTGACAAAAATCCTACTTGGCCAGTCCTGTCTTTGTAGTTTCTTTAATTGCAGTATCACTAGAGGAAAGTATATCACACTTCCTATATTCTTGACTTCTTACATAATAGAGGAAAACAAGCTCAGGCTCAAAATAACCCAAGAACCCCACACCAGGGAAAAAAAAACCCGACAGAAAAATTAACATTCCACATGTTTCAAGAATGTAAACAACAATGTCATCACACAGACATGCAGAAAACTGGTGTTACTCAAACCAGGCGCTGCCAATTCTCCATCTAATGAGTTGTTGAATCCTGAGACAATCAGAAACCGCTCGTGAGAGCTTAGTGAACAACAGCATTTGTTTTCCCTTCTGATTTCTCCTTATTAAAAGCTACAGGAAAATCACTGGGCTAGAAAGACTACCTCAATTACTCTTAATTGCTGTCTGTTCTGATTAGCCCAGGCCACAGTGATCCTGCAACAACCAGCACAGGATACAAAGCAGGTGCTCTGTCTCTTCCCAGTCCCTCCCTCAGCCTGCAGTGGAAATGCCACTGAGGGAATGGGTACAAGCTCGCCATTCACAGAGGCTGCTGATACCCAGGACCGCATTTTGTGTTAAAAGAAAGGTTTGGCCTTCCCGTTTTGCTCAACTGTCCTTTTTTTTTTTGTGTGTCTGTGTTTTGGGCAGTGCTCCAAGTAATCTCAGGAATGAAACCCCACCTCGCAGAGCAAGAGGGGTGCTACTGCTTGGACGAGAGGGTGAACATGGCTGTGGCAGCTCATCTACGGAGCAGGGACATGTGTATGGCCCAGTGGGCCAGATACGTAAAAGCAACAAGAAACACTTTTCCAGAATCAAGATGGGGCCAGAGGACTGCCTCAAGGGAGCAGAGTGAACACTGAAGCTTTTTTGAACAAAACAGAGGAAGTAAGATATTGCTTATTCCTGGTCCTTGCTATTTCTCCTTTGGCATTTATCTGTGAGACAGTTGGAGCATAACAACAAGTAACTAACGGCTCCTTGACACATAAAAATAGTTGGAAAACAGAGGCACAAGGTGGTAAACTCTGAGTTTTCAGTCTGCTTCTTACAAGGTTTTGCCCATTAAAAGTTAAGAAAATATCAGAAACATGCATACTGGGATAATATATATTATCCAACGTAGAGGAGATGGATATGGTTTCAGAACATAAGTTATCATAAAATCAAGTTTAACTATTAGCTGTTTTATCACCCAGTCATCTAGGACCACATTCAGTATCTCTATTATTCACTAAAAATTAGTAAGACAGCAATGAGAATGTTGGAATGTCCATCTCCAATCAGCTTGCAGTAAAGACCAACTTACTAGTTAAGTAAAAGGAAACGGAGTCTCTTAATACTATCAAGCAGTGAGGAGACCAAGTACTGAACAAATGTTTTTTTTATAAATCCCATAACAACCTGATGCAAAACTACATGGCAGGACTAACTTTACTACTGCAAAACTTTAAAACCTTCACAGTGAGATGCAACAACTCTTTGATGCTATCCAGGTGTTAACAAACTCTTGCTTATGCCCCTCTGACAAGTATTAAAGGACTGCATGGTGCATGCAGCTACATAGGAAACTAGTCTTGCTCCCTGAGATCCTGGCTCTAATTCACTAAATACAACGAAAATGAATGATCGATCTCTCTGTGATTTAAAGTAACATACTTATTTAGGCCTTTCAGCTGGCTGCGCAAGTATTGTTTAACTCTCTGCCTTCTAACAGTGGGATGACACAAACCTACCCAAATCATTTCACGCTGCAACACTGTCAGGACAGCACTGCTTTAATCAGTGGATCTGTACCTATTTGCAACAGAATTGTCTGTGACCTAAGAATGTAACTCCTGAGAGACAGTTACAAAATTTTCCACTCTCCTCAGATTTCTAAAAGACATTTAAAATTATTATTTTTAGAAAATTATGGTACAGATAATGTCCATGAATTTAAAAAGGAGCCTCAAGCAAGAAATCCCAGAAAAAACCCCACAATGTTTTGCCTACTGTACTATAGCTGAAATGCATAATCAGAATTTTATGGCCTGGGAAATCAGAATGGATAATCCCAAATCATCATAACAAACCATAACCTGACGAGACTGATGGTCTGCTGTGGCTATCTCATCTGCATCAGGCAGAGCTGCAGACAAATTACAGATCATCCTCCTCCCAGCTCTGTCTTTCACCTAAGCTTTCCCCATGCCACTGTTCAAATATTTCAAATAAGCCACTTTGACTTAAATGTCTAATTTACTGGAAATCTGCTGGCGACATCCTATGAGTTGGCTGAAAAACAAGCGAAGTAATCTGCAAAGCTTTAAAACCAACACAGTTTTAAATGGGGATGTTTGCTTACTGCTTTTTCTCTCTCTTAGTAGTGGTCAGCTCTGGCAGCGAAATGCTTTAAAAAACATACAGCCCATGCTAGAAAAAGATCAAAAGAGGATCAGATGTCAGCGCCAGCTCATGTCAATCTTGCAAGAAAGAGGAAAAAACAAAGTGAGATGAAGAGTTTTTCTTGCCATGCATCACTCTGTGCCTCCCGTCTGCACACAAGAGCTCCTGGGCACAGCACAGCATCTCTGCCAGGGGACCTGGACCCACAGCGCTAGTGGGATCATGCTGTCCACCACTACCCCACCCCCTCCCCAAAAGAACTCATCAGCCTTTATTCTGGCAGCACCAGGCTTTTCCCACCAGTGCTCCTCCTCATTGGGCTGGCAGTCCTGGAGAAGGCAAAGAAGCCTGGGTGCTGGTTTGAGTTGACATCGAACAGTGATAGGGTTCAGAGTGAGGGCAGCCCTGCTCACAGGCAGGCAGTGGATGCACACGCAGGGCCTGGCTGTCTCTGGGAGTGGGAGGTGAAACACCCTGGATCTGTGAGCAGTGGAGGGACACGGCACGGCTCTCCTTCCCTGCCCTCACTACACTATGTCCCATTTTATCTGTTTGCATTTGCAAGACTATGCAGACTGTGCTGGGCTAAAAATGTGCAGATAATGCTCTATTCTCTTTAAGAACATGAAGCCTTTTAAACATTTTGGAGGTCGACATGAAAGAAGAGTCCCCACCCAAGTCTTAAATACCATACCCATTTTCTATGGGATTTTCCTAAAGGGCTGTGCTGGGACCCATATAAAAAGCAGTGAGTTGAGTTTACAGCCCTGTATATCCCTTCTAGACAGGCACACAACGGCAGCTGACCGGGGAGCACCCCCTTCACCCCCACCCACTGCCTCTCTGCTCTGTTCTCCAATGCTTGGGGGTGAAGGTGGCGAGCACCCACCGATATCGGGGCAGGATTGACCTGAAAATCAGCCAGCCCTCCACCGGGATTTCGGAGGCTCGCTGTGGTGACGTGAGGTGAGCGGCAGCAGTCCATCCCCTGCTGACTCAGCTGGCCGGGCTCGCTCAGGCTGGTTGGTGGGCGAGATTGGGTTACATGGCAGAAATCATAACAAAGGCAGGAAACAGATCAGTACTCCCTGGGTTTAACACCCTCTCTGGGGACCCTGCTGGTTTCCAGACTGCAAGTGGTTTTAACCCTGTCCTGAAATGTGTCTGTGTGGCATGCTCTGCTCTGGTGAAGTCAAGCCTAGTACATAAAAAAAAAGCAAATCAAGGCAGCAGAGGAATGGCCCCAACAAGCAGCGGTCAGAGGGGTCCAAAGGGTTTTACATTGCTTTTTATGAATGGGCACAGAAATACGAACCCTGCTGAACAGCGGTCATATAAGAGTAACCAGACTGCAACGACAGAGTCCCTTGGCTGAGTTTCGGGATGACCCCCTCCCTGTTGTTCCCTGCCAGCTCCGTGTGGCTTTGCCGTCACCCCAAGCCTGGCTCTCCTGTTTTTGCTCTCAGCACTGCACTTCCAGCACGGGACAGGAGGAAAACCCCATCTGACTTCATGCAGTTTTAGTAACTCCAGTGCCAAAAAAACAGTTGTGCCCTCAACTGCTTAGTTTTGGTGGCTGAGTTGATGCAATGTGCCCATTGGAAAGAGGATGTCTTTCATAACACCAGTCAACTCTGCAGGACTGTACTTTGCTTAAAAAAGCTCAAAGGAAATTATACGAACACATTACTGAGTCTCTCAAGTACTGATTTGATTTCAGGTGGTGTTTTTCCACTTTGTGCCAGGATGCTTTAGGAACAAGTCCTACCTGTGATGTGAAGTGTTGCTCAGCCTGGGGGAGCAGGGGAACAAGATATGCCATCTCTAAACTGAAGGTCTTTGGGGAAAAAGGACACTTCTCACGAGATCATAATGAGCACAGCACTACCTTTGGTCCCCTCTGGGAACTCTGATGTTCTGGAAACAGCAATCTTGAAAGGTGAAACATGATCACCCAGAGGCTACGAATCCTTTTCATATACAAATCTGATAGCAAAAGGACAGACACGTGTGTACCAAAAAACCCTTGCTGGGAATTTGTCTGAGTGAAGGTTGCAGAAGGTGATTTCATGGCTTCCTTCCAGCAGGACTGCAAAGGGGTCATAGTCCCATAACACATCCTCCTGCAAAGCTCCCATAACTGGTGGAATAAGGAAGAGTTTCTTAATTCAGATTCCCCTGTATTAAAAGCTTATGAAAACTATTAAAAAAAAAAAAAGACATAGGAGTACAGTGTTATAAAAACCCAAACAAACCTCAAAACACACCCACCCTGGAAATGTCTCCCATTCACAGCTTCACCAAGTATTTTCTTTTAACTCACCACAAGTCTTCCCAGAAGAACAACTGAAAAGACATGAGGCATTATTTATTTTTCTTTTTAAAATATTGTTTTAGAAACCTCCCAGAAGGGAGAAAAATAAAATAAATTATTATAGTGCCACATCAGCACAATCATCAGGCTCAAAATGAAGAAGGCTACAGTGATCTAAGTATTCCTTTGACGTAAGATGCTTTTTAATTTCACAGTCAGCTGTTCTGCTTCCTTTCACAAAGACACTTCCACTTAATGTCTTCTAAGTCACCTTGAACACCCACTGGACATATACATATTCTTGGTAGCTCTTTTGCTTATTTTGTGAGTTTGTTTTGGTAATCTGGTTTCATGCATGGGAAAGTTCACTCTCTGTAGTAAATGAATGGCTTTCATAAGGGGTCTTCTTTCCATTGGAGACACGATTAGAGGCCAATTTCTATTCAAACCAAGTGTAATAAAAAGGACTTGTTGTGAAGAACACAGCTCTATTTCTTTTTATTAAAGCACAGAACTACTCACAGTAACCTTTTGCAAGACAACTGAGAATAAAAACAGCTTCACCATGCTGTATTTCACACAGCAGCTTGCCAAGAATACGAGTTTCTCAGGAGTCAGAGCTGCAGCAGAGGAGCAGATGTGGCTGTTGCTGCAGAGGTGGGCCCCAGCCAGCACCCTCCCGTCCTGTGGGTCAGCACACACGGTGGTAACATGCTGGGCAAAGGGGTTCAAACTTACGCTGTGTCTTCATCTGCTCCTGGCCCAGAGTCAAGGCCTGCTGAAGCAGGAGGCGAGCTGTGAAGTTTACGGGGTTTATGGGGTGCCGATCGCCCTGTGACAAAGGCAGGCATTTCCCGCAGCTACCAGATTTCCCTCCTGCATCCTCTCGGTGGGCTCAGTACTGAGATGACCTTTTTACCTGCTGCTGGACTACTCCAGACCTAACCCATATGGGCAGGGGGAATAATGGACAGACTTACAGCTAAACATGAAAGGGACAGGAGCCACCTCTGCCTTGCTCCTATTACCTCTTAAAAAGCAAAAGCAGACCATGGCACCACAAACCAGCATCTCCACAGAGCCTGCAGTTTTCTGAACCTTGATAAACTTGAGCTGTGAACACCACACAAAGCACAGAGATCTTTCACAGATGTGGCTTCCTGTGCTGCTTTGGGCCTTGCAGAAAGGATGGTTCTGATCTGAAATCAGCAAAGATGGAGCAAAGGAGGGTTGAATGACAGGTCTCTGAAAAATGATCTTTACTTTGGTTCTCTTTAATGAGGCAAGAGAAAGACAATGAAGACATGTTTACTCCTTCTTCCTCTTGCAGTATTTCAGCTGATCCAGACCCTCACACATACCAAACTCATTACTTTGAGCCTTCCAAATTTTCTCCTAATTTTAGCCAACCTTGATTAACTATTTAAACAGGTACCAGTATTAAAATTGTCAATATTCTGGAAAGTTTTTTCAGCTCCTTTGTAATAAGCAGAAGAACGTAATGTTGGTTTGTTTGCCTCCCCTTAAAACCAAGCTATGCTGCTGCTTTCTGCAAGGCACTTGGGGTAAAGAAATTTTGTGTAACACTGAAATCTGCATGTGGTCATTCTTATAAATTTGCAAAAGAGGTTAAACACGTAGTATCATTAAACAAGAAGAGACCTGTTTTCTGAAGGAGACAAGTTATTTTGTTTGAGGCAGCCAGAAGACTTGTGACTGTGGGGCCTTGGAATACAGTGAGCACAAGAACCACCTCTCAGATTTTTGGCTTTCCACACCTAAGAAACAATGTCTGGAGCACAAATTTCCAGATAGAACTCACATGCAATGTAGTCCTACAGGTCTGTTTTTGAAGTTGTGCTGTTAGGTAGTCCTACACACTGAGCCAAACCCAGTTCGGATGTATTCACACAAAGCACATAGTTTAAACATAAACATCTGTGCATACCAGCAGGGACGTGTAGTAACTTCTGGGGACAAGTGAATTTAGCTGTGCACAGATGCTGTGCTGAAACCTGGACAGTGTGTGTTTGGATTAATCTGGCTTCAGACTGTGCAAAGTCTTAATTAAGGACAAGATCTCTCCCAGTCCAAACTTCAGACTTACAGGTCAGATTGAAAATGAAATCACCAGTTATGTGGGGCATTATACACCTGAAGATTTCCACCTGAAGCAATTAACTTCTAGAGACAAAGGAAGAAGGAAGAAAAATATCCTTTGGCTCTATGTATTATTATTTCTTGCAAGCAGACTGTCCTCTATCATATGATAAAGCAGAAATATATGTAAGGAATCTTTTGGTCAACAGTTGTCAGTACATACACAGATGGTCTGAAATCATACCTTAACCCACTAACAAAACATAAAAGGCAAGGTTTTTTTCTGCATTGAGCACTACCAAATGTAGGGTATATGGACCATAACAAGCCTGGCAAGTAAAAGCTTCCATATCCATTCCTGGACTAATTCAAAATATAAAATTTGGCAGAATTTTCCATCTTCCCTGACCAAGACCTTGAAAACAAGCACACAGACACGTTAGGTAATGTAAATCAATAAGCATTTTCCAAATATTTAAAATTTCAAGTTTTGAAAAATAGGCAGTGAAGCAGACCCTTGTGCCCAGATATCCTTAAAGGAAAACAATTCTGCCCTGCATCTTTGTGGCATTATGAAACAGCTGCCAGAGAAGACACAAAGCCCTGCTATGCTAGGCCTGAATGTCTGTACACAACTTTAAACACAAAATCTCCTTACAAACCTCAGCTGGGCTGAAGAGAAGTGGATCCCTGGGTCTTGCACTCCACCTACTACAGAAACTTCAGCTGCCTCCATTAAGAGTCACAAGCTGAATCACGAAAACACATTCACGTTATATTTATTTATTTATTTAAGGCATCAGTCTCTCTGTCTGGCTGAGTGGGTGGATTTTCCAGATGCTTTCCTGACCGAGCTGAAAAGTATCTGCAGGACACAAACCTCTCCACACACCCATTGCGCAACTCTTGTCCGTGCCGGCTCCGGGCGCTGAGCAAGACTCCTTCCTGCTCACGCCTCTCTCCCGACCTCTCTCCACTTTCCAGAATCTCAGCCCACTCACTTAACCCAGGTTGGAACAGGACAAATGGAAATTTCTTGGCTCTTGGCTGCTTCACTTAAGGTTTACCCATATACCGAAGGCTAATTGAGACTGGGTAAAATTTTAATCCAAGCTTTATTTTGGCTAATATTTTGTAGTGCAGCACAGTGGAGTTTGAATTGGTTTTGACTTGGCAAAGCAACATACTGTTTCCTTGTTAGTGTTTGCAACAGGACAAATCAGCCTAAAATACTTACCCCGTTCTTCATTTGTGCTATCCCTTATACCGTTCTCTCTCACAGGCTTCTTTAGGCTTTTATAGGCTTTCCCCAGCTTTTATATAGGACATAATACAGAGATCTGGAGCTGACAATATTATCTATGTAGCAACTCAAAATGATCAGGATGGTGATGCTCTTGCTCAGCATAGAAGACCTTTCATGGAGCACTGGCTTCTCCTTGCTATTGCCATTTTAAGGACAGGTGTCTTTAAAGAGGTAGTTGCCTCAGATCCCTAAAAGTAGCTGATATGACTCCTACCCTAAGTCCTATATTCAGATTTCATATGGAAGTCAGTCTTCAGTCAAAAAATTTTCTCTCTGAAAATTATCAAGAAATTTGTCAAGTACAACAACGTGATGTTGTTGCATTCAGAATGTTACTTTACCAGGACACTGGCCAGGCTCAGGGCTGCTGAGTGTGATGGTGGAGGACAGCAGAGACATTTAGGTCTGTGTCTAGGTCCAGGGCCCACATTCAGGTCTGGGTGAAGCTTACATTTCACACCTTCCTTGCAGTGGCTCCCCCTGGGAGCATGGGAAACCAGGCACCAACCACACACAGAGCTACAATACGGGTTGAGGAAATTCCTAAGAAATAAAAAGAGTCTAGGATATCAAAGTAAGCAGCACATGACAGGTATGCATTTAATTTGTGTGTGTTGTTAGGTTCATCCAACAAAATACTCAAGGGAATACAGCACCCCCTTTCTCATGGAAAGACCAGTCTCCCTGTGTTGCTTTCTGGTGGGAAATCATTATGAAGAAGGTACAGAAAAGCCAAGGATCAACTGGACACATCTGAGCACTTGCAAGCATAGAGTTAACAGCATGCAGTAAAGAGCAGAGTATAGTAGCAGCTGGCTACAAATGCAGACTTGTATTTGGAATAAAGCTTAAGAGGAGCTCAAGAGTAATGCTGGTGCATTCTACAACCCCACGGCAGTGCTGGGAGAGTCCACTAACGAATATTTTCAACTACTTCTTCCTTCCATCTCGTGATGTCTTCATATCTGAAGTTTTCATTTCTGCCACAGTTTTCCTGTGTTACTCCTTTGCATGGAAACATAATGATACCAAGTGCTGAAAACACAGTGCTCGGATTCCTTCTAAGACAGTAATTTCACAGGTAATTTTGCTATGAAGTTGAACAGCCCAGAATGCAGCCTAGGTGTTCTGGCAGCAAGCTGATGTTACCAAACATCATTATTTGTCCAGCTAGTTTACAAGGAAATAAAAACAAAATCCCCAGGTGTCGCTTACAGTGTAGCCAATGTTTTTCATTCCATTCGTAAATACAACGTGCTGTTCAGCCCACACACCTATTTTATAGCTCTAATGAAAAAGACAGAGCAAAATTCACACATCATGGTGACCACACTGCCTTTCAATTCACCCCTGTAAAAGACAGAGATTGATCAAACAGGTATTGCTCCAAGCATGCGAATGCAATATACGAAGAAGCATGTCAAGAATTTTAATTGTACTAAATAGGAAAAACCCGTAACTAAGAGCAAATAGATTGCCTACATAACAACACACAGCTGGAAGGACTTTAGTCCCCACAGCACTGCAAAGAGGCCTCTTTATGGGCTTAGATTAGAAGTGCCTTTAGCCAGGCACAGCAGGACATGTTGGAGAGGGGCAGCCTCAAATCCACAGACCCGAACATTTCGGCTCTTTCAGCTCCTGACTAAGTTAGCACAGGACACATAGACCTGGTAACTTTTTGGATCTTGCTATTACTGCCTGACATTGATGGATTTCTCAGGGTCCACCAACTATTCTCCATCTTTACGAAGATGGGCAGTTTCAAATTTGTTGTTTGGATATTCTATTTATCACACATGCCATTACATTGCAAAAGGCTGAAGGTACTGACAGACGAGGGACATCTGATGGCACAGGGGCACCTTGACAGCTCCTGAGCACGTTCCTCTGCAACGGCAATACTGCATACATGTCATCATTCTTTATTTATTTATTCAGACTTCAGTTCCCTGCCAACTGCTCCAGTACTGGGAGTATGTACTGGAAAAGAAAAGAAAGACAAAGAAACCGTATATAGGTGGTCTCTCCCCATGCAGCCTCTGATGCTGGGATTGAAGCCCCAACACAAACCCAGCACCCCTGAGGGTGCTGGATTCTCTCAGATGCTCAGGGCTCACCCCAGGAGAGGGCAGGCTCAGCCCCCTTCCACTGTACTGGCCATGGCAATTAAAAGGGTCACTCCAAATGAAATTTCTTGGCCTAAAATGAACAGCCACATGGGCACCACCATTCAGTGGGGATTTCATACCCCAGGACACACGCAGGCAAAATCCTCATCTGTCAAATATGGCCAGATCAGTGAACTGGAAACAACATGCCTGACTCTTCTCTGGCTTTGTGAGTATGAGTGACCCTGTGACTTTTTATTAAGCCATATGATTACATACTGCAGGCATACACGTGAAAGAATGCCCAGGGAGGTATGTGGTTGTGGCACCTGAAATCCCTCACTGGTCGTTTACAAACCATAAAGAGAAGTTGACAAATTCCTAAAGATTAGAATTTTTTTTTCATAGGGGCTTAAGGTTTGCATGGCTTATAGCACACCACCAGGCTGATGCCAGACATTTTTTTTGTGCTTGTTATTAGAGATGTGAACAATGGCCTAGATTTATCCACAGACAAGGATTAAAGTTACTCCGCCTGTGCAGTGTTAATGAATAAATGCTGTTCCTGAGCTATTGCAAAATTCTGAGCCATGAATTTTGGTCATGTTTGAACAGTTATTTATAGGCACAAGCTCCCCTGTATTTTTTTAAAAACCCTTTTCTGAAAAAGCTTTGTATCTTAAAGTTTTCATTTTTGCTGTAACCCATTCACATGGCTTTTATCAGTTGTACACTCCTAAAACTCCCTAGTTCTATTTTATCAAAGGTGAAGAAATAATATATAACTTCTTACTGTATAAAATACTAGAAACAATGCACAGTGAGAAAGCAGTTAAATGGATCTAATTCAGGTGCTCCCAAGCCACTCATCATGGGAAAAAAAAGCCATTTTACAAATATGTGTTTAAACCAGTTTTTTTCCCCCTCACCTTTTTTTAGTATAGCAGATTTCATTACTGCATGGCAGGATGATTCATCCATTCCTGGTCCAGAAATTCCTAGACTTGATTCTTACACCTGGAATCATGCTTAGGAGCTAGATTGTTGTAACTGCATGGAAGGGGTATCCTGACCCAATCATATCTTATATACCCTACAAAAGATACCTAAAGAAGTACCTGCCTTCCTTGAGGGGGCCCCCTGGTAATTTTTATCCCTCTTTCCCTGTTAGCTCTTGACCTAAGGGGTGTGGAGAAGGCTGGAGGACCAGTGCCTTGGTGTGCACTGGAGCTCCCTGGGGACATGAGAGACTGTCCCCTACCAACAGCTCAGCAGGGACGAGGGGAGGTGAAGGTGAGGAGTATCCTGACTCACTATCTAGAGCATGGAGGTGACCAAGGTGGGTGTTCCTATGCAGAACAGGCTCACAGTCAGCAATTCTGGCTGTGTTTGCCAAGGGCAAAGGGTAATTATCTTACACAAGCTGTTTAGTCTTCCACTTATCTACAGTGTACTGGTCCTATCTTCTGATTCCTTGGGAAGCTTCTCTCCATCAGCAGGGCTTTCAGCTCATTTCTTTGAAGTCTGTTTTCTAAAATACCACAAGTGTCCTTCGCAACAGTTCAAAGACCATCTCCTCTGCTTTCAGCAATTCCATATCGTACTGTAGCTTCGAATTATGCAATCAGTAATTTCATGGTGAAATTTCTACTTAAAAGACTCTATTTATTAAAGTGCAGATCTTAAGTTCTTAAACATTAACATAAAGAAACAAAATGTACAGTGAATTTTACATCTATTACCTCAGAATGCCATGAGTTAGGAAGATCAGAGCTTCTACCTTGGAGTCCATTTGATCCCTTCAATTCCCTTGCCTGTGGAGATACCTGGAGCCCAAATCTCAGAGGAAAGAGTCAAACCCTGCCAGAAAGAGATCTCATCCTTCTGTCTACCATCTAGAAACTAGTCTGAGCTCTCATGCCTGAGATTTAGCATCCCCAAAGTGTATCATATTGGAAAGGAAGTTTTGCCCTTTCCTCATTCATTCTTTCCCAAAGTGAGTTGTGGATGGGGTGCTGCAAACCAGTGACATTGATTGACAAAAGAGTTAACATTGATGGCAATCTGGTAGAGGAAAACCAGTGGAGAGGCTTAGCTTGCCATCTGGAGCAGATAAGTTTAAAACAGCCTGAGAAATGGGGTTGAAGATGAAGTAACTGGGATAAGAAACACGCTTCCTCACTTTTTCAGTGCAGCAATCTGGAGGCATTGCAGCTGAGCAACTGCTGGCAGCATTCCTGCACATCTGCAGCATCCATTGAAAAGAAGTAAACAGCATCAGTAAGCTGGAAAAACTGTTTTCCTCATCCTCACTGACCCCCTGCAGCAAATCTGTCCCAAGCTCAACGGAGAAAAAATTTGATGTGTATTTTCCTAGGAGTTGTCTGCATATGTATTCATTGTTCTTTAATATGTTAGTGTGTTATGCTTAGTATGTTTGGCTTAATATGAGCAGTTAATGTTCTATTGACTAAAAAATACAGTAGCTTGACAAATTCTCAGAAATTAACTTATTTGAAAAGGAAGGACACAATGATTCAGAAAAAGGGGAAGCGGTGCAAGACAGTGCGTATTCAGTCCTCTTTTCAAAAACTTCTTCCCCAAAAAGAGAACTGTTGGAGAATGGCTCTCTCCTTCCCTCCTTCTGCTGATCTCTTCCTTCCTTGAACCAAACTACAGGTTCCAGAATCAAGGCAGCTAATAATAAACTCCTCAGCTGAACTCTAGGAAAGCAGCTTGGTCAAGGTTTTGCCCGCCAAATGCTGACCAGCACATGTTCCCAGCTGCCAGCAGTGATTGACTGCTAGCCACGTTTTTTACAAACCAGTTACGCTTTAGCCTTCCGTCCCTCAGAGCATATTTTGCTCCTAACAAGACCTCCCAATTCCAGATGATGGAGTCAAAGGTACTTGACTCATGGTCCTCGACTCATGGTCCTCCATGTCTCATGTTCATGGAGCATACAAAGACTTCTCCAGTCACGACGTATTAACACAACTGCTCTTGCACTATGACTCCTGAAACAAAAACCCCACTGCTGTTTTTATCCCTGCCCACACCAGCAGGCTGTACAGGAGCAGCACCGGCATTTCTACAGCGCCAGCCAGCAGACAAACAGGACTTCTTTCAAAACAACCTTTTATCAAGGTTTGTGTAATAAAACTCAGCTCTTGCCTTGGGATTCCCCCCTATTGCCTTCTTTCACCAGCAAGGACACAGGGCCAAGAGGGAACACTGAGACAGCAGGCGTAACATTTCCTGCGGGTCAGACAGGAGCTTGATCTACTCAGCTGCATTTTGGCCCCAAGAGCCAAGAGTGCTTCACTTGAAATGCTGACCCAGCTGTTCACTGAGTTTGGACTCTTTAAAAGACGTGCAGGTCACCTTTCTGTCTGGAGGAGCCCAGTGCCAGGTGAGGAAGCAGCCAGCACTGCTGAAGGCACAAGGCTCCCGCTCCCTCCAGAGGCTGCTCAAAGGCTGCCTGGAAACGCAGCAAAGACTGTAGAGGTGGAAACACACTGAGTCAGGTTTTTTGAAGAAGGAGAAATAAACCCTTTAGGGGACACAAAAGCATGAGCACCTGCAGTCAAACAGCATGTATGCTGGTGCAGGGATGTATGGAAACCAGGTCAGCCTAGATCCTCCCTGAGCTGCCCCACGATGCTGGGAAAGATGAGGAGGGTATGGGAGGAAGTTTGGGCTCCAAAATAGTATGGATAAAGAAGGCTCCTTGGATTGGGACACTACTGAATTACACAGCTCTCAGCAGTGCCAATGCTATGGCTTCATGATCCCATTCCCCCTTTAGTCAAGGCTCTTCTTCTGTACTGCAGATATTTGGGATACCTCCCTGACCACAGCAATGCTGTTTTCCTGAGGCATAAGGCAGTTATGGTTGGTTCCTAAGGGTGGAACTACCCTGACTCCTCCTCTTGTGGTGAAATCTCCTTCTACCACTTCCAGGCTGCCGGTCCTCTCTTCCCTCCACGCTGCCCCACCAAGCACAACAGCACAAGCATTTCTGGAAACGGTCTTGCATTTCTAAGGGGAGAAATAACTCACCTTGGTAGCACCACAATACCCGTGAAAAAGAAAGAAATGACAGCAAGTTAGTATGCAAAAATCCCATCATGTCACAACAGCACGCTTACTATTGGGATAGTAAGGATAATGGAGTACCCACTCCTCGCTAAAATCCTCTGCAGTCACTGCAAGAGAGTGCTGACCAGGGATAGCCAGGTAGAGGATAACACCGAGGGAACCTATTTTTACAGCTGTTAATGAATACCAATATTTTTTACTTATTTGAGGGTGACAGAAATGAACAGTTAGCATTTCTTCCTATTTCTCAAGATTTGTTTTACTTTTTTCGCTATTCCAGGGCTTAATCCAGAACCAGAACAACAACAACAACAACAACAACAACAACAACGAAAGTAGGAAAAAACCCTGCGTGCAGCCTTATGGAGGACTTTCCAAGCCACAGATGCTGGCTCTGTGGTTGGCTGATCTATCCAAAATAAAGCTCAACAGCAGGGAGCAGTGGAGTAGTTCAGGGGGTAGAAAAGGTCATGCGAATGTGATCCCCACCTCGCAAACTCCACATCGCCTTACGCTGCCTCCTCCTGCTCCTTTTGGGATGGAAGGAATTTTTGACTTATTTTTCATTTTTATTTTCAGCCTGCTTTTCCTACCCACTTGCCAACTGGGGTCATTGAAAGTGACTCTTGTTTCAGCCACTTTCCCAGGACAGAAAAAATGAGGTGAAGTATTATTCTGATGGCTTATAGGTGAAAAGGCACCGACAGCTTTTTTGATGATGAGCCCCTTTGGCTGTTCCAAGACAGAGCTGGCACTGTGGGAGCTCAGAGGCCACCATGTCACCTTCCCCTTGCCACAGGGACAGGCATTCCCCTGCCCTGGGTGAAACTGTTGACTGCAGAGACTGAAATGTTTTCCCAACAGAAAGAGATCACAAGAGCCTTGAAAACAGAGGCCTCGAAGGCTGCTGACCCCTGTTCACAGATGCGTGGCACTGCCCTCCTCACATGAGAAGGCCATTTTGGGTGAACAAACATAAAAAAAAAGAGGAAAGTGGAAAAAGGAAAGAAAGTGACCAACCTAATTTTAATAATTTTTGACATCAGAATGCATTCATAGTATATACCTTTCCTTTTCCTTTGAGAGGAGGGCACAGCCTATGTCCTGGCTCAGCTGACCGTACAGCTTCTGCAAGTCTACAGGAGATCCCATGAAACCACTCCGGGGAACACCTACAAACCCTGCTGCACATCAGTCTGGGGGCTGAAGCAACGCCCAGCTGGGCAGAGGACATGTAAGAGGCATGGCCCCTTTTTTTTACAGCCTGCACATTCATTTCTCTTCAGGTGTGGGCTTCAATTTCAGGATGAAAGAACTGTTTCAGAAGCCTTATGTTTGCCAAGAAAATAAACCAAGACTAAACAACACACCTTCCTCTGGGAGGACATCAGATGTCGATGGTGGGACTGTACCTGTATGTTTTGATGCTGCCAGCAAGAAGGTTTTTCACAGCAAGTGTTTGACTTACCCTAAGCACTACGCAAAAGCAAGCTGAAAGACGGCTGTCACTTACCAAACCTCTTGTAGCCGAAGGACTGCACCTCCTCCTCCTCCGCAAAGTCGTCTGGGGAAAGAAACACACAGCAGCGGATTATTCCTACTACCACTGCAAAAAGATGGGAAGAAGTTTTACAGGTGCACATCCATGAATTAATGTAAGTTTAATTGATTTGTTAGGCATGCTACTGCTCTTCCCTTGTGCTGCTCCTATCCCACCTCTGTCTCCAAGCGCAGAAGGCAGTTCAGAGCCTTTCCCCCAACCAGAGTCCCCAGCAGAACCCCAGATTACAAGCTGTGCAGGTTTAGAACCTGGAAGCCATCCTGAGGCCTGCTTGGCCAGCTAAGTACAGACCAGAGCAGATATGCCTCTCATCACAATGATGGCCACAATTGTCACCAGTGGGCCCCTTGGTCAGGCTTGTCCGGACCGCAGTAGTCAGAGGGGATGGCTGTCCATCCATCCACCACCTCCCATGCACACTAGCTTGGCCTGAAAATGTCAGATCCGATGAAAACCGGGAAACAGAACTGATAAACTGAAAAAAAAAAAAAACAAACAAAAAACACAAGATGGTGAAGATGGTGAAGGGTCTAGAGGGGAATCCATATGAGGAGTGGCTGAGTTCAGCCTGGAGAAGAGGAGACTAAGGAGAGACCTCATGACAGTCTACAACTTCCTTGTGAGAGGAAGTGGAGGAGCAAACATTGATCTCTTCTCTCTGGTGAGCAGTGACAGGACTTGAGGGAATGGAAGTTGTGTAAGGGGAGGTTTAGGTTGGCTATTAGAAAAATATCAGGCTCCCCAGGGAAGTGGTCACAGCACCAACCCTGCCTGAATTCAAGAAGCATTAGGACAACGCTCTCAGATACACGGTGTGATTCTTGGGGCTGGCCTGTGCAGGGACAGGAGTTGGATTTAATGATCCTTGACTGTCCTTTCCAACTCAGCATATTCTATCATTTGATGGTTCCCTCATGCCTCTTGTTCTCATCTTTACAGTTAGCAAGCAGTAATATGCTAATAATCACAAGTTTATTTTGTCAGAAGCTGAATTTCTCTCCACTTCCTTCCAGCAGCAAAGGAAAAGGCTGGCATCAGCAAAAGAAATACACTCATGACTTTTTTTAAAAAAAGAGTATGTTTGTGTTCATGTGTTCAGCCTCCTTCCACCAAGACAACCCCTCGTTCTGCTGAGTCAGGAGAGGCAAAAGCCCTGCCTCGTCACCAGCACCAGCCTCTGCATCAACTGCTGGGAGGGCAGCACAGCCCAGGCTGTTCTTCTCCCAGTTCTGTTGTTCCCAGAGGGAATATTTAATGCCTGGTGGAGGAAAAGCAAGTTCAAAGCAGATAAACACATGTGATGGAGTGAGAAGTCTGCGTTTAGTTAGACCTTTTTTGCCCACAGACTTACTGTACACGATTGGGCTGCTCTGCATCACGAAACTGGGCTAACTGGTGCCACGGCTAACTTGGGCCAGCACAGAGCCTTGGGGAGATGAATTCAAAGGTAAAGATACAGTCTGCATCCAGGCTTAACAAAGCCTGAATGATCTCAGTGCATATCTCCAGCAGGAAATCTGACTTGTTCCTCCTTGTGACCTGCAATGTGTCACGCACAGAAGTCTGAAGGAGACTTTGCCTGAAGTAGCAGCAGAGTCCATGAAATGCATAATTTGGCAGAACATCACCCTTTACTCAGGCAGCACTGTTGATTAAACAGCTAAAAACATATTCTTCACCAGGTAAGACATTCTGCTTACTGCCAGCAGCACTTCTGTCCATATCTTTAGCTAGACCCCCAATTCAGATGTGCATTTAAGAAGTGGAAGAGCCAGTGGATGCTCCTTAGGCAAAACAAACACATCCTGGTTTTGAAAGCAGAAAGAAACCTTTAAAAAAAGCAAACCAAACAAACCCTCACAATTGTTCTGAATGTTATCTGAAGACAAGGCCCCCCAGCTAAACAAGAAAAATACCAATAAACCATAAACAGTCAACAACCAACTTCTCATCCCAGCAGTGAGCTACTCAGGAAAAATCTTCCCCTCTTGCACAAAAGATAAAATGCTGCACAAAATAAGATAACAGCTCCAGAGGCCGTAGCTTCCTGCCCTCTCCTGCTATCAGGCTGCAACACAATCACCTCCTTTGTTTCTCAGGAGTGTAACCTGGCTTATCCGATCCGTATCTGATGTATACAGCCAGGCCACCTTTAAATCCTGCAGCTTCATCCCACACCACATCTCCAAGACCTTCCTCCCAGGCTGACAGCCCCTTCCCTAGTTGTCTTGTTTTTTGCACTTACACCAACAGCGTTGGCTTTTACAACTTTAACCACATTTTTGTTTCTTTGGCCTTTTCTGTATTTGCAACATATATTTATATAAGTACATTTTATATATTTCAATCCACACATATACTTTTAAATATATATATATGCTTTTCAATATTTGCTATGCTGCATGGTATTCATGCCAGGAATGGGTTTTTTCCTTCAGCTTTGAATATCTTATTCATTAATTATTCAATTTAATTATATTATATGTAATTCTAGATAATAATTATTCTTTATTCAATAATTATTCATTCACCTCCTAATTTTGAAGAGCACTTGCGGTACTTGAAACAAAGAAGTGGAGATGGGCAAGGACAGTTACATCAAGTGGTGACCTGTCTCCCTGCTCACTAAAATCGCAAACATCACATAAAATGTTTTTCAGTCTCTGTGAGTTGATCTTGCAAGGTGCAGTCAATGTAATTTTAAGGGAAGTCTGTGAAAATTATTCAACAGACAAAGCTCAATGTTCTTTCAGTCACAACTGCAACTTTGCTGAAATCATGTGCAAATATAATATTTTGCAATATTAACTGTAATGTAACAAGTTTAAGGAAAACAAAGACGGAAGAAATTAATAAAGCAAGCTTAGACTAAACATTCAGAAATTACAGCGCTTTGGAAAAAGAGACTAAGGTGGGTTGAAAGTCCTACCTCAGAAGAAGTCTGTATTTGAAATATTAAAAATTAAGTTGACATACAAGCCTATAAATTTAAGTCCTAAGGCAAAGCCCTGCACCAGCCTGTTCCTCCCACATCTGTTGGGCAGCACTGTCCTCACTGGAGGCAGCAGAAACCTGACCCTCAGCTCCCTGTTCCAGTGCTGGAAATATTAACATTTTGTCACAAGTTCTACAAAAATCTCAAAGCTTCCTGATAGCTTCAAGTCGCAAAAATACAGAAGAACCTAAATTTTCATTGAAAAGGTAACAGCTTTTCTAGTGAAAACTATGAAAATATGATCTGTTACGAATTACAGAGGTTAAGAAAATATACACCAAGTAGGAAAGCAAATACTAAGAACACCTCCAGACGTTTTAATGACTTATGCTTTTAAAGGCAGTATCAGAAATCGGTGTGACAGAAATTCATGAGCTTTGAGCACCAGTGGCTGATCTTAGAAATGGAAATTCTGCATTTTCACATCAGTGGTGCCCATACTTGAGTGTGGCTGCAACTGGTGTAGAAGGGGTTTGTTTGACATTGTGAAAGCCTTAAGTTAGAAACATTTTTCTTTAATTTAAATCCAGTCCTTCTCAGCTGCAAAGACGACTGGAATGAATGCAGTATTTCTGTTACATACACATACATTAATATGTAGGCAAGACTTACTTTCACGGGTGAAAAATATGAAGGGCAGACTCCTCCTTGAAGGAGACAATCAAGCAGAATTTGTTGTTACGTCCTGGTCACAAGAATTAACTCTTTAGTACTGGAAGACCAGCCCTAACTTAGTTATAAGACGCTCGACTGAGCTCTCAGCTGTGAACCAAAAGATAGGTAATCCAGAGTAAGAAAAATGAGGAAACACAAAAAGCTGGTCTCTTATTCCACTGACTTGTACAGAACTCTGGCAGCAGGAAGGTCCATAAAAAAGGTGAACTTCGGGCAGAACAGAAACATATGTGAGCAACCAATCGTATTTAACCATGTAGGGGAAGGGCCACCGGAGATCTCCTGTTTTATTGGGTTTACAAGAGTCTCCTTGGATGCTAAAACAGATTGTCATGGGGAGCTTACAGCAAACTGCTACAAATCACTGTCTCTGACTGTAGCTGAGCAAAATAAGTCAAATGTTTTAGGGAGTCAGTGCAAAGCAATAGTTCTGGTCAAAAAAAACCCCAAAAAACCTCTTTGAGATATTTTGGCAATATCCATGCCCCATTGAGTACCAGAGCCAAATTCCACTTGCCCTCCAGTTATAAGCTATTACCGCAACACCTCTAGTAAATACAGTTGTAGAGTTAAATAAGTTACAGTACAATGCTTCAAGGGAGTGGGAATCATAAAAAGGCAGTTCAGCTGGGGATTAACGCAGCGAACAGAGGGAATTCATTTAATCTAAAACAAATTAGACTCTCATTTGATTAATTTGCTAGAGGCGAAGCAAATCTGTGGAGTAGAACTGTTTAAGTTCTTGTTCTTAAATCCTAAATAAATTAATCATGGATCACTTATGAGTCACTCTGAGGTCAAGTAAGAAAGAGCTGGCCTGGAGCCAAAATGGATGCTAAATCTGCCCTTGAGACAATACAGGGCATAAACCCATGGCACCAGATCCGAGGAGCCTTTGGTGCAAGGTGATTTTAGGGAAGTTGTTTCCATTTTAGCCCCTTCCTTTTGTGGGTGTCATTGTTGGCATATGGAAGGTGTTACAGAAAGCTGCTAATGTACGTGTCCAGCTGCCTCCTTTTAAGAGTACACCCTGCTCAGCCACTTCAACCTAATTAACTAACGAAGCAAACAAGATCTCAGAACCATTAGAGATGCTGGGTCATATGGTGGCTGCAGACACGTGGTATCCAATAATTTTTTGAACACTTGTGTGCTGCAAACATGAATACAAAGTCCTTGTTTAAAGACTTCGTTCGAAGTCTCACATAAAGAAAATACACCAATATTCTACACTGCATTTCAAAATCTGGGAAAATCTATTCCAGGAGAGAGTGAGGCATCTGGGCTGAAAATTGTCATGCCAAGTTTCATCTTAGATTTTAGAAGTTCCTTTATAACCCCCTGAAAACTCGAATTACAGTACATTAGAACTTCCCCCTAAGTACCAGGCTGGGAACTCAGACTGTAAGATTAATTTGTAGTAAAAATGACACTCAGTGTAAGAGTTTCCTTTAAAATAAATCTCTCAAAGGGTTTTAATGGCTAGAGCCCTGCCTTTCTTCTGACTTAATGGGAACTATAGAGCTATATGCCAGTGCAACTCTGTAAAAATCATTCTAATATTATCAAGGAGAGATTTTTACTTGTAACGTTTGGAAAGAAGCCATGCCCATTAGTTGAAAATCACAATATTCCTCCCTTTAACCCATGAATCAGCATGGATGACGAACTCTGCTCAGAACTGTGTAACAAGTGCATCTCCTTCATGAGAGACTTCTTGCAGTGTCAATAAGATGCTTCTGCCCACTCTCTCCATCTCAGCACTCTCACTGAAAGGCAAAACTCATCCACTTGTGAAGTTTCTGTAATATTAACAACTTTTCAGGCAGACAAGAACAGCGACACCAATATCTTTCTCATATCACATTTCAAAACCTTTTGGAGCTGCCACCAGATTTATATGCATTTCTGCTCACTATTAACTGGGTCTACATTCAAACTGCTGACCTAGAGGTGAAATGGAGTCAGCAGAAGCACAGCAAGCAGCTGTGGCCTTCAGATGTTGATGACTTCATCAGTCTAATTGGTTTCCACTGGTTTTCATAGCTTTTATTCTGGACAGTCTCCTGCTTGTGCTAATGGGCTGCTCATTCCCCTCTCTCTTCACAGATGCTTTATTTCACTTGTCCTCTTATCCTGCCTTTCTCCACTACTTTTTCCTTATAGGCCCTTTTCATAGTCAAGCATTGCTCTCTGCCTCTATTTTGATAAGCCCTCCCTCACAAAATCCTACCCCACACTTAAAACACTTCGTGATTGACAGGATCCCAAGCTGACATGTCAAACTAACAGTCACTGCTGTTTGCTGAGTGTGTTGTGCCCATATTATCCACCCCTTCCTTTGTCTGGCTTGTCACGCAGCAAACTCCTTCGGACAAGGATTACATGGATTCTGCACTTGCAGAGTACCTGGTCTTTAAAGCAGCCATGGCAGAGGTTCAGCTGAGGCAGTCCTGGAAGAGAGCCCACCTCCCTGCATCCCAAAGCATCCTTTGGGATGTTGTTTGAGCTTGGATTCTGGCAACAAAACTGAGGCTTTTCCTCAGCTCTGTCTTATCCTAGACTGCTGATTTGGGAAATTTATCTGCTTATCTTAGTGACTGAAAGAGGCAATGTCCTAGATCAGAGATCCTCCCTTGGTACTATCCTATGACTTGGCTGGTGTCTCTCATCACCTAACACATGCATAAAACAAACAAACCTAATAATCATGACAAATGGGCACATTTAATATCTTGGTCTTCATCTATTCCCCCACTGCTATGCCCAAAAAATGTGAGCACTTACATTAAGAACACACAAAAAAAGACAGAGGATTGTGAAATTTAGATGTATAACAACAATCACTCTAGTTTTACTTTTTAAAGGCACAAGATGAAGACATAGGGGGTTTTGAATAGGGGTTAAATAGGCGGTTTTGAACTCAACTTGTTAGCCCATAAGTGCCACACAGCATCATTACCGTACCGGGGTCAAGAGCAGCTGCACGGTGTGGAGGATCACCCTTAGAAGTTAAAAGTTTAAATCATATCGTATTTCAGAATAATGATTTAAGAGCAAACAGATCTGTTCTCATTAGTGCACTGAAAAATCGTGCCTCCCTGTCTGTATGTCAGAGGAGGCAATCAACAGCAGTATTAAAATGCCATATGCATTCCTAACAACACATGTCTCTATTACCTCCCATAACTCATTCACTTTGTTCCCCAGTGATGTCCCAGTCTGCACCTCAAATTTATGCACCAAAAGGGATTGCAGTTTTAGGTGGAAGTGGTCAAACTCCAAAGACAATTCATCTTAGGCTGCTCCCTCACTCACACAGACCACACTCACATTATGAGGAGGATCAGGTTCACTTTCTATGCCTTGTAAAAAGCGTCTTTATTTTGCTTTCCAAGGGGGAGGGCTGGAAGGAGAGATTCTCTGTTCTGACACACAGAACCTCAGGATAAGGAACGTTTTGTGAAGCTGAAGATAACTGGGCATGCATCCTTTGCAGAACTGAGTTGCTTTCATCCTTGACATTTCTCCCAGCTCTCTTTATTTTACACTGTTTTATCTCTGCAAGGCCTGATCAGCTCTATCTCTCTGCAAGATTACCTTTCCCTCCTTATCCTAGCAGGCAGAGGTGTCTGAACCTCTGGGCACAACGGTCTTTCAGTGTGGATCTAAGTAAACTGTTTAGAGGTTGTGGCAAAAACAGGGCTCTGTTCAGCCCTCAGCTGCAGCAAAATCAGTCTAAAATGAATCTACGTTATCCAAAGTAGGAGGAGAAAGAGCCATAGGAGATTTTAAACAACTCCCTTCTTCACAGGGATAGGCTTGTCCATGCTATTCTTAGTCCTGTGTGGCTGGGAAAAGTAGAACTGAAGCAATGACGGACAATTACAAGTTCTTACTGAAAACGCTCCTGTCACAAATAGCTTATACACTAATTCTGCTCAATATCCTCTGCAGTTGTATAGTAATATTTCTGTCTGTGCAATAACAGATTTCTCTTGTAATTTCATAGCTCTGTTTTCCTCTATATTGTTAATAAGAATATCCTTTGACACATGCTTGCATCTTTCTCATCCATATGTTTAAAATCCTCTATGCTACCAACTAATTCAGGACACACACTGACTGTAAAGTAGCATTGCTCAGGATTTGTTCTGCGTTTTATCACACATTTATTATAACTGCTCGTGCCTTTGAACTTCTGCTGTAGGGTCCTGTGACATGTCCAACACACACCACTCGGACCTCCTGCATATGTTTCATGTTTATGTCACTATATTCATGTAAGCTATGTTATAACTGGACTAAGGAAAGGTTACTGGATCACTCCACTTCTAATCCTTGGTTTTCAGATGCTTTCTGGCTTCTGCAAAATGCTCTGGACTGGATTTTTTTGAAATCCTTGGTTTGAGGTTTCTATCCAGGAAAGACCTAGCTGCTGATAACTGTTCATTTGATTTGTGCACACAAAGGAGAAAGAGATAGTAGACTTTTCTCCAGTGTTACAAAATTATAACTTTTATTCCTCTATTCTTTAAAATTAGCAGTGGCATCCAAACAGAGAGAAAAACAAAACCTGTCAAGAAGGTAAACATCATATAAACAGAATATTTAAGACTTTTCAAGGTAGTCAAGAAAGAACAACTGAACTTGCATGCACAATCAGCTTTTGCTAATGTAGGCATTACTTGCAAATTACATCCAGGCTCTAAGTCCTACAGAAGAGACAATTTTAGTAATACAGGCTGATATGTTAATTAATTGTCTGATAAAGTGTTCACTGTGTAAGGCAAACTTGGGGTAAACTGAACTGGCATATCCTGTGAGAGCTCAGTGTACTCTTATCTACTGCGAACTGTGCACAAAGCACACTGAGCCGCCTTTGAGGTAAAGGGGCGATGCTAAGAAAGGCAGGCGTTCAGGCCAGGCTGCTCCTGAGGCACTGTGGGCTTCACTGGTTCCAGTGGAACACAACCAAGGACAAACCTGTTTCTCCCCGTGCACCTTTTTTTACCAAGTGAGAGGAACGGCACAAGACAGGATATTTGGTCACATTCCAGCTCTCAAGCACAGGACCCCAGACAATTTGTCCTCCAGCACCACTGCTATACAAGCGGTACATAGCAAGGTGCTTGTGATGGCAGAGAAAGGGAGGTGGAGGAGGAGGAGGTAATGGAGGAGGAATGAAAAGAAGCAGCTAAGCTACTTTGAGCATCATAAATAAGAGCTTCTCTGTCATCCTGGAGCAACAGTCCCCAAATGACCACCTTGACTTTGTCATTGCCTGATTTTGGGCATTAGTATTAAGTGGTTATCCAAACAGCGTCCACATTTCAGAGGAAAGTACTTATGACCAGCACTGCCATGACAGCAGTGATTACAGATAGAGTTTAAAGTAGTAATTACAAAATATATTGCAGATATATGGGAAGAAGTTCTCAGTTTTAACGATGCTTGTCCCTGTCTTAAATTAGGGCCAATGTTTTCGAACATGTGGTGGTGTTTGACTACGAGGAAGCTGTTTTCATTTGTTTCCCAGGCAACGAGTACTCCTTCATACCCCAATAAATAACTACAACTTTAGAAGTATCATTTGATAAAGATAAATCTGACCCTAAAGCAGTCAAATCCCTATATAAATCACATGAATTATTACTAAAAATATATATATAAAAAAAGTTTGTGAGCTCAGTGTTTTTTGCTAGAAATAAAACTGCCAGCATACTGAACATAAACTTCAATTTGTTTTACTGATTTAAAACATAACACATTACAAATACCAGCAATGAGAAATATAATTTATTCCTAACAGATATTTAGTGATGTAATTATTTAGATATTCCTCCATTCTCTAGAGAGGGTAGATACAGAGACAGCTGCAATCAACAGATCTTTTTGTTTTTATTGGGAAAAATGTGCAACCATACCAAGTTCTACAGTCCTACAGTTATCACTACCATCAAGTTTAAAAAGAAAATATGAAAAGCCAAGTCCGTACCCAGAAAAGGAAATCACCGAGTCAAAATTTGGTTTGGCTCTCTGACTTCCCTAACACTGGCAAAGGCACTTGATGTGATGATTTGTTTGAAGCTTTTCTTTTGCTATTAGCACAGTCATTAAAGTGCTCTTCTTTGCATGTTTTATTACTGATTTGTGTAACTCTCTGGGGGAAAGAAATAAGATGGCTGTGATCACTCTTAGGGAAACCAAATGGTAAGGACTAGCACTCCCTCTTGATGGAGTGTGGGGCACCAGCAAGTGCTCTTGGGAGCAGGAATTACATCTTCCCTTTGAATGCCACTTCTCTGCTTCGCAAAGAGCAGTGGAGGCAGAATGGAAGGAGACACAGGTCGCTTTATGTGTTAGTCCCATCCTTGGTCCTTTGCATCCCACCTCTCCCCAAAACCCCAAAGAATGGAGTGTAAGGCTTTCAGTGATAACAGGCACAGGTTTGTACTACCAGATCCCCACTGTTTTGGTTTGTTCCTGCCCTTACACTTATGCTGATAATGACAAGCTGATGACAAAATTTTTGGCATGAGCAGCCTATAAATAAAGAACGTTGTAAATACATTATTTTTAATATGTTGCATGGCCCTGGAGAGACACCATGCCACAGTGTCAGAAGTAACTTAAATAGTGTGTGTGGGCTTGCAAAATAAATGCCCCCCCAAAAGGTTTTCCTCGCTTCAGGCAGCTACTCTGGCAAGTGAATAAATAATCACATCATTTGGTGTCCTAGACTCTGGAAACTCAGTGTAACTATCATGATGTTTACTGGCCTCCTGGCATCTGGAATAAAACTCTGCAATCCAAGAACAGGCACACTGGTGGCCAAAAGCAATTTTCATATATGTATGTCTTTTAATTAAGCTTATTTTTGCCTCTGAAGAAAAACTGGATTCAACTCTCACAAAGTCCCAACTAACTCCTAAACTTTCCATAATGTCTTTTGATGTTTTCATTGTAAGTATTCCCCAGTGTGTAAAGCCTCTGCCTTTTGCTGTAAGGCTATCAATTTTCATAAACAGAAGGCTTTCTTGCACCCCCCCCCCATAAATCTTTACTAGGTTACAGTGTAGCAATTTGGCAATCTGCTTCTTTATTTCATTTTAAAGTATGAAATACCTCTCAGTCACAGCTATGTAGGATAGGGTCAAATGTTTCACCTATTTAAAACAAAAAGAGAAGGAAGGGAGGAAAAAAGAGAAAAAGGAAAAGAAGCAAAGTTTCAGTTTGAACAGATGCAAAGTAAAGACCAAAAATTTTCCAGTCGGTAGATGTAGAGGAGAAATACGCCAAATACATTTCACAAGCCAGTTAAGCCTCTACTGGCACCTAATCACTGCCAGATGTTTAGAAGCAACACCAAGAACATCGCAAAACGCTGGTAAAAAATAAACAAATAAACCAGGGAGAAATGTAAGTCTTCTTCTCGGAGCACCGGCGAGGGAGAAGATAAAAGTTGGGTGCCGAGAGAAACCGTGCTGGGGAGAGCACACATGCCGGGACACACTCACACAGGGACAGCCTGCTCCCGGACCGGGACGGACCGACGCACGCCGAGCCGCGGCGGCGGCGTAGACCCCGCAGACCGGGGTCGCAGTGAGACCCCCGCTCTGCCTCTCCCGGCACCGGCTGCCCGTGCCCGGCCGGCCGCCGGCGTGCCCTGCCGGCCACCTGCCCGCACGGTGTCCTGCCAGCACCCTGCTGGGTACGGCTCACCCCGCGGGCACCTTCCCCACAGACCGCCCTGCCCGCAATGTCCCCTTGCTGAAGACTGTCCACATGCCCGCACCCTGCCCGCCGCCTGCTCCCTGCGCGCACACCGTTCCCGCACGCTGCCGATGCGCCCTGCCCTGCCCTGCCCTGCCCGCTCCC